>JBCNJP010000025.1:12496363-12520497 GCA_039602395.1 Deinandra increscens subsp. villosa | reverse complement strand
GTGAAATGTCATTGCAGAATAATCCTTGTCATGAGTGAGTAACAAAACGTAATTTTCCCACTTTTCAGGTAATGCTTCCATGATCCTTTCTTTTAAATCCGCATCAGATTTTTCAATTCCAACAACCTTCAATTCACTAATTAAATGTGAAAATCTTGAAACTAGAGCAGTAATGTTTTCATTGTCATAATTTTGAAAGTTATCAAATTCTTTGTTCAAGACTTTCTTTCGACTCTTCTTATAATCAGCATTTCCTTCACATCTTGCGGATAAGGCATCCCACAATTGCTTAGATTTCTTGCAAGTGCTAAATTGATGAAGCAATTCAGTAGGTAAAGCCATAGTAAGATAACCATAAACTTTCTTTTCAAGCTCATAACTTTTCTTTCATCACCATCGAAGTCTTGAATTTCTTTAAGATCTCCATCTTCCATTGGTCGTTCATACAACTTTCGAATTGGAATCCATAAATCAATATCATTCGTGCTTATGTAAGCCGAAAATCGTTTCTTCCAATTTTGATAATCTTCAAGATTCAATAATTTGGGAACTTTCTGACTTGTTCCAATTTCGTTATCAAAATTTAGCGTAGTTTGCATCGCGCTTTGCATTGCGGCAAAAGCTTGAAATTCCGACACGTTTGAAAGTTTTTCAGAAATCTGTCCTCCGAACTTGCTCCGAGCCTAATCTGATGTTTGAACCTTCCCCGAACTTAAAACAGACCTCCGAACTCTGTCCGAACCTAAAACTATAGTCCGAACTCTGTCCGAACAACTCCGAAACAAGAACAAAAGTCCGAACCTCAAAATAACTCCGATCTGCCTCAGAACCAAGAAAACTCCGAACTTAGACCTAAAACTCACCGATACAAGTCCGAACTCCCACCGAAGACACACTGAACGAGGACCGAACTTCAAGTTCGGAGCAGTTACTCCGAGCCTGAATAGAGAACTCCGAACTTCGAACACATTTTCCGAAAACACGCGAAAATGGACTGATTTTGACGAAACTTGTTACCTTGAGTTTGAAAAACAGATAGAAAATGGTTTGCAAGCAAGTTTGACACCAAACACTCGATAGAAATGATGAAAATCACAAAAACAAACTCGAGAAACTTCAAAAACGCTTCAAAAATCCGGAAATAGCAACCACAGATCAGTAGAGTGAACCAGAAAGCTCTGATACCACTTGAAAAAACGTGAGCATCGGATCGTCTACTCGATCTAGCTAATCGGATATCGAAACGTAATTAACCGATTATTTTATTGATCTATGAAGAACAATTACAATCAGTAAACACTTAGAAATGGACTCAGAGAAAACACACTCAGAAACACACACTTAAGATATCTCGCCTGCTCAGAACTACTAATTACAAAGACCAAACATCTATTTATACCCGATGATCCGAGCTTCGGCCGAACCTCAGGTTCGGCCAGTCCGAACTTCCGGTTCGGACCTAGTTCGGCCAGACCTAGTTTGACATGTTCTTGTACTTTGTTTGATACTTCACACGACGCACATATCAGGTATCAACATCTAGTGAGAGAAACTGGGTTTTTCTTTGGTTTTTCATCACTTTTCCTCAAATTCGAGTGTTTTTGGTGTTAAACTCGATTGCAAAACATTCCTAGTGTATTTTTGTTGCCTACCGTTATAAATTACAGTCCAAAACCTCCAAATTCTCAAAAATAAGTCGATTCAGTGTTAGTACGCTGGATGAACTGATGGTACGCTTCTTGGTACGCTGACTGGTACGCAAGGAAATCTTCAACCATGGTATGCGACGGTTATAACTTGGTCCGGAGGAAGTTACGCCGTACCAACTGGTACGCTGAGTTCACTGGTACGCCGCTGAGTTGGTATGCTGAGGTTGGTGGTACACAGAGTCTTTGGTCCGGTCAAAGTTTTTGGTACGGTGGTCAAAGTTTTGGTCCTTTGCTTGGTACGCTGGCAGAAAAGTGGTGTTCACTAAAACTGACGTAACTTGAGAACTGTTAGGAGTTACGGGAGCTAATACTAGCCAAAACGACCGTCTCGATAAGATCTATACTTTTACTAACGACCAGTACCCTCCGGTTTCACCCCCAAAGTCCGTCTTTAAGACCTCCGTTTTTGAGTTTGAAGTTTTGATATCCAATTTCACGATTATCAAAATGTATGAAATTAATGCATTTATTGCGAGTCATAGTCAGAATGTGTCAAAGTTGATAAATCTTGGAGATTATCATGGTTGGGAAACAAATTTTAGCACATATATTGTTGATTTGGATAACTTTTGGTGGTAATTATAAGATGAGATGGAATTTTTTACCTGAAGAAAGGGAATCATATGATCAACATGAAAAAGCTATTGCACTTCTTTTGTTAGCTTTGCCTATAATTCTTAAAAGTCAAGTCAGAAATTATGGAACAACAAAGCATATATGGGATTTTGTAAAGAGACAGTGTGAGGAATATATGTCTACAATTTCTCAGAAAACAGTTGATCACGAGTTGAAGTTTAAAGGTAAAATTGAAGAATTAGAGAAGAAAGAAGCGAATTTATCTAAAAAAATAGTATTCTGAGAAAAGAATTGGAGGAATGGAAAAATAAAATTCGTGATGGTTACTAAGAAAAAATTCAACAGAGTGGGAAATTTTATCACGTAATTGCTTGGGAAATTGGGAAATTTTACAATCTCACTTCCAATTTATGAGAACGGATGTGATTTTCTGGTATCTAATTGAAAAAATTACATCGTAGTGTACGAAGACATCGATGATGCCAAAACCGCACGCGAAGGTGAGTTCGTATGGGGTTACTGCCAGATATCTTAAGTGAGTTCGTATCTTCTAGGGCTTATGAAGTGCCCGATGGTGGTAGCCAAGTCCTGGAACTCTATTGACCCTCGATTCTCAACAAACCTTGCCAAAGTTATCCTTTCTCTCGTTCCTCTCCGCCCAGAAGACCCCTATTTTCTTCAGGTAACTTCACACATTAGCTGTTGTTCTATTCGCCCACTGTTTTTTCTATGGTGCCATCGCTTTGTAGTTTTTCTTTTACGAACATGCAATTAGAGGACTAACTTATCAAATTGGGGGATTTTGTGTTGCACTTTTAATGTCTTCTGCTAGGATACATTGGAGCTTGTAAACCTTAGTTTTGGTCATGAATACGCCTGTTCATTCCTTTATTTGCAGGATTTGATCTGTTGGTTTTCGTTTATGAATGAACAGGATGAGCCGTTAGGCCTAACTTTTTGTTGTTAATTGGGCATTAAGTTGGCCTAATACTTGGTTGAATTGAGTTTTTAAATTTTTTTCTTTGAAATTGATACCTAATTTTGGTTGTAAAACATGATTGTGACAATTTGGTTGTTTCAAGTTGATATAGCCTCAAATTCCATGGCTAGCGTCCTCTACGTATACCTAAATCTCAAATTCGATTTTAGAGTTGACCTCTGAAATTGACATGTTTTTTCTTTTGTACCTGCATTATTAATAGATGTTTTTATGTCGGTGTGCTGATGGATGGACTGATTTCATTTTTCAGGGGGTCGGGATCGATGGAAATACGAATATAAGTGATATAGGTGGCAAGGAACTCAACATGAAGAGTGAAGCAGCTGGTTTGAGGTACTTCAAAGTTCTATTCAACTCTCAAACTTACATTATATGTTTTATAGATATCCTTTATAATTTAAGTGCACAGTTTTAACCGCCGTTAGTACAAGCTATTACTTTTTTGTAATGAATTTGGTCTTTGTTGTTTATGTTTTACCTTATTTATCAGTGAATACATGAATTTTGTGATGTAAGCCCCTGAGCTGGAGGACACACTAAAGAGTTATGAACACCGTGATGCTATTGGATGGTTTGCTCTCTTAATCCAGGCTTTTTTTTCCCTCCGTTGAGTTTTTTTTTTTTTTTTTTTTTTATCTAAACATACTTAAATTCCACATGCTTTTCTTTTTTGACAATACTTGAACATCTAGTGTTTTGGAAATTACTGTCACGTTGTGATTTGGGTCAAGCTTTGTTCAGTAACAATTATAGAATGAGTTTATTGGTTTGATAGTTTATTAGGAAGATCCACCACAACCGATTTGCATACTAATTATAATTAAATAATCACTTGTGATATTTAACTTTCTTAAGAATTTCACTGATTAAATTTTATGAGATGTAAAGAAAATTACTTGAGATTTGTGCTGTTGACAAATACTGAAACATCATTTTGACAGTTGCACTTTTGAGACATTGTGTAAAATTGATCTGAAATTCAATCGCTTGACTTATTTTAGGATATATTATATTATTCTACCCTTCTTTGTGTGCCTCATGTACAAGTAAGATTAAAAATTTAAAATGTGCTTGAA
The DNA here is from genome assembly GCA_039602395.1 of Deinandra increscens subsp. villosa. Classification (NCBI taxonomy): domain Eukaryota; kingdom Viridiplantae; phylum Streptophyta; class Magnoliopsida; order Asterales; family Asteraceae; genus Deinandra; species Deinandra increscens. Next base: position 12,516,136 of record JBCNJP010000025.1, on the reverse strand, counting down.
AGAATTAAACGAATTTGTTCCTGCCATCTCTTTTTGTTGAAGATGAAAACTGTGTTTTATTGTGGAGCAAATTGTAAATGAATCTTTACTTAAGGTCTAACGTGCATTTTTCTATTTGAACAATTGTTAAGATGTTTTCATCCATAATGCAGGGTGAAAAAGCAAAAACAGAGACTTTGAGATGTAGCTATTTTTAAGGTTTCTTTCAGATTTGTTTGTATATTTTGTAGGATTTTTAGTTGTTCTACAACAAAATTTACTTGTTCATCATCACATATTGAGGGCACCTTCTAGTTTACTGAATATATTTGTTTTGTGTAAGGATCAATCTAACCCTCACGCGATATCAATGTCTAGCAACAACCGTGCGGAATCCGGTGTTACTAGATGATTCAAGCATAAACAATAAATCTATAGAAAAGATGATCAAAAACACGAATTAACACAAACCGATTAGAAGCACTTGATTAAAGCTTGGTTGCAACACACTTGAAGAATTCGAAATTCTCCTTGAGAGAATTTCGATTACACCTTGAGAAAACACAAAACCAACCACCCTAAATTGATCACTAGGAGTCCTATTTATAGGAGATGGTGAACTTGGAAAACAAGTTAACCTCCCTACCTAAAATAACTCCTAATTCCCGTATTTGAACCCTAAGGCCCATAAAACTCCCACTAAACATTGTTTAAATGAGCCCAAACGCATCTAAATTGGCCCAATGACCCAATATACCCATAACCCAGCTTATTTTCACCTATTCTAACACATAGGCCTTCAGAATACTCCGCCAACTGATGATTTAATACACAAGCCACAAATCTTGGTCCTTACAATCTTCCCCTTGGCTTGTGCTATTAAATATCTTCTACTTTCAATCTTCAGACTTCAGTCTTCTCCTTGGCTTGAACATGGGTTGGTGAAGATTCTTTTCTTAAACAATCTTCATTGGGCAGCAACGGTCGAGTTCTGGGAGTTTTCTCTCAATCAGCATCAGCTCGGACTTCAAATGACAAACAAGTAATAAGAGGAGGATTCTCAAGTACTTGCTCCTTCTTGAAACATGTCGAGTCCTTGCTGGATCATCAGTAACTGTCTTGACCAGCATGTAACTTCAGAGGGTAAAAATGTTGAAAACCCCTGTCTTGACATTCTTGAATTTCTTGACTTGAAACAATTCATGTTCTGGTTGCTTTGCATCTTTAGCTTCTTCATGATCTTTGGAAGCTTCTCTTGAAAAACCAACAAACTTCCCCTAAGCATAGGGTGAGTCCTTTTCCGGCTGGTTCTTCAACTTGATCAGCAGCAAAGTTCTTGCTTTGATCAACTGAGTCCTTGATTTTTTTTTTCCATGAGTTGTTTTTTTTCAGTTAACCTGTCAAGCACAACATGGAACAAACACTAACCAGACAATGATGACTGGTTATCGGGTTAGCATTACTTAACCAAACAACTTTCCCTGAACCCGAGGACTCTTTTTATTATCTCCCCCTGAGGTTCTGAGGGAGGGTCAAACTTTCTTGCATAAAACCCATAAAAATTTATTTAAACTCCTCAAATCAACCTGGCCAGTTCATAAACTTAAGATAACACAAAAGAAACAAAACAAACATACCAAATTACTAAACGGGAAGGTTTTATTTTGGGATCAAACCGTCTTTGTCTGAACTGAGGAACCCTTTTCAGCATCTGTTACTCGAACACGTCCAGGCGATTGCCAGTATCTTGGTCCTTCTTAAACCCATGTTCCTCATTTTCCCGCCGTTTGTCACTTATTTATCTTTTAGGTGCATTAATTATGAACATCCTCCAGTCACACACAAATCCTAGGTAATTAATATGTGCAGGTATATCAAGCTTGATCATCCCTGAAGATCAATGTAGGGAGAAATTCATGAATCGTGCTTATCTTGCTTAGATCGTAGTTTGGCCCCTCTTGGTTGCCAGCGAAACTACCGAGCGAAACTGTAGATTCGCTCGATAGCTAGACTTGTGATTTACATGTATTCAGGGCTAGTTTCGCTTGGCCAGCGAAACTGCCAGCGAATCTAGCACCTGATCTATATATTTGTAATTTTCAGCCACTTTTGGCTAACTTTTGATAACCCTAATACAAGGTGCTGATTATTGGTGAGTGGTGGTGTCGGCTAGGAGCTTATTCCTGATTATTGTAGCTGTTTTCCATGATTCTTACTAGATTTTGTATTGGTTATTGATTGTTTAATACTAGAAAACCCATTTCTAGCATTTGGATCCAAATTGTTATTAATCTCTATTGGTTTCTCATCACAAACAATCTCATAGACAATGATTAAGATCAGCGAGGACCAACAATATGGTATCAGAGCCTAAGTGCTCTTGATTGTTGTGTGATTTTTTTTTTAGTTTTTGGGTATTTTGAAGGTTTTCTTTTAAAAAATCACTATTGGATTCTGATTTTATTGAATTTGTTGCTGATTTTGATTGTTTTTGGTGCATTTTGTTATACCAAAGCTATTGTAATCACCTAATCATCCATGCATTGTGATCTGGGCTGATTTGAGGCAGTATTCTTCTAAAAAAATAGGTTTCTGTTCTGGGCGAAATTGCTGATTATCCAGCGAAACTGTGCCTTCAGACAGCGAAACTATCAAGCGAATTTGTAGTTTCGCCGAGAAACTACTTTGCGAAACTATTCTTTCGCCCTAAATCCAGGGAAGCGAAACTATTGTCATTTTTCTTGAACGAAAGTTCAAACCAGTTTCCAGCGAAACTAGCTAGCGAAACTGTGTGTATACGGCGGCTTTGAGTCAAAGTGCTGCCCGTGCACACAGCGAAACTGACTGGTGAAACTGAATCTCGGTCAGGATTTCCGAGCGAAATTGCTGGCGAAACTGCCATTTTCAGCGAAACTAACCTCATTTTATCTTGTTATCTTTTGTTTGTCTTTGATTGTTTCATTTCAGGCTGATTAAGAATGACCATGTTTACCACTTCGGCCATCGGTGATTCCATCGGTGTTGCATCAACCCGAATTCCTCTGTTGAAATACGATCTCGGAGTCCTTCTTTCTTGATACGGACAAGAATCTGTGGCACTCAATTGTGTATGGACCTCACATCCCGTTAATTACTGTTAACGATCGGAACATCATAAACAGAAACCCGGATACATACACTAAAGGTGATCTAAAACTCATGCATCGCGATAAAAAAGCTTTTGAGACCCTCAAGCTTTGTCTGTCTCATGAAGTCTATAACCGCTTCGCCAAACACTCTGATGCTAAGAGCCTGTATGATGCGTTGTGTAAGTTTTATGACCGAAATGGAGATTTTGTTAATGACACCGAAGCACAAGCTGTCAAGGAGTTCGAAACTTTCTCAAGCATTAAGAATGAAAAGTTAACTGATCTCACGAACCGATTTCTCACTGTCTCCAGCAAACTCAAGAAATTCGATCCACAACTTACGAATGCTGAACAGATCAAGAAGTTGCTGGAATCCGTACCATCTGTGTGGAGTAATCAGGTCCGTCAGTTGAAACAAGAAAGGAGTTTCCCAGATTATAAGATCATGGACGTCATCAACAAGCTTAAGTCGTTTGAATTGGACAATAAAAGACAAGTATACAATCGGGCAATGTGTCTTGCCGAATCATGCTCTCAAACTGCCGTTCCCATCACTGCGGTTACTGACATTCCTAAAGGAATTTCCACTGCACAAACATATGAACAAAGCCTTGATAAGGAAGATAAAAACAATATGGCTGCTGTGGGTAATCCTGTTGAGATTAGTAAAGAGAAGAAGGTTTCGGATGATGAAATTGAGAAAATTGAGAAGAAAGAAAGCAAAAATGGGATGTCTACACCGGCTTGCAACTGCGAAAAGGCCCTTGCTGCAGAAAAAGTTATTATGGACCTTCCGTATGAGACCGTACAGGACATGTGTTCTTTCCCATGTCAAACTCATCTTTTTGGTATCTATAAGGCCAACAAGTTGTTAATCAACAACAACGATGAATTAAAAACTATGAACACCCAGTTAAAAGAAAATGAGTCAAAATATTTTGTGAAATTATATGAGGCAATGCATGAAAATGACATTTAAAACAAACTCTTCTTGCTAAAAATGTTGAAATAAACATGCTTTCTGAAAGAGTTACATTAGCCCAATTCGAAGCCTCTCAACTTCAGACTAAGTTAGATAGATGGACCGTTTTTCAAATGAAAGTTGATGAGATGCTCGTTAAACAACGAGGAGCTAAAATAAAAACCGGGGTGGATTTGGAGGAAAAGAAAAAGGTGCTTCACCCTCCTCCAAGCACGCATTGTTACTCACCTACTCCGAAACCTCATCCTCTAAATGATTTAATTCCTAGTGATGCTAACAGTTTGCATGCAGGTCTAGAAGGAGTTAACCATAAGGAGATCAGGGAGGATTTTGATAATGGATATGGTAATACAAGTGGGCTTGGTTGTGGTAGTTCGGACTCAATGAAATCAGTCGAAAACATAAATCTCAATTCCAAGGATTCTGATTCCAATTCAGAAAGCTGTACGGTCAACAGTTCATCTACTGCAGAATCTTGCAACAGGAAGTCTGCTTCTGATAATCAAGAAGTTGTTGAAAATGATTCATGTCAAACTAGTACTTCCACAAATTGTTTTAACAAATTTCTTTCTCGTAAAATTCCTTCTTACACTCCAATATGTGTTTCAAAACCTATTGAGAAGGAATCAGTTTTGAAAAACACCCCTGCCGCAAATGTTAAAAAAATTGATAATCCACGAACCTCAAACGGTAAAACAAAAGTGGATTATGAAACATATAGTGACTCTGACTCTAATTTCACAGAATGTGAGGAGGAGATTCTTTTAGAAACTCCCTCCGGCACAAAATCTAAGAAATCAGGTCACAAATCTCATTGTTTCAGATGCGGTAAGGACGATCACGTGGTTAAAAACTGCAAAAAACGAGTTGGAAGTACAAACCATGATAGATCTTTCGGGAACAACGTCAGAAGTTTTATAAACAATATATTTGGACGAAAACCGAAAGATCAATCTCCTAAATTTGTAAGTGTTTGGATCCCTGTGGTTAAATGATCAATTTTGTTTTGTTTCTCAGGAACACCCGCAGGACTATGTAGATAGTGATTAACATGTTGCTTCGGGGCATTCTCGGCACTTGTTGGAGCTGACGGACTGGCGGTCGAATATCTGATCTTTGGATGATGTTTATGCTTATTTTGCAGTCATCACCTCTTTTGCATGCTGGATTTATGACTTTTATTATTTATTTTTTGGAAAATTGGATTTTAATAATCCTAACTTTCACCTGTTGGCCGATAATAATCCCAACTGAAAATATTCTTCTCAATGGTCCCAACTATTGAACTATTTTCTACCAGTGGTCCCCCGTTAAAAAACTTTAACTCCGTTAGTTTGTTGCTGATGTGGACATATGACGTGGCATATTTCTTTTTCTTTTTTTAATCCCTTTTGTACACATCAGCTCACGCTATATTAATCAAAGGAAAGAGGAAAGAAGCCCTAATTGCCAAAAAAATAACATCGCTCCCAAATCAATTACACAAATCGATTTCATCAGATCGGAAACGAAGCAGACGATCACAGACAACTTGCTCATAATCAATAGACGATCACAGATCGCTCCCCAAATCAATTCCACAAAGCATTGTTCGATTCTAATTCGGAATCAATAGACGAAGTGACGCTCCGGCAGTTTGAGATGGAGGTGAAAGTGTGGATTGAGGTCTCTAGACAAGTGATCTTTGAAGCCAAAGAGTCGTTCGACAATCAGCTTAAATTTCAGAAGATGAAAGATATAGTTTTCTCTGTTAACAAACAATTGACAAAGGCGAAAAAGCAAGGTGTGTTCTCTTGCTTGATTGATGCAACATCGATACCTAAGAACTTGCATTATGTTGCAATGAGATTGATGGAAGAACGAATTGCACATGCAGATAAGTATCCAGACGAAGGAAAGCCACGTCCTGCAGAGTTTGATGATCCTAAGCTCTATCACGATGCTATGTTTTCTAATAATGTTTTTGCTACTTCGGTTGTGGTTAATTTGGTTGTTAAGAACACAAAAGAACAGTGGAAGCATGTTTTCCATGTTGTGACTGATAAGATGAATCTTGGAGCCATCTGCAAAGTCAAAGAAATCATATGTTTTTGTTGTATTTGCTATATTAGCATTGTATTGGTATTTTGGAATCTAATAGTCATTGTAGTGGTATTTTGAAATTCATATTAGAATGAAATTGTTGACCATTGTTGGATTTTGTAATAGATATTTTGGAATAAAATAGTTGTATTGGTATTTTGACCACTGTAAGAATAAGAATGTTGCTATTTTGGAATGAAATTGTTATATTGGTATTTTGTAGTAATATGGGATGGAATTATTGACCAATGTTATGACCCATTTTTTTTGGTATAGAATGTCGTACACAAGGTGTAATAAGAAAGTGCCATTTATGTGGTGGAACCAAAGTGATGACCCATTAAGGGTCTGTGGTACAACTCAAATTTAATAACAGCTTTCACATTCACAAACTCAACTTGCCCCATTTTCTATACCAAACCATAGAAAGGTACATAAATATGATTAGTCTATATCAAATCCCAAACTGCAGACCTGCAGAAACAGGCTTGCCAAACCCAGAAAAGACCAAAAAAGCCAAGTCTCACAAACCATGGTATAAAAAATATGGTTTTTGGTCAGGCCACTTCAAAACAAAATTTTCTTCTTTTTTAACAAAACTAAATAATTTAAGCAAGAAATCACTAGCATTAGTCAAATGTTAAATACAATTAGAAAAACATGACAAATGGATCGGGTGACAAGAACTTAACATTAGTCAAACAAAGTTCTTTTCCTAAACCGAAAAAGCACACATTTACAGTTTCTTCATAAGTAAATTCAGGAGTAGTTTTCATTTTCTTCCCCAAGAAATTAAAGGCCACTTGTTCTTTCAAGCCAGCATTTGTCACATGCATAATTTATCACACCAGAAAAAATTGCAGAGGCTAATAACACTGTCCACAACTTTACATGTTATGACCCATTAAAGGTCTTTGTTGGAACTAAAGTGATGACCCATTAAGGGTATGTGGTTCAACTCAAACTGTTGTAGTGGTTATTGTTAATGCCAAATCCTCATTTACTAACCATGAAATCAAGGTCCTGCCATGTTGTAACCAAATCATAACAAACAATATACAATGAAGAGCAGTTGTAACCAACTCATAACAACCAATATGCAATCAAGACTAATTGTAACCAGCTTGTAACAATTACATATATTATACCAAAATCTGTTACAATTACAATTATCCAAAAGGTGAACATCACGATTACAAAAGTTAACATAACCAAAAGCTCCTACGATTATCCAAAAGGTGAGCATCACGATTACAAAATCTGAACATAACCAAAAGCTATTACAATTAAGCTAATTGTCAAACGACTCTTTGGCTTCGAAGATCACTTGTCTGGAGACCTTAATCCACACTTTCACCTCCATCTCAAACTGCCGGAGCGTCACTTCTATTGATTCCAGGTTAGAATCGAACAATGCTTTGTGCAATTGATTTAGGGAGCGATCTATCTGTGATCATCTATTGATTCTGAGCAAGTTGTCTGTGATCGTCTGCTTCGTTTCTGATCTGAGGAAATCGATTTGTGTAATTGATTTGGGAGCGATGTTAATGTTTTGGCGATTAGGGCTTCTTTCCTCTTTCCTCTTATGAATATAACGTGAGCTGATGTGTACAAAAGGAATTAAAAAAAGAAAAAGAATTATGCCACGTCATATGTTCACATCAGCAACAAACTAACGGAGTTAAAGTTTTTTAACGGGGGACCACTGGTAGAAAATAGTTCAATAGTTGGGACCATTGAGAATAATATTCTTAGTTGGGATTATTATCGGCCAACAGATGAAAGTTAGGATTATTAAAATCCAATTTTCCTTATTTTTTTAATCCAAAGTTTTAATATATGTATTGGTTAAAAAACTAAAAAAAATAAAAAAAAAATAAAAAATAATAATAATTTGTTTGCAACATTGTGGGGGAATCGGCGGTAAATCACATAAAAATTGCTTAAAACTGGATAAAAGGTGTCTACATTCAAGCGTTTTTCAAAATAAACTGTATGTTTGGAATGCCTGACTTAATGATACTATCGAATGAATGATAAAATGCATGCATCATATCGGTAACCCCTCTTCGATTGATTGAAAATAAAAAAAAAATAAAGTATTTGTGGATTTTGGGGGAAGAATAAATTAATCAAATATTTCAAAAAATGAGAAATTGATCCGACCAAGTGAGAAATGATAGTACATCAACATGCGTTATCTGCCATGGATAGAGTAGAAATAAAAGCTGTACTGTGCTTGTATGATCTTTGGGTGTGCATGACTAATATGATATCTATGAGTAGGATATAAACATAAAGCTTGCCTGATATACTCTAGTTTTCATCTCTTGATAAGTGTTGCAATGATTCTGATATTAAGAGATGTTCTGATGTACGCATGCTTTGCAATAAGGCTTTATGACATTTTTACACTCAACTCAGTGGGTCTTCTTTGCGTGCTTATGAGGCCGACCTGATCACCTGCTGATTGAGTTTCTGCTTTATTTTCTTGGTGTTTAGTATATATCATCGGACTTTCTCTGCGTGCCGATAAGGCCGACCTGATTATTGTTGATATATACGTCTTCTGCTTTATTTTTATTTTTTATTTTCCTAAGTGCATCGGGCTCTCTCTGCGTGCTTTGTGGCCGACCTGATTGTTGTTCACTTAGGGTTCTGCTTTATTTTTGCATGAAACATCATGAACGTATATCTCATTTTGAAAAAGGATAAAAGAAAAATCAAGATAAATATGATGATTTGTTAACTTCTTTGATAGAGTGAGGCTGAGTGATCAGTGCATGATTAATACACCTTAAGCATATCCAAAAATGTTAAATACTATTAGTGCTTGCTTAATATCAATGTGATGCATTCGAGATCTGCTTGACTTGCATTCTGATTAAGTTTGAAATTGAAATGTGTATGATGCGTATTGGTTGATATGATCTCACGTCTGGATCTTTCTCAAAATTAAATAGAGTTTTTTTGTATAGTCGTTTTACATTTCTTTTTAGAAAACTCAAAAAGATTTTTGGTGTGTTTTAATTTAAAGTTAGAAAAGCCGAAATAATTTTCTTCCCGCGTCATTTTTTTTAAAAATCGATACTTTGTGAAGAGTATGATGCTTGTGTAATTGAATCCTGATGTGTGTGAGTTAGTCGGCATTTCCAAAATTTTAAAATCTTATCTGCTTGATGGAACATAATCAAAGTGTAAAGAGTAGTGTATTCGATTGGCTTACAGAAGTGTGCAGGAGACGACACTGCTGAAGAAGCAAACTTGTTCATGAGGGTTGTTGACAAGGCCCGGGGAATCATTAAAGAAATTCAAGATTTAGCACAGAAGGTAAGGGCTGGTGAAGAAAGACAGGAAGAAGACAGAGAACTGGCAAACCTGATGAACACTGCTTGGGGCGGACTTGGTGAATCATCTGAGCAGGTTGTGAAGCCGGTTGATTTCCCCGCAGCTGATGAGACTATTATTTTGGGGGAATCAGAGGATATCGTCCCCGTTGCTGATGAGCCAACTGTTTTGGGGGAATCTGATCCAACAGAATTGAACAAAGAACCGAGCGCAAATGAAGCCGATGCAGAAAAATGAAGATCCAGAGGATGAATCCCTCCCTAGGGGAAATATTGAAGATCAATTTTGGTTTCAGGATAAGTGAACATCCTATCAGGAATGGGCATGAATTGACACTGCAGGAACACAAGGCCCGAGGATCTGTCAAGCTACTTTGGATTTATCCAAAAAGGGTGATGAAGAGAAGATCGTTGTTGTATGAGAAAATAGGCGGATCTGTCATTACAACAAATCATTTGGCCGATTGAGAATCAAAGGCAGGAGCTTACTATGGTCAGAATCAAGAAAAGAACCCAAGAAAAGCCGGAACCGACGAGTAATGATCTGAAGGCTGAATCCCTCCCTTGGAATATTGAAGAATAATGAAGGGAAGAATTCATGAATCTCTCCCTAGGGGGGAATATTGAAGATCAATGTAGGGAGAAATTCATGAATCGTGCTTATCTTGCTTAGATCGTAGTTTGGCCCCTCTTGGTTGCCAGCGAAACTACCGAGCGAAACTGTAGAGTCGCTCGATAGCTAGACTTGTGATTTACATGTATTCAGGGCTAGTTTCGCTTGTCAGCGAAACTGCCAGCGAATCTAGCACCTGATCTATATATTTGTAACTTTCAGCCACTTTTGGCTAACTTTTGATAACCCTAATACAAGGTGCTGATTATTGGTGAGTGTTGGTGTCGGCTAGGAGCTTATTCCTGATTATTGTAGCTGTTTTCCATGATTCTTACTAGATTTTGTATTGGTTATTGATTGTTCAATACTAGAAAACCCATTTCTAGCATTTGGATCCAAATTGTTATTAATCTCTATTGGTTTCTCATCACAAACAATCTCATAGACAATGATTAAGATCGGTGAGGACCAACAATTCCCTACCACATATTTTCACATTCCCATATCCAGAGTTTTGAATCTTTTCTCGAGACTTGGTTGAGAAGAGAAAGAACAGATCATAAAAGAGATAGGAATAATATACAAGCACTTGTATGATTTCAACTCAGAGGCGTTTATCAGTCAGGTGGTAACCTTTCATCAAACACATAAGCCTAGTCACAAAGTCAGGGCTAAAGGGTTTTGGATGCTAGAGGGTTTCTTTTGTTGTGTACATTGGCATCTTTTGGGGTGTAAATTATATACAGCGATCTGCAAGCACGTTAATACAGACTAACCAGGTCTTTGCTCACGCAAAACAGAGGAAAGTCTGATTAACACGTCAACCATTCTACACCAGGTCATTGCTCACGCACAGCAGAGGCAAGACTTGACTGACGGCTTTGACATCCCCAGATCTTTGCTCACACAAAACAGAGGGGGCGCCGACTTTTTTAGATTTTCGATTCAACACTTTGGAGTCCGACGTGTGTATCGGGAACGATTTCGCAGTCAAATAGAACAAGCACTTAACCTAAGTGTGTGTTTCCCGTCTAATGACATACTTTATCTTTAAGTGTTGTGACCCATACCTTTGTTTTTGGAACTGAGCCTACCGAGCACATCACCTTGGATCATGTCTTTCACTTTTACCTTACGCGTGTCAGTCATTCTGAGAACGGAAATATTTCACTTCCCTCCTTCTCAAGCACACAAACAAAAGATTAAAAATTAAAAAGCACAATGGAATTTTGAGGGGTCAACAATTTCATCTTTTCTATTATTCCCCTTGCTTTTTGATTTTTAAAATCAACACACATTTTTTTTTTAATTTTTTATTTTATTTATTTATTTTTTTATTAACACAGACACATCACTAAATATCTACTAAAACTGGCCAAGCTAACCTTCAAAGTTTATCTTTTGAAAATTTTCTGAAACAAACAATTAGCCAAGAAACAAACAATTCAGACAGTACCTTGCTGATTTTCTTTCAGATTTACCTCTCACAAGGAAACATACCCCCATAAAGATCTGCATGTCATGAAGTGCAGAGATGCCTCCTTTCCTGTGCCTAGAACGATCACTATCACAAACAAGCAAACAAGGTTATGAAAGTCCTCCTTGACTGTTCCTGCACAAGGTGAGAGATCAGTTAGCCAATGGAACCCAGGCCATAGTGGTTCTGGGTAGACCCGATGAATCAATAGAAGTTACTTCTTTTAAACACATTCCCTTTGAAAAATCAGGAATTTGAGTTGCAGCTGCCTTTGATTTTGGTTTCCAAATTCCAGGTGATTTGAAAGTTGTTTTAGTCACCTTTGAAGTAGTGACTTTAGGTATTTCAACCTTCTTCATTTCAGGTTTCCTTTTCAAAACAGTTTTAGTTACCTTTGGAGGGGTAACTTTAGGTTTGTCATCTTTGTGTTGTTTTGAAATTGGTTTCTTCACTTTTTATGAAAATTTTCATAATTTGGAAAAACATATTTTTGATTTGAAAATGTTCTTTTCTCTTTGGCAGCGCCCCAATGTTGATCAGAGGGTTTTATCTTAGGAGAAATAGTCTTCATTGCCTTAGGTGGTTGCACCTTCATTGGCTTATACTTAACTGATTCCTGAGATGAAACACTTTGACTGTGCGGATAATATGGCTCATAGGGGCGATAAAGACAATTTCGGGCAATGTGACCAGGATTGCCACAATTAAAGCCAGTCTGCTTCTTGAGATAGAAGTCAGACGTGTAACCGTTTGTCCTTAGCAGCTGAGGTGGAGCACCATTTGCTTGTGTCTGCATCTTTGACCCGTTTGCAGATCTTGGGTTGACTGTGGGTTGGTTCCTTGAAGCTTCAGTTCTTGTGCTCCATGTATTCTTTGATGTCGAGGTAGCATTTCCGCAACTGCAATTGCATGAGCCTACAGATGAAACTGGAGACTTGTTTGTTATCTTGGGCCTTTCAATCTTGATAGGAACCGAAGTTGGAGGCTTGATGGTGATCTTGGATCTTAAGCTCTTAATGTGAGATGATAAACCACCATCATGACCCAAGCCTTTGAACTTAGTGGAGAAGGATGGTAGTTCAAAGCCAGCATTTGGTTCTTGGTCAAACATAGACCCAGATGTCATGAATATCTTACCATTGGGTCTGGTAGTCATCACCACTCGTTCCCGCTTTACCTCGTCCACTACTTTGGAATAAGGAGTCTCGACCTTTGGATAAGGAGTCAACTTTTCTTCATCAGCTTTATTCACTTCACTAGAGCTTGAGCCAGTACACTCAGTAGTGTTGTTTGACTGAGTTGCTTCTGTGGCTGTCTTTTCATCTTTATTCATTGATTGAGGCCCATATACCATGGTTGCTTCATTCAAGGACTCTTTCAACAACTGATCAGAAGTTTGGGGCACTTTGATGTATTCATGTTGTAATGGGGGAGGAAAATTTACATCCCCGAGGCCAGATGTTTCTTTTACCTGCTCGAGTCGCTCTTCTGAATTGAATAAAGCATGATGAGAGTCCATCATTTTCTTTTGAATAACTTGATGTTTCTCAAGCGCAGATTGGGAGGAGTCAAGCTTGGTTCTTAGTTCCTCAACCTCCTTGGTACTTGTCATTTCTTCTTTGGATGAACTTCTGGATCAAATACGAACTGAAAGACTTGAACGGATTGAAAAAGGGGATGGATCAAAAAGTGGGTTTTCGATTGGAAAAGAGTTGGATCAAAAAGTACTTTTCGATCGGACAGGGGGTCGGTCGAAAAGCAGACTTCTCGATCGAAAAGTGTCAGCGGATCGAAAAGTCTCAGTGGGGACTTTCTGATCGAATAGAGAAGCTGATCGAAAAGTCACAGGGGGACTTTCCGATCGAAATGCTCTGATCGAAAAGTCACAGGGGGACTTTCCGATCGAAATGGGCTGATCGAAAAGTCACAAGGGGGACTTTTCGATCGACAGATGGCTGATCGAAAAGTCACAAGGGGACTTTCCGATCTAAATGGGCTGATCGAAAAATCACAAGGGGGACTTTTCGATCGACAGATGGCTGATCGAAAAGTCACAAGGGGACTTTCCGATCGAAATGGCGCGACAGAAAAGGCTTTTCGATCAGGAGGACGATCGAAAAGTCTAGAAACAGGGTCAAAAAGTCTCAAAAACACGAGCAGTTGGTCACGACCACTACTGTCTGTATTCGAAACCTGCAAAAAAATCCTTCCGAACCTTGCTAATGCTGAAAATTACCACAAAACTCAAACGGTTAGTTGTCAAAAACTTGAATCGGATATCGCGAGAACCTCGAAACTTGCGTTTCTTGGCTCCGATACCAATTGTAAGGATCAATCTAACCCTCATGCGATATCAATGTCTAGCAACAACCGTGTGGAATCCGGTGTTACTAGATGATTCAAGCATAAACAATAAATCTATAGAAAAGATGATCAAAAACACGAATTAACACAAACCGATTAGAAGCACTTGATTAAAGCTTGGTTGCAACACACTTGAAGAATTCGAAATTCTCCTTGAGAGAATTTCGATTACACCTTGAGAAAACACAAAACCAACCACCCTAAATTGATTACTAGGAGTCCTATTTATAGGAGATGGTGAACTTGGAAAACAAGTTAACCTCCCTACCTAAAATAACTCCTAATTCCCGTATTTGAACCCTAAGGCCCATAAAACTCCCACTAAACATTGTTTAAATGAGCCCAAACGCATCTAAATTGGCCCAATGACCCAATATACCCATAACCCAGCTTATTTTCACCTATTCTAACACATAGGCCTTCAGAATACTCCGCCAACTAATGATTTAATACACAAGCCACAAATCTTGGTCCTTACATTTTGTATTGACTTGCATAGAGCAGTTCAAGATTTAAAGGTGCCCTTAAACTGATCAACCTATTCATATCCGTAGCTGCAATTAGTCAAGTTCCAAACACCCGTACAGGTAAGGTAAGAACATTTATCTCATTAGTTCTTCTTTGATTTCTTCTTTATTCATATTTTAGGTTCGTTCTTTAGTTCATTTGAAAATAGTTCTAAACAATCATTTCCATTTAGCTGTTACATTAGTGGTTTGCTGTAGTTGGTTGGGCGCTTGGCTTAGCTGATTTCTTATTGCCCAGACCTGAGGATAATGTTGAACAAGAAAAGACAAACCAAGATCCAGTAAGGCGGGATGCCAGGATAACTACATGTTCGCTTTCTTGAAACTTGTCTGTTGTCTCCATGAATGTTAGTTTGTTGTATAACTAGAAGTGGCAAAATGGGTGGGATAGCGGGTTGGGTAATATATCAAAACAGGCTCAGGTCAAATGGGTAGTTTTGTGTAGTTTGAAACGGGTCAGGTTGGTTGGTTAGCATAATGTTTTTTTGCTTATACTCTATAAATATGTTGTTTTTATCAAACTACTAATAAGGTTTTAGCTTTGATAAGATGTTCTTTTTTAAATCAGTAGTTATGGATCTTATTTATACTATGTTTTTTGGTTACCTCCTTTAGGAGTTCACCTGTTGTTTGTGTTATTGTAGCGTATAGTTATTCAATTCTTGGGTAGAATTAACTTGTTATTTTAATGTTCTTCTAATTATGCTTCATATGTATCTTTCAGGCCCATATAACCTATTGACATCTTTTATGATGCATATATGTTTTACATGATTTTCAATGCACTTTTATATATATTATATCGTACCTTTCATCTTCTATATATAGGAAAATTTTGATCAACAAGTGTTAAAATTGTTTATTAATTAACTAATTTCGTCTGTGTTATGTTGCAGGATAACCAAATATCTGACAGAAAAAGAATGAAAAGAATAAAGGAAAGAACCCAATTATTGGAATCATCCTGGACATGTCAAGTAAGTGTTAAGAGAAACTGTATTTAACCACCTAGTTAATATTGTATCTAAGGACATTACAACCAGCCAATCATATTACATATTTGTTTTATACACCAGTGGATTAGGTGTAAATACATCTAACCACCTAGTTAATATTTGAGGTTTATTTAAGAATGTTTATTTACAAGATATTATTCAAGGCTGGTTGTTTTTTGTTTTTTTTTAAGTTGTAGGAATTAATCACATACAAAAAGGACATTTTGTGAAAGGTGAGCACACTTGGCCTACCAAACCAGAATCAGCAATAGCAACAGATGCATTATAAGTCTACTTGGCCTACCAACAAGAATCATCATCCAGATTCATTACCTAGCTAAGGAACTCCAAAAGTTCTTAGTTATTTAGAATATTGTTTGTAAAAAACTTGAATAGTTGTATACACTCACTTGTTTTGTTGTATATATGAAATGTATTATTTTTTTATAAGTGTATTTTATTTTCTATTATGAATTTAATTGTCATTTAAGGTAAAAGTTAGTGATTCTAAAAAAAATATTATTATTTTTTTTTTAGAAAAAACATGACACACATTTTTGCGTGTCATCTCTCTTTATGACGGGGCTTTCTTGACACATACATTTTATGACGTGCGATGCGCGTCATAAATGCGTGTTATAAATGCGCGTCATAAGCCGATGACGCGTTTTTGCGCGTCGTAAAAATTTATGACGGTGCATACAATGACAGGCTTTTGCGCGTCATCTAAAGGCTTTTATAACGTGCATTGCGCGTCATTAAAGTCTTTTTTTTAGTAGTGTGTGTAATTGCATGTTTAAAAGTTGGGAATCGCTCGATATTTATAGTTGCTTTTTAACTGTGACAAAGGAATATCGGTTTCAATTGAGTTGAAGCCGATCTTAAATTATTAAAGATAAGTTTGGATACACGTATCATTACATATGCACGTGTAATGATTTTGTTTAAAGTAGTCATTTATATAAAGGATGATAAAGCAATTCATGTACACGTGCCATCTGGATAATTTAGTCATTGTCATTTGTTTAACAACTCTATCCGTAGGGTTTTTTTAGAAATCTTCAAATGAAGGTAATTCATTTCTTTCATACACACCATTTCATACGTGCATTTGTTTTTATTTTTCTTTGTATATTTTTATTCATTTAGTATTAGATTATTATTATTAATATTAATTAACGATATGCTTAGGATTTTATAGCTTAGGATAAGTTGCTCGTAAATGCTATATAAATTTTTGGATATTACAGAAATGTTTGATCTTCAATGAAAACTTGAGAATTGCAATATATCAAGTGTGTTTCAGAATTATCTGAATCATCTGGAACGAGATGGCAAACCAAGCAAAGATGTTGTTAATCATGAAGTTCCTGCTCAAGTTATTGATCTAAAAACGCCATCTAATGATAATTCAACCTAGAAGTTGCAAGATTGTCCTGAAGGAGACGGTGTTAAGTTTGGAAAAACAAAGAAGTCAAAATCTAAGAAGAATAAAAGGAGGTTGATTACAGCAATGGATTAAAGTTTGATTCAAAATCTACATTTCTTGAAAAAGAAAATGTGTTTAATGGAAATCCAGGAAAAGTGAAAGTGCCAAAGTTTTCAGAGATCTTGATATATGATTCGTTGATTTTTGGGAAAAATGATTTGAAAGGAATTAAGTCTGAATTTACAAAGCTTGCCAAACAAGACCATGAAATACTGAATTCTGTTCAAGATAAATTCAAGCAGAAGAATGGTGGTTTAGGATTTGATGGAAAAGAGATGCAAATTCAAGATTTCAACAAGAAGGAATTCAAAGCTAAGCAGAAAAGAATCAAAGGGAGTTTTCAAATAAGAAACCTCAGTTTTGGAAGAAAAAAAGTATCTTCACCATCTGCAGATGAAAAGATTTCTTCTGAAGAGTTTTCTTGCATATCTGATGCGACATCAGCAGGTGGTAACAATTCAGATTCATTTCATTCTGCAAAGTCAAACAGGTTTTATCATCAAGATAAATTCTTTGGTTATGGAGATGATTCTGGTTTTTATGATTCCCCAAAATGTTTTCCAAAATTTCAGAAACCAAAGAAATCTAAACCTGTCTTTTCAAAAGATTATGATGAATGTTTGACTGATTACTGGTAGTCGAATTTGTTATGTTTGTCGTCAGAAGGGTCATTATGAAAATAATTGTCCTATGACAACTAAAAATTCATCATCAAATGCCAAACATACAATGTATGTTGATCCTGATGGCATTATTTTTGGTGAACCAATACCCAACACTAACTTTTTCTGGAAAAAAAAATTAATCCTGAAAAGTTGGGGTAGTAGTTCTGATTGTCATTCATCAGTTGACAATGGTTCACCAGAAAGTTTAAAACTAAAACAGGAATGGAGAGCAAAAGTTGTCTCCACAACCAACACAGATTTTGTTGAAGACACTGGATGACCTACCATCGTTGTGGATGAGGGTCGGGGTTTTAAGAACTTATTGTTTTCCAGTGTTTGCAGGTATTTCAAGAAGACCTGTTAGTAATTGAAAGATTACTAATAGTGGAATACTTGTGGTTGATTTAAGTTAAATTGAATCGTTCCTATCTTTGAAACACTGATTTTCAATAACATCATTTTCAAAAATGTGTCTAAGTTTTGATCGATCATTTTAATTTTTGTTTTTCATTTTCTTTCGTTCATATTTTTAGGGGGAGAAAATTTAAAAATTCAAAAAAACAGTGTTTGTTTGAATTTTAGGGGGAGAAATTGGAAAATATAAAAACATGAAAAATTGAGAAATTGATTCGAAAAAAGTTAGAAATGATGGTACATCAGCATATACGTTAATCTGCCATGGATAGATTAAGTCTAACGGCTGTAGGCACTTGTATAATCTGTGAATGTGCACGACAAATCTGATATCTGCAAGTAAGATATAAACATAAAGCTTGCCTGATGATCTTTGGTTGTTTGCTTCTTGATACATGTTGTGTGATTATTCTGACAAAAATAGAATAAGAAATATCCTGATGAATGAATGTTTTCATTTTGAAAGAATTAAGCTTGTTTGATTTTCTTTATTTTGGCAAACGATCGGACTTTCTCTGCGTTTCGAAAGATCGACCTGATCATTGTTCGTTTGACATTCTGCTTTATTTTCTTTGGTGTTTCGTATAACTCATCGGACTTTCTCTGCGTGTACGAGAGTATCGACCTGATTGTTGTTGGGTTATACAACTTCAACTTGTTTTGCTTTCTTATTTTCTCAAATGCTTGGGATTTCTCTACGTGTTCACAAGACCGTCCTGATTGATAGGTATTTGGGGTTCTGCTTTATTTTTGCATGACTCATCAAGGATGGTTAAATCTCTAAGAAAATTTGCTTCTATATGATAAACATGATGATTTGCCAGTATTTCTGATAGAGTGGAGGCCGAGTTATCAGTGCATGATAATATTACCTTAAGAATATCTAAAAACGATAAAAATTGATTGGTGCATGCTGAAATAAACATAAATGTTGTATTTGCAATTATCTTGGCTAGCATGCTGATTAAGACCGAAATTGAAATGTGCTAGATGCGTTATGTCTATGATCTTGCGTCGTGATCTTTCTCGTAAAATACCAAAAAATAGAGTTTGTTTCTGTATTGCATTTTATTTTTCATTTCAGAAAAATGAAAAAGATTTTTGGTGTGTTTTAGTATAAACTCTATAAAAACCAAAAATATTTTACTTCTTATTTGTTTCGATTGATCGACACAAGATACATAAAACTTTTTCAATTCATATATCTTGGATTCTCAAAGAGAAGTTTTGCGCCAAGATTAACTTATGTTGGCTTCAAAATGGAAAACCGCGTTTCTATCTTCTGAAATTGCAGATTCTGTGCTGTCAAGACTCAAGCTTGGTGAAAGGGGGAGTTTGAAGTATCTTTCACAAATGGATCTTGAAGTTCAAAGATTGTTCAAGAAGTGATCCAGCCATGCAAGCTCTATAGCTGACAAGAAATTTCAAGTTGAAGATCAGATGCATCGATGCTGAAGATTGAAGACTGAAGTTTAGTTAGCATAGATACACTACAAGTTAAGGGGGAGTTTGTTAGAGCATATTCCTATGCTAAAGTGTGTCTCGTGTATTGTATCTATATGAGAGCATTATGGTGTGAGTCTTAGAGACAGCGTACCATGGTCCGTACCACTTGGTATGAAGCTAATATACCAATGATACGTTAGATGGTACGCTGACCTGCTAAGCATGTGAAGAACTCTTGGTCAGATTCTACACTTTGTGTGTGTGT
>JBCNJP010000025.1:12417389-12495863 GCA_039602395.1 Deinandra increscens subsp. villosa | reverse complement strand
CGTACCGTCTGGCACCTTCTGAAATGCAAGAGTTATCTAGTCAATTACAAGAATTGCTTGATAAAGGCTTCATCCGTCCAAGCCACTCTCCATGGGGAGCACCAGTACTATTTGTCAAGAAGAAAGATGGAACATTCCGGATGTGCATTGACTACCGGGAACTAAACAAGCTGACTGTGAAGAACCGTTACCCGCTTCCTAGGATCGACGACCTATTTGATCAACTTCAAGGATCAAGCTTCTACTCCAAAATCGATTTGAGATCAGGATACCATCAACTCAGAGTTAGAGATGAAGATGTTTCGAAGACAGCGTTCAGAACACGCTATGGCCATTATGAATTCCTCGTGATGCCTTTTGGTTTGACAAACGCACCGGTTGTGTTCATGGATTTAATGAACCGCGTATGCAAACCTTATCTGGATAAATTTGTTATCGTGTTCATTGACGACATTCTTATCTACTCCCGTAGTAAAGAAGAACATGAACAACATCTGAGACTTATCCTGGAGTTGTTAAAGAAGGAAGAACTCTACGCGAAATTTTCCAAATGCGATTTTTGGATTCGCGAAGTACATTTCTTGGGTCATGTGATCAACAATCAAGGTATTCACGTGGATCCCACAAAATTTGAAGCAATCAAGGATTGGAGTATGCCAACAACCCCAACCGAGATTCGACAATTTTTAGGTCTCGCTGGCTATTATCGTCGATTCATCGAAAACTTCTCGAAGATAGCTCAGCCACTTACCGCTCTGACCCGGAAAGATAAGAAGTTCATATGGGATGCCAAGACTGAAGCAGCATTTCAGTTACTGAAGCAAAAGCTTTGTGATGCCCCGATTCTATCACTGCCCGATGGGATCGAAGACTTCGTTATTTACTGCGATGCTTCACATCAAGGTCTAGGTTGTGTATTTATGCAACGAGAGAAAGTCATCGCCTACGCATCACGAAAACTAAAAATTCACGAGAAGAATTATACGACACATGATTTGGAACTCGGAGCCGTTGTATTTGCTCTCAAGATCTGGAGGCACTATCTCTATGGTACTCAGTGCACCATATTCACTGATCACAAAAGCCTCCAACACATTTTCAATCAGAAGGAAATGAATATGAGACAACGCCGATGGGTGGAACTGCTAAATGATTACGAATGCGAGATTCGTTATCACCCGGGCAAGGCTAACGTTGTAGCTAACGCCTTAAGCAGGAAAGAGCGCGTCAAACCACTTCGTGTACTAGCTTTAAGCATGACCATACACTCAAATCTCTCAGCACAAGTACGTGACGCACAAATTGAAGCCCTCAAACCGGAAAACCTAACTGGAGAAGGTTTACGTGGAATGGAGAAGCAACTGGAATAAGCCTGATGGAACCAAGAACTTCATGGACAGGCTATGGGTACCTGTCTATGGAGGGTTAAGGCAATTAGTTTTCGATGAAGCTCACAAGTTGAGATATTCCATTCATCCCGGATCAGACAAGATGTACCACGGTCTGAAGAAACAATTCTGGTGGCCTAACATGAAGGCCGAGATAGCCACCTATGTCGGCAAATGTTTAACATGTTCGAAGGTCAAGGCCGAATACCAGAAACCTTCCGGATTGTTAACCGAGCCGGTAATCCCTAAATGGAAATGGGAAGAAATATCCATGGACTTCATCACGAAATTGCCTAAATCTAGGTCTAGATATGACGCTATCTGGGTGATAGTAGATCGATTGACAAAGTCGGCACACTTCTTACCGGTCAATGAGAAGGATAAGATGGATAGGTGAGCCAAACTTTACATAAAGGAAATCGTCTCGCGCCACGGTGTGCCCAAATCCATCATATCCGATCGAGATAGTCGATTCACCGCACACTTTTGGAAATCTCTACAGAAAGCTTTGGGTACACGACTCGATATGAGTACTGCCTACCATCCTCAGACAGATGGCCAAAGTGAGAGAACGATCCAAACACTCGAAGATATGCTGAGAGCATGTGTGATAGATTTCGGACCCAAGTGGGACGAGCACCTCCCTTTTGCCGAATTCTCGTATAACAACAGCTACCACACCAGCATTAAAGCCGCACCATTTGAAGCACTTTATGGAAGAAAGTGTAGATCCCCACTCTGCTGGACTGAGATTGGAGACAGTCAGTTAACTGGCCCCGAGTTAATCTTTGAAACGACTGAGAAAATCTTTCAAGTCCGCGATCGTTTGAAGGCTGCCAGAGACAGACAAAAGAGCTACACCGACAACAGACGCAAACCCTTGTCTTTCAAAAAGGGTGATCGCGTCATGCTAAAAGTGTCACCTTGGAAAGGTGTCATCAGGTTCGGCAAACAAGTAAAGCTCAACCCTCGTTACATTGGTCCCTTCGAAATCATCGAAACCATCGGACCAGTAGCTTACCGTCTACATCTGCCTGCCGAACTAAGCAGCGTACATAATGTCTTTCACGTTTGTAACCTTAAGAAATGTCTATCCGATTAAACGCTCATCGTCCCTCTTGATGAAATTCAAGAGGACGAGACCGTGCACTTTATTGAGGAACCTGTTAAGATACTCGACCGAGAAATCAAAAAGCTGAAGCATAGCCGCATTCCCATAGTCAAATTACGATGGAACTCTAGGCGAGGACCTGAATACACTTGGGAGCGCGAGAATCAAATGCGTCAAAAGTATCCGCGTCTGTTTGAAAACGTCGCATCCACAAGTAACCAGAACTGAACTTCGGGACGAAATTCTTCTAACTGGGGGAGAATGTGACATCTCGTCAAAATCAGGTCAAACTCTCTCTCCGTTGACTTTTTAGTTAAAAATTATTACGTGATAACTACGTGATTTACCGTTTTTACCACATGATAAACTGTGTTTAGCTAAATGATTAACTGACTTAAATTCCGATGTTGTATACCCGTAAAATATGAAAGATTTCATGTTTTAATTATGGAAATTCAATAATAAGAAATTATATATAAAAATTTACTTTTTATATTTTATCTAAATTGATATAAACCGTTAACGCATTTCATAAAACTTAAAATGTGATCCAAATGCTACGTTGTCAAGACTTAATCAAACGAGGAACCCGACAAACTATAGGGCCCGGTAAGCCCAATAAGCCCAATGTAATCCGGATAAACCTGAGATTTTACCCGACGACTCGACTCGACTCGACTAACCGAGTAATTTCCCCAACCCAGATATCCGACCCGCGGCCCGTATCACATTGGGCCAAAACTGGCCCAACCGGTCCTTTTCTTTTTCCCTCTCGCGGCCCAAACCCGAGACCGGAACCCAAACCCGAGACCGGCCCAACCCGAGACCGGCCCAAACCCGATTCCCCGGCTTCGGCCCAGTCCCCGTAGCCGATTTCCAATGGGCTTCGGCCCAGCCCCTTGGCCCGATTTCGATTGGGCTTCGGCCCACTCTAAAACTTTTTTTTATTTTTGTTTTGGCCCAATGATTTTTATAACATTAACCCACTTAGTTTTATAAACTTTTGGCCTAAATAATTATTAAAAACCACCATCTTATTGGGTTAAATATACTTGGGTTTTATATTAAAAAGTTATGATTTTTATAAACACTTAACCACTTTATATTTTATAAAAGGGTTAAACTTTTATAAAACACATGAGAGAATTATTTAAACTAATCAAGAAAGCTAGGGATCATGAGGGCTTGACAACACATCATTAACCAATGGTTAATGAGGCTAATCATGATTATAAAAAGGGAGACAAGCTCACCTTTGGTTCCCCCACAACCAACCAAACAAACACACTCATCTCTCCCTCTCCTCCCTAGCCGGCCAGAACCACCACCACAGCCCTCCACCGCCGCAGGCCAACCACCGCCGGACCACCCACCGCCGCCGCCACGCCGCCCTGCCGGACCGCCGGAACCACCGCCAACCACCACCGATTCTCCTTTTCTTCTTTTGTGAGTCTCCTAACTCACATTCTCTACACATTTTCCACCCCAAGAAACCCTCAAGTCTTGACAATAATCCACTAAGTTAACTAGAATACTTGTGTTTGTTTGATCAACTAACAACAACTCCTTTCTTTAACCCTCTTTCCTCTAAGATCAAGCACTCATCTTGTTGTCTTTGAGACTTAAAAATAGCCAAGGAGTGTGGTGAAACACATTTGTGAAATCAAAATGAAAGTAAAAAGTGTGCACCATGAATCTTATGTATATTAAACCTTGGTTTCATAAGTTAGCTGATTTAAACAAAACCCAAGCCTCTTCGTATAAATTAAATCATAAATGTTAACTAACAATCTATACATGTTTATATTTATTTGTCCTAACACAAATGTGTTAGCGATTGTTGTTATAGTTCTTGTCCTAACACAAAAGTGTTAGTGATTGTTATTTATATTTCTTGTCCTAACACAAAAGTGTTAGTGATGTCTGTCATTTATTTTCTTGTCCTAACACAATGTGTTAGTAGATATGAACATATGATCATGTTATAAGAAAATGCTAGAAATGAAAGAATATAATAAACATGTAATGGATTTATAATCAAGTTAACACATATGTAAATCATTACTAAAAATAACTAAACAACCTATGACAAGTAAAGGAATATTACTTGTTTGGGAAAAATGACATATTAAATATGTGTTAAAAGTCTTACATGACAAAAGGAATTTTTATAGATTTTGTTACTAAAAATGGTGAGAATAATATTTATGTCAAATGATTAATTTGACATAAATACTTGAATTTATTACAAGTTTTAACCTTTCTAAGACTTTTGCTATAAATAGACATTTTTCTATAAAAAGTCACATGTGGAAATAAATATTTTTATAAAAGGATTTTATAAAAATAAATCAAAGACAAGCCATTGACTTTAAATACTTATATGGATTTTTAATGTTACTTTGATGAAATCAAAGTAACCAAAAATGGAAATACGTCCGTTTGAGATTTTTAAATAAAATCAAGTTTTTATAGAGACAACTTTATATAAATCCAAGCGGCGTTACGATGTTTTGAAAATATTTAAGAAAGAAATAAATATTTCATGTCAAAGAAATATTTTAAACGATTTCAAGACTATAAAATATTGTGATTTAAAATAAAGCTTAAAAGTCCTTTCATAATTAAAATGAAATAAATAATTATTTTTGTCAAATAATTATTAGGATTTAAAATATGTTTTATTCACAAAAGTATGGTTAATCATAACTATTTAAGAATAATTATAACTTGCAAAATTAACTAATCAAGCACATAATTATTTACTTAAAAATAATTATAACGAACTCATGAAAATAATAATAAACATTATTATTTTAAACTCGATGTTCAATACTTCATTTAGTTATTTTATGATGATTCCTTATTTATACTTATTGAACGTAAATATAAATAATCATGAAAGTATTTATTTAATAAATACAAGCTAACGAGTTTTCAAACGTATACAAACGGGATTAAAACGTCAAGACTTGACCGGTATCACTTGGATGACTTATGTTACTCAAATGATCAAAGACCTTATGCATATGTATTTTAATTATTTAGGACGTTACGTGCTACCGTTCCTACACTGCTTATTTACCGCTTATCTGCTGAATCTGTGAGTTTCACGGCCCCTTTTCCTTTTAAATGTTTTATACTTTGGGGGAGAAATCATGAAATCTGTTAAATGCTTTTACTTAATATTATGGTTTATCTGTTAGCCGTATGACTACTTGTTCTCTTACTGATTGCCCAATTTCGTACATTATCATTATAAACGTTTGTACAACCGTATCCCACCATTAATTGATTTGAATTAGTTCTGTACGAAACGATAGCTAGAGAATAGATCTATTTGGGTTGACAACCCTACCCTAACTGGTAGCTCCAGTTCTGACTCCGGATCGTCTGGGGGTACACGTCAGTTATTCTGCTCTGTTTAACATCTCTGGGCAAGAGATGCTTGGGTGGGTAAACCGTTAGTATTTGAAATCAAGGTTCAAGTGAGCTCATACATCCACAACAATAAACCCTTGTAATATTAAAGTATACTGAAAACTGTTTCACAAATGTTTAAATGATAAATCCTAAACCTGTGAACCTCACCAACTTTATGTTGACCCTTTTAAACTCATGATTTCTTAGGTAATTGATGCAAACACCGGAGGACATGCAAATGGGGCTTATCTATGCTATCGGACCTGCTTACGGAGTCATAGTCCCGACTATCTTAATAAACCGTTCAATGTTTTTAATATTAATTTAAGACTTATTTTCGAATGTAAGACATTATCATTGTCCACTATCACTTTCCGCTGCAATACAATGAATTAATGTTTTATGAAGTTTTAAATGTATTAGATGTTGTTCTAAGTATCCTCGACTATGATTCCATTCGCGCTCACACCCGATACCGTTGAAGGGGTGTGACAGCCATATTCATCAATGAATTTGTATTTGGCAGATTTACCAATAAAAAGAACCTTTCCTCTTCTTTGATTAGAAACAGCAGTAACAGGACAATCTTGTGCCATATGCCCCTTTTGTCGGCAATTATAACACAAGCGATTGTTGACATTTTTCCTCGTTTGTCTCTACAAAGCTTCACAAAAGTTAGCATCTTCAAAATGATCATAAAAAGAATCAAATACCCGAAATCGATGATCATAAACCCATTTGGATGTCGGGCTTTTTGGAGTAGAATTAGATCCTTTAGAAGAATATCTAGCAGTTTGCTTCTTCGTGTTCTTCAGATCAGCATTCTTCACAAAAACTTCGGATATTTTCTGAGCATCCACGCAATGAAGCAGAAATTCCTTGTCAGAAAATATTTGTTCCGAACTTTTGAGCTTATAAAACCTATCATGTTGAACTTTTTCAGCGTTAAAAACATCTTTCTTTACTTGCTTTAAATTAATCATCTTCAATTTATGTTGCTGTAGATTTTTAGAATCATCCATTTTAGCAACCTTGTGCTTGAAACCCAAACCTGAATGTTTACCCGAATTCTATTTTTCGGAACCAGAGGATTTATGCCCATTCTTAGCAAGACGAGAAAGCTCAGCTTTGACTTTGTTGATATCTTTTTGAGCATCAAAGATTGTTTCATCAATATCAGTATTTGAATGAATCTTCTCAGTTGAACTAATTGATTTATCCTTCTCAGTGGACGAAGAACCAGATACAAACTTTGAATTTTGAGAAATTTATGGTTTCTGTTTAGCTTTCTTTCCATTCTTTTGACTCTTTGTTTCCTTGTTTTATTCAGATATAGAATCGGAAAACTTTGAGTAATCACATTCTTCAACTGTTTCTTTGACAATGTTGATGGCTTCTTTAATATTTGCAGGGGGTGAAACTGTCTTATCAAACATCTTCTCAATATTTTCATCATTTGCTAGAAAGCTTGTGAAGATTGTGAATTGGTGCATTGTTCAACAGACGATTTGCATCAATTACTTGAATCTTCAAATATGAAATCTTTTATTGAGCTTCGGCCAATTCCTTTTCTGTTGCAATCAATCTCTTAGCAACTTTTTGTGTTTCATACTTTTGCAATCTCAAATTATCAAGCTCAGCAAATAACTATTTCTTCAACGTCTCTTTATTTCTCCTTTGAATATCAAGATTCGAATTTTGCAACTTATTCACCCTTACCAACTCTCACTTTTCATCTAGCAACTTTTCCATATCAATCTGATATGACTCAATTTTAGCAGCTTGTTCATCAGAAGACTTGTTAAGCATATCAAACTTAACCTTTGACTTTTCAAACAAATTATTAAAATCATTTGCAGCATCCTTAGCTTCAACCTTCCATTTTACAACCTCTTTAACTAACTCGTCCTTTTCTTCAGACAACTTTGTAAGATTTTGCTCAAGATCTTTTTCAACACATTGAAACTTTTCTTTTTGAGATGACAATTCTTGAATTACACCTTCCAACTTTTTCTTTTCACCTGTCAACTCTTCTATCTTCCTTGTATTTTCAGCAACCAACAACTCTTTTTCTTTTATCAATCCTTGAATCTTCTTGTCTTTTTGAGAACAAAACTCACAAACAGATTCATAACCACTTGATTCAGAACCACTTAGTTCAGAATCAGAATCACTCTGATCAATTTGAACCATAAATGCATGTTGCATTTCAGCTAACTCGTCATTAAATGAAACTGCATGATTGTTACGAATTGCAGCCAAAGCAATAGGACTTTCAAAATGTTTAATATCGTTTGACCAGTCATATCCTTAATTAGATTGTGAGACTAATGCCTTTAAATCTGAATCATTTGTTGGAGACTTTGATGAAGAAGCGTTTGACTTTGAACATTCACGAGCAAAATGTCCAAAATTGAAACATTTGAAACAGTTTACCTTTGATTTGTCTAATCCAACTTTATCATCAGGATTTAAACTTTTGAATCCTGTTTTCTTCCTGAACCGTTTAGCTCTTTGGGCTAGCATAGCAAGTTGCCAATTGACACCACTTGTAAGGACAAAGAATGATCTTACTACTGCATGATTCGTTCAATCTAGTGAACAAGAGAAAGTAAATAAGAGATTTCCTATTGAATCACTTGAAGATTACAAAGAACTCTCTCTAGTTTCTCTCTCTAGAACACACAGAAGGTGTAGAATGACAGAAGTGTTGAGCTCTCATTCTAACACAAAGTATTTATAGTGTTACACACTAACTGGCATACCATGTGGTGGACCAATTGCTCGCTGTACCAATTGGTATGGCGGACCAGTTGGTACTGCCCTTGGTATGTTGACACTCAGACTCACTAACACACGCTCACTTTGTGACAACCCGTAAGTTTCCTAAGTATAAAACCTCATTTAATTACATGCTTATCTGTTAATTGTGCATATAATCTAGGTTTGTTAACTTAGATAACGTACTATGCCAACCCCTTGATAGTCTTGACGTGACCCTACGGTAAAACGATAACCAAACCACCTTAAAACGGTGAATTAATATTGTGGTTATCGATGAAACTTCAATAATAAAAATAAAATAAAATATATATTTTATTTAGTGTTTCCGTCACTCTAGTAGTATATTTAATATACATCAACTTGTAAACCCGGACGTCTAATATTTATGTGAAAAACCAACGCGTAGAAAATATTGACCATTTTGTCTAAAAACTTAACCGTTTTCGTTAAATAACCATTTAACGTGTCGTACGCCGTTTTTAATAAAAAAAAATATCTTTATCTATACTTTACTATAGATCATCACCGTGTCAAAATCTCGAGATCAAAGCTCACCGAAAATATTCACTCGTTAATCGCATTCGTTCGCGATTAAAAACCAAACCAAACCGTTTTGTTTATTTAAAAATCGACCCGTCACCTTTGCATGTTTTGCATGTAACCAAACCAACCACCACCCGACCAACCACCGAGCACCACCACCCGTCGCCACCGGCCGCCACCACCTCCGACCACCCTCACCACCGCCGCCACCCTACACGTCGGCTCCATCCCCATGCAGACCATCCCTCTTACTCTTACACCACCATCATCATTTCAATCACTCACCAAACACTCCACCACCTTACCTAGTCTATCAACCACCATCACCTCACCCTTACCTCAAAACCATCCCTCCCTCACCTCCCTTGACCGAAAAACCGACCCCTCCCCTCCCCCTTGCGGATTCACGAGAACACACACACACACACTACACTTATTCTCTTATCAAGCAAACACTCAAACACACTTACCCTTTTCTTTTTCCCAAACCCGTAACCCCCTCCCCCCTTGAACCGGTTTCGAACCCCCAACCCAAACACCCTCCTTAACTCTTTTCTTTCTCCCATATATAAACATCATAACACACTCCTCCTCAATTGTGAAACCCTAATCCAAGAACACCTCCCAGCACCTCTCCCTCCCTCTACCTCATGGCCCTCTCTCTCTCTACACTCTCTCTAGATTTTCGGCCAAGGAACAAGAAGGAGAGAAGATCAAAGGCATTTCCAAGCATCATCTTTACCATTTCATCCCTTTTTCTTGAAAATCTTTCAAGATCAACTAAGCTTTATGAGTTTTCTTTCAAGTTCATCTTGTTTGATCATGTTTCCATGTTCAATTCCATGATCTATCCACTCCTATGATAAGTCTTGATGATTTTGATGATCTTTGGTTGATAAAAGTCTAGGAATCACTTAATCCTTGCTAATCTTGCTTAATATTGTTTAGTTTACTAGTCATCTTTGCCATATGAACATGCCTCCACGATTTTGATGGTGATTTGTTAGAATGCTTAAACACTTAAACCCATGGCTTAGGAATGCTAAGCACACCTTAAACTATGTTTGAAGATCATAACTTTACTAGATTTTTAGCCAAAAACTCAAGATCCGTTTTGGACAGATCCGAACCCTTAGGGACTCATTTTGACACTTTTGGAACAACTTTCATGAAGGCACTTTTCTTGGAAATAACCCTAAGTACCCCTAAATTGCAAAACATAAGCTGGAAAACCCTAAAAACGACCCCTCGAGCCATCTCCGAATTTTGCAGAATTTTTAGACCTTCCAACACTAAACTTAGACCCTTAAATGAGTGATAAAAAGTTGCTAAAAAGATCCCTTTTGATTTCAGCTAAAACTAGGTCAAAACCGACTTTAAAACGGACTTTTAACGTACCCGGAAACCTCGTTTTTGTAAAGTTATGCCAAATATTGTTTGAACTGATTTGGAACACTTATTAGGACTTATCATGACTTAATTTACCTTTACAAAGTGTTTGGATAATTTATCGGGCCTTAAAAGTAGTCGCAGGGACAAAACTGTCAAAACCGGGCGCGTACCGACACTTTAGGATTTCGAACCCTAAAATTATATTCTCTGGAAATGCATTAATTAAAATAGGAATATTTTTATTATTATAATTCTATTTCTAGCAATATTGGAAAATAACGCGAGTTGATAAATACCGGTGGAAACCCGGAGTATTTCGGGCTTTTGCTACAAACTATTTTTGTAAACAAAATTGAGCTCATTTTTCAAACTAATATTTATTAAAATAAATATTGGCCTAAAGCATTTTATAACATAGGAAAATATTTAAATATTTTGAGAATATATATAACCTTTGTTTTTTTCCGGAATGTTATCGATATTAAATTATTTATTGAGAATAAATAATTCCTAAAGCCTGTCCGTTATCAACAATCACCTGGGTCATCATAACGTCAAGACTTCACCATCATTTAGAGAGTGACTTAACTGTCAATCCAAACTCTAGACCTTAAGCTGTCTTATACCGATTTAGGACTGCTAGGTTGCCTGTTAGCTGCCGTTACATCATTCAGACATTGCCTGATTTCTATGTGTCTTCACCACCCCTCTTTTAAACTGTTTTAAATGCTTTTGGGGGAGAATTATTATAACTTATATCATGCCTGATAATTAGATAATTAGTTAGTTTCGGAGTTCAAGGTTCGTGGTAATAATAATTTACATCATCTAAACAATTATCAAATGGGTGATAAAACTGATATCAAACTTTGTTGTCAATCACAGTTCTATTTTTACTTAAACCTGTGAACTCACCAACTTTATGTTGACCGTTTTAGTATATGAATTCTCAGGTACTTGATCGGCCGCTTGCTTGTATGGAATACCCCTTTTGTGCACTATCATTAGGATCCTTATTATCATCTGGAGTCATGGTCACACTAGCCTTTTGGAGATTTCACTACATAACACCTAACGGTGTCATGTCTTTAAATCTTTTAATACTTGTTTTGTAAACTATGAAACAAATGAAACATATTATTATTATTTTACGCTGCTGAATCTGAAATGAAATGTTTTCAACTCCTAAAAACGGCTCTAGTTGTTTAACCATCCAGAGATTGTTTCATGTAACCTTGACTGTGATTCCATCTCGTTCACGCCCGATACAGAAATTACAGGGTGTGATAGATTGGTATCAGAGCCAAGGTTATAGGAAACTATGTTGCATTAGTAGGACCTAGACTATAGCCTAAGCTCTATTCGTATCATATCGCATGTGCCATACATGATACTTCTGCTTAATTGTTATACTTGTTTATAACTAACCCATAACTATTATTATGACTTGGAAACTTTTGTCAAGCATGTCTTCCTCTGAGCCCATGGAGATATCATCTGATTCTGATGACGAGTTGGCGATCATCCCCGACCCGTTGGAGCCCATGCCGCCGTCTCCGGAGTACGTACCTGATTCGCCTACATACAAGCCATCCTCTCCTGTTCCTGCACCAGCTGTGGACCAACCTCGTTCCCCTACGAGTGTCCTAGACTTCGCTATTACAGATGATTTAGACTCCGACGAGGAGCCTGAAGAGGAGCCTGACGAGACTGCCCCGTTCGATGTAGCCATCACTCCTGCTGATCTGCCCGCGGATGGAGATACTCTTGTGGTTACTCTGAGACATGGACTCCCTTCTTCTCCCAATCGTGTTCCATATTTCCGACCTTATCGTAGCACGAGTGGTGGACCCTTGCGGATGTACACTCCCCGCAAATCTGTCATCCTTCGTCATATTCGCTTTTCTAAGCCTGTTATTCCTGAGGGATCTAGCCTCAAGCGTTCTAGACCATCCGATTTCTGCCCTATTCCTCCTGTGTCTGACTCGCTTCCCTTAAAGAAGCGTATGAAGATCCCTGATAGAACTTTCGAGGTGGGTTAGTCATCTACTGCTGCAGCCTCTGTTGAGCCCTCTGCACCCCCTCCGACTCTTCCTGGCACTGGCATTCCCCCTCCTGTTCCGTCTGAGACTCCCCTGGAGACTATATTGTCTTCACTTCTTGCTGTTGTGGCTCGTCATGATGATAACATCCAGCGCATGCAGTCAATCCTTCAGACTCTTGCGCCCTCCACTTTGATTGCACCTCTTGTGACTCGTGTGTCTGCCCTCGAGGAGCACCTTGCCTCTTTCAGCCACTCTCTCGACTCTCTTCATGCACACATGTCTGGCGTGTGTGGCATTACTTTTGATACCCGTATAGCTGTTGAGGATTTTCCTACCCGTGTTCCCACTGCTGAGGAGTTTGCCCAGACACTTCAGATGCTGTTGACGATCATCACACAAATTACAGATGTTCTAGCTCTGCTTGATCATGCTTCACCATAGTTTAAGATGTTGTAACTTAGGGGTATCTGTTAACCCCCACTTATTAATGTATGAACGACTTGTATTTTGATGTGGAACTGCGTTTCCACAAGACAATATTTGTATCCGTTATGAATCTCGTAAACAAGTAATCTATGTTGATGATGGTTATGTTTCACTACTTATTATGTTATGATGTTTTGATTATTGTGTATGTTGTGGTTAAATTTATGTATGTCATGTCTATGTGTTGACTTACTTTATCATGTCATATTCTTTCTTTTGCCATTGTGAAATTAAGAAACATGCCGCCTAAAAGACAACCACGTGTTCGCGTCAACCGGGACACCCCTCCTCCTGTCATGGATGTTGCTGCTATTGAAGCCCTTGTGACTCAACGCGTTGCGGATGCCCTAGCTTCCGCGGAAGCAGACCGTTCCACCGCCTCTAACGGCCGAAACCGTTCCCTTAATGGTAAGCTGAAGACTTCTTTAAGTGTTAACAGACCGCTGGTTACAATTGTGAAGAATTTTCCTCAAGTGTTGGAATAACGTTTCAGGTGGTCGTGACTGCACTTACAAAGATTTTATGAGTTGTAAGCCCACTAACTTTAAGGGTACGTAAGGTGCTGTGGGACTGTTCCGATGGTTTTAAAAGACCGAATCTGTGTTCCGTGTATGCAACTGCCCCGATGGGTACAAAGTGAAGTATGCCACCTGCACTTTCAGTGAAGGAAATCTTTCTTGGTGGAATTCGTATGCTGAATCTCTCGGCCCTGATCTTGCTTATGCCATGTCATGGAATGACATAAAGGTACTCATGGGAGGAGAGTACTATCCGAGAGAGGAACTTCAGAGATTGGAGGTAGAGTTTTGGAACTTGACTATGATCGGAGCTGACATTGTCAGTTATACCAAGCGCTTTCACGAGCTT
Source organism: Deinandra increscens subsp. villosa (assembly GCA_039602395.1). Lineage (NCBI taxonomy): Eukaryota > Viridiplantae > Streptophyta > Magnoliopsida > Asterales > Asteraceae > Deinandra > Deinandra increscens. The sequence goes on along the minus strand of JBCNJP010000025.1, from coordinate 12,481,824 downwards.
GCTCACCTGTGCTCTACCATGGTGACACCGCTCTATAAGAAGATTAAGAGGTATGTTTAGGGACTCTCCCATGTCATTCAAGGGAACGTTATGTCATGTAACCCTGAAACGCTTCAAGGTGACGTGCGTCTAGCACACAGCTTGACCTACCAAGCATCCCGCCAAGGCATCCAGTTCGCAAAGAAAATTGTTGAAGCTAAACATGTTGCCCTTCCCATTGCATCAAGTGAAAGCAAGAATCCCGACCACAAGCGTAAATATGGCCATGATTGGAGGAAGAAGAAGCCAATCGAAGCTCCTGTTGAGAAAGCCCCTGAAGCCATTAAGGCCTACGTAGTCGTTACACCAGCTCAGGACCCTAAGAAGGTTGGCTACACTAGAAGCCACCCTCTCTGTTGCAAATGCAACCTGCACCACTCCCTCGACTGCAGTAACATCTACTGCAGGAACTGCAAAGCTAAAGGCCATATACTCAGCGACTGCCCGAACCGACCCAACAAGCCACAGACTTTAGGAAACTGCTATGAATGTGGAGTTGCCGGCCATTCCAAGAGTGAATGTCCCAGATTGAAGAAGATGACACCGGAAGATGCTCGCGGAAGAGCATTTTTGCTGAACTCCTCTGAGGCCCGTCAAGACCCCCATTCCGTGACGGGTACGTTTCTCTTGAATAACCGCTATGCATCTGTTTTATTTGATAACGATGCAGATAAAAGCTTTGTGTCTGATGATTTTAGTTCAACACTAGAAATCACCCCTACACCTTTAGACACTAAGTACGCTATCGAGTTAGCCGACGGTAAATTAATTGAAGCGACCAAGACCCTTAGAGACTGTTCACTAGAGTTATCAGGACAATCTTTTCGCATAGACATTCTGCCTGTTTCACTTGGAAGTTCGACGTTGTTGTCGGAATGGATTGGTTATCCGCCAATCGTGCAGAGATAGACTGTCACGAGAAGCAAGTCAAGATCCCATTCGAGAATGGTGAGACTTTGACCATTCAAGGAGACCGTTATGGAACCAAACTCAATATTGTGTCATGCATGAAATCTCGGAAGTACCTACGTAAAGGATGCCATGCTATTCTAGCTCATGTAGTTGTGAAGAAGCCGAAAGAGAAAAAAGATCGAAGATGTGCTGATAGTGAAGGACTTCACTGATGTTTTCCCCAAAGACTTACCTGGTCTGCCCCCGTCTAGACAAGTAGAGTTCCATATCGACCTTACCCCTAGATCTGCACCCGTAGCTCGAGCCCCTTACCGTTTAGGCCCGTCTGAGATGAAAGAGTTGTCCAGCCAGTTGCAAGAACTTCTTGACAAAGGGTTTATAAGACCAAGCTTTTCCCCGTGGGGAGCCCCCGTTCTGTTTGTCAAGAAGAAATATGGACCTTTTCGGAAGTGTATAGATTATCGGGAGCTGAACAAGTTAACGGTGAAGAACTGCTATCCACTCCCGAGAATCGACGATCTGTTTGACCAACTTCAACGGTCAAGTTTCTACTCGAAGATCAACATGCGCTCTAGATACCATCACTTAAGAGTACGCGAAGAAGATGTTGCTAAGACCGCATTTCGAACTCGTTATGGACACCACGAGTTTCTCGTCATGCCATTTGGGTTTACTAACGCACCTGCCGTATTTATGGACCTCATAAACCGTGTTTGCAAACCCTACCTGGACCAGTTTGTTATCGTGTTCATCGACGATAATCTGATCTACTAACATAGCAAAGAAGAACACAAACAACACCTCAAGCTGATTTTGGAGTTGCTAAGAAAAGAAAGATTGTATGCGAAATTCTCCAAATGCGAATTTTGGATTTGAGAGGTACATTTTCTTGTTCACGTGATTAACGACCGTGGTATTCACGTCGATCCCTCAAAGATTGAAGCAATCAAGGATTGGAACCCTCCCACAACCCCTTCTGAAATCCATCAATTCCTTGGTCTCGTTGGCTATTACCGCAGATTTATTGAAACTTCTCTAAGATAGCCCAGCCTCTGACTGCCTTGACTCAGAAGGACAAGAAGTTTGTTTGGGATGACAAAGCTGAAGCTGCCTTCCAGAAGCTAAAGCTGATGCTGTGCAATGCACCCATTTTTGCCCTACCCGAAGGAACCGATAATTTTGTCGTCTACTGCGACGCATCCCATCAAGGCCTAGGATGAGTGCTAATGCAGCTCGAGAAAGTTATAGCCTATGCCTCACATCAATTGAAGACCCATGAGAAGAACTACACGACCCATGACTTAGAACTCGGTGCCGTTGTGTTCGCTCTCAAGATATGGAGACATTACTTATATGGGACAAAGTGAACTATCTTTACGGACCATAAGAGCCTCCAGCATATCCTGAATCAGAAAGAGCTGAATATGAGACAACGAAGATGGGCAAAACTACTCAGTGATTATGACTGCGAGATCCGTTATCACCCTGGAAAGGCTAATGTTGTAGCAGATGCCTTCAGTAGGAAATATCGTGTGAAGCCTCTCTGAGTCCGATCGCTTGCTTTGACCATTCATACTGGTCTCCTTGATCAGATTCGTGAAGCCCAACTGGAAGCCCTGAAGGAAGAGAACCTGAAAGCCGAAAACCTGCGTGGTATGGACCGCCAGTTAGAAACAAAACCGGATGGAGCCTTTTATTTCGTTAATAGACTTTGGGTACCCGTGTACGGAGGATTGAAGAAACTAGTCATGGACGAGGCCCACAAGTCTAGATATTCCATTCACCCGGGAACTGATAAGATGTATCATGACCTGCGAGAACTGTACTGGTGGCCTAACATGAAGGCTGAAATTGCTACCTATGTTGGGAAGTGTCTAACGTGCGCAAAGGTTAAAGCCGAATATCAGAAGCCGTCAGGTCTATTAGTACAACCGGTCATTCCCGAGTGGAAATGGGAGCGTATAGCAATGGATTTCATCACCAAGCTGCCAAAGAGTCATAGCGGTAACGATACCATCTGGGTTATCATCGACCGTCTCACGAAGTCTGCTCACTTTCTAGCGATGAAGGAAAGTGACTCGATAGAACTGCTTACGAAGCGCTATTTGAAGGAAATCTTCTCCCGCCATGGAACCCCTATTTCCATCATTTCCGACCGTAACAGCCGATTCACCTCTAGGTTCTGGAAATCTCATAATGACGCTTTAGGTACTCAACTTGACATGAGTACGGCCTACCATCCTCAGACCGATGGATAGAGTGAAAGAACCATCCAAACCCTCGAAGATATGTTACGTGCCTGCGTAATCGATTTCGGCAAGAACTGGATGAACACTTACCCCTTTGCGATTTCTCCTATAACAATAGTTACCATACCAGTATTCAAGCCCGTCCCTTTTAGGCACTTTACGGTAGAAAGTGTCGATCCCCCATCTGTTGGTTTGAAGTCGGAGACAGCCAGCTAACCGGACCCGAGATTGTCATCGAGACTACTGAGAAAGTCTCTCAGATTCAAATCCGTCTGAAAGCCGCCCGTGATCATCAGAAGAGTTACGCCGATACCAGACGTAAACCTTTGTCATTCAAAGTTGGAGATAGAGTCATGCTTAAAGTATCACTGTGGAAAGGTGTGATCCGTTTTGGTAAACGCGGAAAGCTAAGCCCCCGTTACATTTTTCCGTTCGAGATTCTTGAGGAAGTTGGGCTTGTCGCTTACACACTTCAGTTGCCGCCAGAACTCAGCAGTGTTCACAGAACCTTCCATGTTAGCAACCTGAAGAAGTGTCTCGCAAACGAATCGCTCATCATTCCCCTAAACGAGATCTAAGTTGATGAGACACTGCACTTTGTGGAAGAACCTATTGAGATCGTTGATCGTGAAGTCAAGAAGTTGAAACGAAGCCGGATCCCAATCGTCAAAGTTCGTTGGAATTCCCGTCGAGGATCCGAGTTCACTTCGGAGCGCGAGGACAAATTCTGGTCTAAGTATCCTCATCTCTTTCCTATCGAAGCTCCAGTAAATGGCCCTGCCTGAATTTCGGGACGAAATTCCCTTAACCGGGGGAGAATGTGACAACCCGTAAGTTTCCTAAGTCTAAAACCTCATTTAATTACGTGCTTATCTGTTAATTATGCATATAATCTAGGTTTGTTAACTTAGATAACGTACTATGTCAACCCCTTGATAGTCTTGACGTGAACCTACGGTAAAACGATAACCAAACCACCTTAAAACGGTGAATTAATATTGTGGTTATCGATAGAACTTCAATAGTAAAAATAAAATAAAATATATATTTTATTTAGTGTTTCTGTCACTCTAGTAGTATATTTAATATACATCAACATGTAAACCCGGACGTCTGATATTTACGTGAAAAACCAACGTGTAGAAAATATTGACCATTTTGTCTAAAAACTTAACTGTTTTCGTTAAATAACCATTTAACGTGTCGTGCGACGTTTTTAATAAAAATAAAATATTTTTATCTAGACTTTACTATAGATCATCACCCGTGTCAAAATATCGAGATCAAAGCTCACCGAAAATATTCACTCGTTAATCGCATTCGTTCGCGATTAAAAACCAAACCAAACCGTTTCGTTTATTTAAAATCAACCCGTCACCTTTGCATGTTTTGCATGTAACCAAACCAACCACCACCCGACCAACCACCGAGCACCACCACCCGTCACCACCGGTCGCCACCACTTCCGGCCACCTTCACCACCGCCGCCAAACTACATGTCGGCCCCACCCCCATGCACACCATCCCTTTTACTCTTACACCACCATCATCATTTCAATCACTCACCAAACCCTCCACCACCTTACCTAGTCTATCAACCACCATCACATCACCTTCACCTGAAGACCATCCCTCCCTTACCTCCCTTGACCGAAAAACTGGCCCCTCCCCTCCCCCTTGCGGATTCACGAGAACACACACACTACACTTATTCTCTTATCAAGCAAACACTCAAACACACTTACCCTTTTCTTTTTCCCAAACCCGTAACCCCCTCCCCCCTTGAACCGGTTTCGAACCCCTAACCCAAACACCCTCCTTAACTCTTTTCTTTCTCCCATATATAAACATCATAACATACTCCTCCTCATTTGTGAAACCCTAATCCAAGAACACCTCCCACCACCTCTCCCTCCCTCTACCTCATGGCCCTCTCTCTCTCTCTACTCTCTCTCTCTAGATTTTTGGCCAAGGAACAAGAATGAGAGAAGATCAAAGGCATTTCCAAGCATCATCTTCACCATTTCATCCCTTTTTCTTGAAAATCTTTCGAGATCAAGTAAGCTTTATGAGTTTTCTTTCAAGTTCATCTTGGTTGATCATTTTTCCATGTTCAATTCCATGATCTATCCACTCATATGACAAGTCTTGATGATTTTGATGATCTTTGGTTGATAAATGTCTAGGAATCACTTAATCCTTGCTAATCTTGCTTAATATTGTTTAGTTTACTAGTCATCTTTGCCATATGAACATGCCTCCACGATTTTGATGGTGATTGTGCCTTAGATTATGTTAGATAGTGTTATAATGCTTAAACACTTGAACCCATGGCTTAGGAATGCTAAACACACCTTAAACTATGTTTAAAGATCATAACTTTACTAGATTTTTAGCCAAAAACTCAAGATCCGTTTTGGACAGATCCGAACCCTTAGGGACTCATTTTGACACTTTTGGAACAACTTTCGTGAAGGCACTTTTCTTGGAAATAACCCTAAGTACCCCTAAATTCCAAAACATAAGCCGGAAAACCATAAAAACGACCCCTCCGGCCATCTCCGAACTTTGCAGAATTTTTAGACCTTCCAACACTAAACTTAGACCCTTAAATGAGTGATAAAAAGTTGCTAAAAAGATCCCTTTTGATTTGAGCTAAAACTAGGTCAAAACCGGCTTTAAAACGGACTTTTAACGTACCCGGAAACCTCGTTTTTGTAAATTTATGCCAAATATTTTTTGAACTGATTTGGAACACTTATTAGGACCTATAATGACTTAAGTTACCTTTACAAAGTGTTTGGATAATTTATCGGGCCTTAAAACTAGTCGCAGGGACAAAACTATTAAAACCGGGCGCGTACCGACACTTTAGGATTTCAAACCATAAAATTATATTCTCTGGAAATGCATTAATAAAAATAGGAATAATTTTATTATTATAATTCTATTTCTAGCAATATTGGAAAATAACGCGAGTTGATAAGTACCGGTTTTGGGGAGGAAAAACTCGTTGTAAAAGGTTCCACGGATGCGAGTTTCCAAACTGATCGAGATGATTCTCGATCACAGTTAGGGTATATATTCATTATGAATGGAGGAGCCATCTCTTGGAGGAGCTCTAAGCAAGAAGTGGTAGCGTTGTCCACTACAGAATCAGATTACATCGCCGCTTCCCTAGCTGCACAAGAGGCAGCTTGGTTAAAGAAATATACTGAAGATCTAGGGGTTGTTCCTTCCATTAAGAACCCCCTAGAGATCTTTTGTGATAACATGGGTGTGATTGCTAAAATCAAGGAACCCCGTGCACATCTGAAAACTAGGCACATTGAGCGAAGGTTCAACTACATAAAGGATGAAGTTGAAAAGAAAAAGATATGTATTCGCAAAGTTCACAAAGATCAAAACATAGCGGATCCACTCACGGAACTCCAAGAACGCCCTAAGCATGACGCTCACACTTATTCTATGGGACTTTGATATTCTAGTGAGTGGAATTAATCCCCATTTTGTATTTGGATATCGAAACAATTAAAATTTCGACACATTTACATGATTATGGTTTTTTCATTTAAATTGTGTAATGTTCCATTTTAGTATGTTTAGATCCATGAATAAGTAAGTTATTCTAAATTTTCGCAGTCGATCATATTTGTCGGAACAAATATGAAAGTAAGGCTATTATGAACTAGGATTGGTAGCTAGATATTCATATGGGATGAATATAGCATTTGGTTGCTACCAAGGTTCATAGATGTTTGTGGGATACCAATATTGGACTGACCCGTTCTCGAGGTTTACTACATGAAATCTCTGTGATTGATTATAAGTAACATTGAGTAAAGGAGAGTATCATTGTATCCTCCGACCTGAGATACATATTGGCTGTTGATATACATGAACATCATGCCTTGAATTAGTTCTTCGCTGTTCGGAAATATGGTAGTACATAAGGCTATGCTCAGATATGATGAAAAAGTTTTGTGAGAGACGTATGTAGTTGAGATGGATTTTGTCCCTCTTATTAGTTGAGAGTTAGATGTATAAGGCCTGTAATTGTTAAACCCATTTTGGTTGTTGGCAACGCAAACTCTTCACCGTTGAGCATTCCTGGTGAAGATCTTTTGAAAAACCTCTCAGAATGAAGACTTGAAGAATTTTGAAGTTTGTGGATCTCAAGTTGTTCCTAGCGGACTTGCAAATACCCTTAGCGGACTTTTATTATTCTTTAGCGAACTTGCATTGTCTTTGCAAACTTCAGCTTAGCAGACTGGATTACTTCTTAGCAAACTTGTTCAATGCTTAGCGGACTTGCACTTCTCTTAGCAGATTGGACTAACTCTTAGCGGACTTGCCAAGCTAGCGGACTACACACAGAGCTTAGCAAACTTGAATTTGTTCCTAGCGAACTTCATGGTGTTCTTAGCGAACTTGCTTGTCTGTTAGAATATTTTCTTGTTGAAATCGATGTAATGATTGTTATATCAATATGCTGAATTGCTCATGCTCTTTTTTTTTATAAATAGGATCCTTGTAAACCCTACTACGGTGAGATACATTGTCAAATTGATCCTGAAAATTGGTATCAGAGCCTAGATTTCTCATGTTTTTTTATAAGAAACTTTAGTGTTCTTTAAGTTTTTGAGAAACTTCTCATCCAAGTTATCAATATGAGTGTTTCTGGGTGTGAATCTTCGTTTTTCGTACACCAAATCTATTTTAGAAACTGTTTTTAACCTCAAATCCAGGAAACAACAACATATTTTAGTACAAAATTATTGATTTTTAATAAAACAGTGTCAAGGTCGTACACATAGTTCGTGGTTTTTGAAAATTGATTTTTGAGATTTGCTTGTAGTTGCTTGTGGTTAATAGTGTCAAGGTCGTACACACTATAGTGATTCAAGCAAACAACACCCATTAACATGAATTTCTGAGCTCTTGAGAGCAGATTTTTTGGATTTTTGAAGTTTTTCTTAAAAATCACTATTTGATCGATTTCACTAAGTTGGAGTGAGTTTTGGAAGTTGTGTTAGTGATCATTTTTTATCCTAAGGATGTTCGAAAACAATTGGAATCATCCAAATAACGATTCCTCACATTTGATTTTGATCAATTTTGAAGCTCTCAAGAACACTACTGGAAAAATTTTCTAAGAATATGTAAGTTCACGGAATGATCTTACTACTGCATGAATCAATCAATCTAGTGAACACGAGATAGTAAATAAGATATTTCTTATTAAATCACTTGAAGATTACAAAGAACTCACTCTAGTTTCATTCTCTAAAACACACATAGAAAAGGTGTATAATGACATAACTAGTTAGCTCTCATTCTAACACAAACTATTTATAGTAGCACATACTGGCCAGCGTACCATACAACATACCATTGGTATGGGCGTACCATTGGTACGGCGGACCAGCTTGGTATGCTTCCTCCTAAGACTCACACACTAACACACTCACTTAGATACAATACACGAGACACTTCATAGCATAGGAATATGCTCTAACAAACTCCCCCTTAACGTGTAGTGTATCCATGCTAACTAAACTTCAGTCTTCAATGTTCAGTATTACTGCATCTGATCTTCAAATTTATATTTCTTGTCAGCAATAGAGCTTGCATGGCTGGATCACTCTTGAATAATCTTTGAACTTCAAGATCCACTTGTGTAAGATACTTCAAACTCCCCCTTTCACCATGCTTGAGTCTTGACACATATAACCTGCAATTTCAGAAGATAGAAACGCGACTTTCTTTTTCTTTCGAAAATTAAGTTAATCTTGGCGCAAAACTTCTCTTCGAGAATCCAAGATATATTTGGTAATTTGATTTCGTATCACATGTCGATCGGTCGAAAACAAATAAGAAACAAAATCTTTTTGGCTTTTTGAACCTTTACATCAAAACACACTGAAAATCTTGTTGATTTTTCTAAGTTTATACTAAAACACACCTAAAATCTTTTTGGACTTTTCAGATATGAAACATCATTGCAATATAGAATCAGACACTATTTTTTTATCTTTTGGGATCATATTGAACATAACATGCTGAACTACACTTCAATTTCAATTACTTCAGCACACAAGTCATGTCGATTACTGGTATAATTTGTCAATCTTAAACTCAGGCACAATCATACTCATAACATCTAGATATGTTAAGGTATTGATTAGATTTGCTTTGACCAATGTACCCCACACTATCAGACATACTCATATATGCTTTTTATATCACACTAAGTGAATTCACTTGTGATTTAACACATAGTGATTGAATTCATGATATCGTCAATTGTGTTCCATGCAAAAAAAAAATAAGAACGTTAAATCGTCTACCTTAAGGTCAATATTTCGATACGCAGATAAGGCCTCGGATTTAACAAAATAAGAAAGATAAAAACAAGTTGAAATTCTATAATTTAACAACAATCAAGTCGGTCTTGTGGACACGCAGAGAAAGTCCGATGAATTATACGAAACACCAAAGAAAATAAAGCAAACTATCAAACGAACAACAATCAGGTCGATCTTTCGATACGCAGAGAAAGTCCGATCGTTTGATAAAATAAAGATATTGAGTTGTATGCTTGATGTCTTGCTTTGTTGGGTGACGTCAGCTTACTATTTATAGGCAGATGTAGCAAGTTGTATTTGGATAAGGTGGTTGAGGACAGTTGATGTTGGAGTGTGTCAGAGTATATAGAGATAAATTGAGCATGTTCAATTTATCTCTTTGTCAACTGTCTTCAACTACTTTCTTGATTAATGCCAAGTTGACGTTCTTTTTGCTTATTCTTCACACAAAGATAGAATCTATTCTTCTCGTAATATTCATCTTCCGATAATCCAGAACTCCTTCTGGATTCTTCTTTGAAGAATGTTGATGCTTCCCATTAGAAGCTATCTACAGAAATGAGGATTTCTGTAGATTTTAGTCTGTACAGAACTACTTCGGAAATTCCGGAGAAGTTCTGTATGAATACAGAAGTCATGCAGAAATCTGTTATTCATACAGACTTTCGTATGCTTTCTCTTTTAAGGATGTATCTTATCTTTTCTTCTAATACTTGACTGCTTTGTGTTACAATTACATTATGTTCTAACAATTTACCCCTAAGTATTTGAAGAAAATAAATAAACAGAGAAAGTAATTTTAATCATAGATCATTTTTGTTGATCTTTTCAGGGAATATGAAAAAAATCTAGTCTATCATAATTTAAAGATTTACAAGTCTTTTCTGATCTTTGCCCTACCAGTGAGAGAGTTAATTTCAAAGTTGTATTCTTTGGTGCTTTCTTCCATAGGGTCTTGAAGATAGCTCTCTCCTTTATTAGTGCATTGATTTCTAACTTAATGATTTCCTTGATGTTGTTTTTGTTGGTCTTGCATTTCTCTATATTGAACAGGAAGAATTCTAAGGCCAGATTTGTATACTTCAGTTTTTCTTTTAGCCTGAAGAATCTTCTTTCTTCAGAGAGATCTCTAAAGCATATTCCGGAGATTGGGCTGAGAAATACTGTGTCGGATCCTCTCCATGAGATTTCAGGAGGAACAGTCTCATTTGGCTTTGTTAGGAGTATTAGAGGGATGTTGGATTCCTTTGCTAGCTCTATATCCACCTGAGCTTATCTTCTGAACATCTTTTTACCAGCTTCAGTTCCTTGGTATAAGGCAGTGCTTACCCTCTCTGTTTTTGAGGATTGACTTGAGAAGTACCTTAAGAATGACACCAACTGTGTTGGGTTAAATTGCTGCAGGTCTTTATCAGTGAATTCCCAGAAATTTTCATCTTTTGTTTTCACCGTGTAGCAGTTGAAATGATCTATCCAGAGATGTTTTGTTAAAGGTTGTGCCTTGACTTTTATGAATTAAGTGATTGAAGGCATTGTGTAGTTTGGATCTTCCTCTACTGATATTCCGGTTGACCTGTCAAAGGCTTTTCTTGAAAGAGGGCTCATTGTGGGCCTATCTTCTTCACTTTTAAGCAGTTTCTCTTGCAGTTCTCCGACTTCTTCCCAGATGATTTTTTGCATATTTTTCTTTTCAGTGTAATTGTCTTCAAAGGCTGATCCAGATATGAATGATCCAGCTATGAAGATGATTGTATTTGAGTCTACTTGACTTGAGTTTTCTTTGTTACTCCTGTGGAGAAAGGTTGAGAGATAGTTGTTTTCTGGGCAGTTGTCGTTGGTGACTTAGGAGAAGAAGGAGGTGGAGGGGGTGGCATTTCTTTATGATTTTAGTTGAGGATTTGCACTTCTTTGAGTTCTTTCTCTTGAGTTGTTATGTCTCATCTTCTTCTTCACTTGAATTACTGCTTTGACGTCTTGTCCTCTTTATTGGAGATTCGATGAGAATTTTTTATGACTTTCTTCTTTCATCTGTTACTTTTACTTTTTGTTTCCATTCTCTTTCTATCTCTCTCATCTTGTCTTGTTGACTAGAGTGTTTGATCATTAGATTTGCATATATCTGTTGATTTCTGGTTAGCTTGCTTCTGACTGCTCTTACTTCCTCTTGTGCCTTCTTTGCCTGATTTTTGCGAGTGTCTTCAAGAGTCTTTTTCTTGTTTAATAGTTCTGTAGAGAAATCTTTAATGATTTGTTCATCATTGCTTGTCTCTACAGCTTGCAAATTTTGAAGGCCTTTGTTGATGCCTTTAGAAATTTTATTGGCCTCCTTGCTCAGTTCTTCTTTCCAAGTCTTCAGCTCTTCTACTAGAGTATTAAGTTGTTGGGTGTTTTGAGCTGAGCTTTTTTCCACCTTCATGAGCTTTTCTGAGTTTGAGTGTTTAAGTTTTCCTAGCTCATGAAGGTCAATTTTCTGATCCCTTTTGCAGTTGAATATTTTCTCTCTGATTAATTGAGAGAACTCTAGGAGATCAGATTGGAGCAGCATTTTGGGTGAATTTGGGGTTGGATCAACAGATGATCTTTCTCCTTCTAACCTACCAGTGGACAACACATGTCCAACAGTTTTACTAACATTTTCTCTGTTGAGAGTTTTGTTAGTGCCTAGAATACCAGAAGAATCTGATCTTCCTATGTCTTCCACATTCATTGTCCTTATCACGAATGATTCAGACTCATGTGTTGTTTGATAATTCTTTTCAGAATTCTCATGTTTCGAATTCTCAGGGAACCAATCCCTGTGGGTCCTTTCCAAGTGTACTTGACTCATTGAGTCTCCACTTGTTGTTGCTTGCTAATGACTCTCAGAGTCATCAAACAAGCTGTGCTTGGTGGCTATTTTGGGAATATGGATCTGAGGGGGGTGAGTTGGGTGGGCTAAAGTTGAAGTTTCTGTAGGCTGAGGTGGTGGAATGTGATGTGGGAGAGTCAGGTGATTTTTTTTAGATTGACTGACTCAGAGAAGTGAGATGTTTGTGGGCTTTGTTTTGGGGTTGGTTATTTTGGTTCAGATGAATTATGTTCTTATAGCTCTATTCCTTCTTTGTACTTTATCAAAACTGGGGAGCTACCTGGTATATTCAGAAGTAAAGAAGTAGTTACAGAGGAAATGGAGTGTGTTGTACCTGATTCAAACCTTTTCAGAATTTTCAGAAGGCTTGACCTATGCTTAGTTCCCTTCATAGCCAATGATCCTTCCTGACACTTTTTGAGATGAGTAGAGAAAGAAACCTTATAAATGGGATGTGGGTAGTTTCTTTCTTCTCCTTTTATTTATCTTCAATTCTTTTTACTAGATTCTTCCATAGTATAGCTCCATAATCTATTCTTTTATTCAGAATTATAGCGATCATTATGGAGTATACTGATTCACTAGCTTGATCAGATGAGCCGACTTTAGCAGTTAGGCTGTAAATGAGTGTGTGCATCATCAGCTTCCACTTTCTCTCTAGCTGATTAATGTTTATACCCGAGATTGTAGTACAGTTTGTTCCTTTGTTCAAGGAATTGATGATTTTGAGGATTTCTGTTTTGGTTGGGGGTTGAGCAGGATTTTCCGATGCTGTGAGGTCAGTAACTTGTCTGAAATCCTCTTCAAAAAACTATAGGGCTGTTGTGGATAGATCTTCGTTTTCGATGAGTGCTTTAATCCATACCTTGTTAGTTGCAGTTTATGTTTCTACTTTTATTGTTGACCAGACATTCATAAGAACCTCTCTGGTGACTTCTTCATCTTTAGTGAGAGTTGTTGCGATAGGAGAGTGATTCAATGCTTCTATGATGATCTGAACATCGCTTGAGTAAGCCGATGGGTTTAGATTTGCGCGCATGTTGTTTTGCTCTATGTTGAATGTCTTGAATAGGGAGATTTGGGAGGATGAGGCCATTTCAAGTGTTTGAAGAAATGCTTTGCTTGGTGAAGATTGTGATTTTGTGAAAGGTGTTTTGATTTTGGGAATGAGAGAGGGTTTTATAGCATGAGAGAGATTCTAGGGTTTTAATGGCTCTTTTTCACCGATTGGGTTGACTGGGTGGTGAAACGGATGTCCGTTGGATTATCAATTTTCCTCGTAACTGAAAAAGTTATCGTTCCTATTTATTGGAGCATTTGACGTCTTTGTTGTCGGTTGGGATTTCTTAGTGAAGATTTGTTGTTACCCCGGATTTGATGGGATCGGATGTGGTCTTCTTTTAACAACTCCAAAATTTTCAGAATCCTTTAGTAATTCTTTGTCATTCCTTCTCCCTTCTCCTTTTCCTCCTTTTTCCTCCTTTTTTGTGTGTGTGTGTGAACAAAACTTGCATAATGTTTGTAAGAATTTTTTCAATTTTTTTTATTCTGACATTCAATCTTCTGTACAGAACTACTTCGGAATTTCCGGAGTTGTTCTGTATGACCAATTTTTGGTGTGAATGGTCAAGATCATTTGTTTGATTATCCTTTTTGTTGAAAATTGACTTTCCTGCTTTTGTTCAGGACTACTTTTGAAATTCTGAAGTACTTCTGTATGATTAGATCCTTAGGAATGAAGTACAGAATTCTTATGTAGTTTTGACCTGTTCTTGTAATGTCCCCAGGAGATTTAAATTTCAACAAGTTTTTACAAAACTAACGCCTAGTACAAAACATTATTTAAACATTAAGTTCAAGTGAGAGCATATAGTTCTACAAGGACAGGGCAAAACGACTCTGGTGGGTACTGGAGGATGTGCCTTGGCTTCAAGTTGGAGAGGAATGTTGTTATGAGAGATGGGTCTTTGGTTCTCATCATCTTCCTCTATAGTGTTACTTGGAAGCCCAGTAATGTGAAGACCAAGAAACCTTTGAGAGGGTAGGAGTTGGGGGTGATATTCACGAGGAATTCCTTCCCATTTCCTGGCCTGGAAGAGTATATTCATCACAAAGCGAGGATATAGAATAACTTTTTCTTCTATGGGTAAATAGCAGTTCTTTTTCATGTTTTGTAGAAGATAGTGAGAGAAGTTCATGTTAAGACCATTAATCAGAGCATGCATGACCATTTGAGTATCATGGTCAGCAAGATGATGATTATTGACCTTGGATGAGAAGCAGTGTTGAATTTGAGTGAAGAAGAACTGCAAGATGGGGGGAAGATGGAATATGTTGGCCTGTTCTTCAAGAAATTCTCCATTATACCTAATTTCAATGAAGGTTTCAATGACTTGGGCCCTGTTGAAGTGAGTGGCTCCATTTTTGTCATTTAGACAAAGGGCAGAACGAATGGAGTCCTCAGTGACTTCAAAGGTAAGTCGGTTCACTCGTGTTCTTATGGGGCTCACTGGTACGCTGGGGTCAGAACTTGCATTTACCCAAAATTCCCTTAGAACTTCGTATCTGAAGGGAGTGTTTTGAGTGAGTACAAGGCCAATGGTGCAAGTTTGCAGAAACCTCATCATTTTGGTAAAGGTCGGTTGATGGTTATATGTGTGAAGACACAGATTGTGAGGCTGGTGAAGAGGAATTTCAAAGGCTTGTCTATCTAATAGAGCTTGAAAGTCCATTTTCTGATGAGGGTTAGGGTGAAGATTGGGTTTGTTTGGATGAGTACCTGGATGAGTTGGGGGAGATATCCATCTATTTGTAATTGGGAAGAGTTCAGAAGTCTGGAGATTTGGCACTGAGACTTTTGTATTTTGTCGGCTGCTCAGACTCCTAACAAAGGTAGTTGGGACGATTTGTGAGAGGGAATTAACTCCCTTTTTCATCATTCTCCTAGTTAGAGCTATTATTACCCCTTTTAGATGCCTCAACTCAAAAAGATTTGTTTCCTGATATGCCCAGTGCCTTTTAAATGTGTGATTTGATGGGCATCATTACGCATCAGGAAGAGAAAGTCAAACCTTCTTCAAGAGTTATGGATGTCTCCTTAAACAAATGAGAGAGAAAAAAAACAAAAAATGAAGACCTCCCCCTAGATATGTGCACGGTGGGGAGTTCTTGTCCCCCCCCCCCCCCCTTTATTTATCTTGTTTTAGGAACCCAATTGGGGTTTTTGTTTGTTATTTTAGTGACTTCTTTTCTTTTTATTTTTTGTAGATTTGGAAGATACACTCAAAGGGGTTTTAGAGTGCATTTGTTTTATGTCGAAGTGTCTTCCAACTAGTTTTACCATTTCATTGCACATACAATTCTTGTAAATGGTACTTTCTCCAAAAATTTCAAGATTTTGACTTGAGGAGCTGGATGAATCAGATTCGGATTTGTTAGAGTCATCAGGATTGGATTTGTTTTTTTTTTTTTTTTTGAACGGCTAAATTTTTATTTTTTGTCACCAATGGGTTTTGAACCCTCACCAAATGGAAAGACTATGTCTTATCCAACACCAAGATACCATTGGGGCAAATACCCCTTGGTAGGATTGGATTTGTTTTGACTCTTTCAAGAACTGGACTTTTGTTTTTGGAATTGATGGTCCAGTTGTGATTCATTTTGACTGCTTATTTTTACAAAGACAGTTTTGGAACCTTTAGTTCCTTGTATGTACCCGATTCCTTGTCCATAATTTCTTGGTGTGTTTGTCATTTTTTCAAGCTGATCATGGGCATTTATGAGACCATTTATTTTCTTAGTTTCCACGTGCAATCTTTGGTATAGAGTTGCACGTTCGGTCTCATAGTGATCAATTTTGGCTTTATTGCTCAGGTTTTGCGTTTCTAGTTGCCTCAATCATAATAATTCCTTTTCTCTGTCCTCTTTTAGTTGATGAAGTTCAGACAGGAGAGAGTTAATTTCTTCTTCAAAAGTTTTGAATTTGTTTTCATTTAAGAGTTTGTTTCTTTAAGAATTTTCTTGAAGAACTTTATAGTTGACTAACATGTTATTGAATTGAAAGATTAGATCAGTGTGAGATGAGCTTACCTGCTCTTTATGTGAGATTTCAGATGGATCAATTGAGAGACATTCATCATTTGTCATAAGACATTTGTTGGTTTGACATTCTTCGTCTGATGATGACTCAGAGTCCCAGTTCTCAACTTCAGCCA
The DNA here is from genome assembly GCA_039602395.1 of Deinandra increscens subsp. villosa. Taxonomy (NCBI): domain Eukaryota; kingdom Viridiplantae; phylum Streptophyta; class Magnoliopsida; order Asterales; family Asteraceae; genus Deinandra; species Deinandra increscens. Next base: position 12,465,194 of record JBCNJP010000025.1, on the reverse strand, counting down.
TTAAGGCTTTTTCTTTTTGCATGGCTTGTTCATACTTCTTTTTGTAGTAAGCATAGTGTCCCATTGTTCCACATTTCAAGCATATTATCTCACTTTTGTCAACTTCAGGTTTGTTATGTTTAGATGAACGGTTTTTGCTTTCTTCATTTTTAGAAAAATTGATTTTGGTTGACCAGGAAGGATTCCCCATTTGAATCTTCCAAATTGTTTGGTCAGAAGTGCCAAAGATTTTTCAAATGACTCATTTTCTATCTCATACTCAGAATATTCATTTTCTGAGTCACTTAGTTCCTTTCGTTTTGAGTGGATTGGCTCTTGTTTGATATTTCTTTTTCTCTTTTCAAAGTAAAGAGCCAGTGCGTCCACTTTGGATTTTGAGATGTCATGTATTTCAGACTCCTGAGAGTCTAGAATGCAGAAGAGGTCATTAAGATTTTTTTCTTCTAAATCCAGGGTTGACTGAAGAGTCATGGTTAGACTTCTCCATTCATGAGGAAGACTTTTGATAAATTTGATGTTTGTTACCTCATTGGATTTAGAAACATTGAATTTAAAATTTTCTTAGATTGTTTATTATTGTAGCAAAACGATCGTAAATATTTAAAAGTGACTCACTTGGTAGTGATTTGAAAGATTCATATTCATTTAGAGCCTTTGTTCTTTTGTTTCTTTTCGTTTGATCCCCCCCCCCCCTATCAAAGAGTTTCTCAAGGGCATCCCATATGCCTTTGGCTGAGGTGTTGCAATCAACTTGACAGAATATATCATGAGGAAGAGCCATGATAAGGACTGTCTTGGCTCTGTCCTCATTTATTTCTTTGGTTTTTTCCTCTTCACTCCACCATTTCCTTTCTTTAGGGATGGTGCGAGCGGGCACACCGGCTGAGGTTTCAGTTTCTTTTATCTCAGGAATGTCAACTGTGGGACAATGGTGTCCTTTGGCTATGCATTCCAACAGGGAGTTATCAACTTCTTTTAGGAAGTTGGTAATTCTGATTTTCCACTATGGATATTCCTCCCTAGCAAGCATAGGGGGTTTTGTCAATGAGCCAAGAGACTTTCCATTGTTCCAGTTTGAAGACATTTTGAGGGAGAGATAAGAAAAGATGTTAAAGAGCAGGAACTTTGAATATTGATTATTCAATCTGCTCTGATACCAATTGTTGGCTCCCTGAAGGGCTCTTTAACAATGTTGGCACAATTTGATTTAAACAAGATAAATGAGTTGTGGAAAGTAAATCAAATTGGAAGACATCAATTCATAAAAGGGTTATTCTGTATATCTCACATGTAAATAATGGTTTACACGAGTTTATAGTATGACTATGTATCAACAGAAATAAATTTCTATGGGAGTGATGTTGCAATTGCTTTGAGAAGATATTGAGTTGTATGCTTGATGTCTTGCTTTGTTTGGTCAAGTCAGCTTGCTATTTATAGGCAGATGTAGCAAGTTGTATTTGGATAAGGTGGTTGAGGACGGTTGATGTTGGAGTGTGTCGGAGTATATAGAGATAAATTGAGCATGTTCAATTTATCTCTTTGTCAACTGTCTTCAACTACTTTCTTGATCAATGCCACGTTGACGTTATTTTTGCTTGTTCTTCACACAAAGATAGAATCTGTTCTTCTCGTAATATTCATATTGTGATAATCCAGAACTCCTTCTGGATTCTTCTTTGAAGACTGTTGATGCTTCCCATTAGAAGCTATCTAAAGAAATGAGGATTTCTGTAGATTTTAGTCTGTATAGAACTACTTTGGAAATTCCGGAGTAGTTCTGTATGAATACAGAAGTCATGCAGAAATCCGTTATTCATACAGACTTTCGTATCCTTTTTCTTTTAAGGATGTATCTTAACTTTTCTTCTAATACTTGACTGTTTTGTGCTACAATTACATTATGTTCTAACAAACCTACATATGAAACATTTTGAAACTTAGGAATAAATCTTCCTTGATTTTTGAAAAATGTAGGTTGATATTCATCAAATATTCTACCATATCATCAATGAATCTTTGTTTGGCAGATTTTCCAACATATGGAACCTTTCCTCTTCCTTGGGTAGAAGCAGTAGAAACCGGACAATCTTGTGCCATATGCCCTTTTTTGGCGTCACTTGTAACACAAGCGATTGTTTACATTTTGTCTCTTTGGAACCTATAAAGCTTTACAGAAATTAGTATATCCAAAATGATAATAAAATGAATCAAATACCTGATATCGATGATCATAAACCCATTTAGATGTCAGGCTTTTTGGAGTAGAATTTGATCCTCCAGAAGAATATTTAGCAGCTTGTTGCTTCTTGTTCTTCAGATCAACATTCTTCACAAAAACTTCTGATATTTTCTAAGCATCCTGTCAGGACCGATTTTCACATCAAGAATCCCGATCGTGTGTAGAAACGAGAAACGATCTTACTACTGCGTGCTTTGATCAATGATAGTAAACACGGATGTAAATAAGAGAATTGTATTGATCACTTGAAGATACAAACACAAGCTCTCTAGTTTCTCTCTCTAGAAACACACACAGAAAGGTGTAGAATGACAGAAGTGTTCAACTCGTTCTGATGCACATTCTAACACAACCTATTTATAGTAAGTGACTACATAGGCTGCGTACCAAATGGTACGCCCGGACCATTTGGTCCGCCGGACCATCTGGTCCGGTGCCAATGATATAGTCATTACATTTCATACAAAGACCCGCTCACATAGATACAATACACGAGACACTCATAGCATAGGAATATGCTTCTACAGACTCCCCCTTAACGTGTAGTGTATCTATTTTCTAACTAAACTTCAGTCTTCAATCTTCAACATTGTTGCATCCGATCTTTGACTTGAAAGCTTGTCAGAAATAGAGCTTGCATGGCTGGATCACTCTTGAATCAACTTTGAACTTCAAGATCCATTTGTGAAAAATACTTCAAACTCCCCCTCTCACCATGCTTGAGTCTTTGATATCCATAACCTGCAATTTCAGAAGACAGAAACGCGGTTTCCTTTTCTTTTGAAAATTAATTTAATCTTGGCGCAAAACTTCTCTTCGAGAATTCAAGATAGATTTTAAAATTTGATTTCGTATCACATGTCAATCGGTCGAAAACAAATAAGAAAGAAAACAAATAGAAACAAAATCTTTTTGGCTTTTTGAAATTTTATATCAAAACTCACCTAAAATCTTTTTGAACTTTTCAAATATGAAACATAAACGCAATACAGAATCAGACACTATTTTTTTTCTTTTCCGAGAAAGATCACAACTTGGGATCATATTGGACATATCATGCTGAACTACACTTCAATTTCAATTACTTCAGCACACAAGTCATGTCGATTACTGGTATAATTTGTCCATCTTAAACTCAGGCACAATCATACTCATAACATCTGGATATGTTTAATGTATTGATTAGATTTGCATTGACCAGTGTACCCCACACTATCAGACATACTCAGATATGTTTTTGCTTTTTATTTCACACTTTGTGATTTCATTTGTGATTTAATCACATAATGATTGTATTCATGATTTAGTCAACTGTGTTCCATGCAAAAAGAAATAAGAACATTAAATCGTCTACCTTAAGGTCGATCTTTCGATACGCAGATAAGGCCTCGGATTTAACAAAAAAAGAAAATAAAACAAGTTGAAATTGTATAACCCAACAACAATCAGGTCGGTACTCCCGTACACGCAGAGAAAGTCCGATGAGTTATACGAAACACCAAAGAAAATAAAGCAGAACGTCAAACGAACAACAATCAGGTCGATCTTTCGATACGCAGAGAAAGTCCGATCGTTTGACAAAATAAAGAAAATCAAACAAGTTTAAATCTTTGCAAAAAGAACACATGTATACACAGCGACTTCTCATTTTCTTTTTCACATATCTTTTTCTTGATATATCATGAGATACGCATCAAGATGTTGTCCACTTGGTCAAGCATTAGTATTTAATGTGTTTATCACATCTGAATACTTTCTGATTTAATGTCGAGCCTACCAAGCACATCGAACAATGATCTTATGGCTTTTTCATCTAATTTATCCACAAGTCAGACACGTAAGCCAATGTACCATCATTTCCCAATTATGTTGGATACAATTTCTCATTTTTCAATGTTTTTTGTATTTTTCTATTTTTCAATGTTTTTGTATTTTTCATTTTCTCCCCCTTAAAATGAAAACTCTATTTTTGGATTTTCATTTTAATATAAACAAAAACACAAAGACGCTATATTTGGTTTTTCAATTTTCTCCCCCTAAACTACATACGGAATGTAAAAATAAAGAAAATTGACCTTTCGACATGGATATCTTTCAGGTTTAGTTTTCAGAAAAATTTCAGTTTTGAAATTGATATCACATGTAATTTAAGTTAAATCAGCAGAATACTCCTCCATCAGCAACTTTTCAATCACCGATAGGTCTTCTAGAAGTACCTGCACACTGGTCAAACACATCAGTTTATAAATGACCCGAAGCGAATAGCTTCTGGTCGACCAGTATCTTGATTTCCTTTTGAAACCACTTTAGGTTTCCAGTGTTGTTGTTTTGGTAAATCAGTATCTGATGAACCTGTCACAGTCGATTGTGACGAACAACCTACATATGAAACATTTTGAAAACGCGGAATAAATCTTCCTTGAGTTTTGAAAAATGTAGGTTGTGGGAACTCATCAAACACTCTGCCATATTCATCAAGGAATCGCGGTTTGGCAGTTTTACCAACATATGGAACCTTTTCTCTTCTTGAACTAGAAGCAGCAGTGACATGACAATCTTGTGCCATATGCCCTTTTTGTCGGCAATTGTAACACAAACGATTGTTGATGGTTCTTTGCTTTGAAACCTGCATAGCTTCACAAACATATTCATCTCCAAAATGATCATAAAAATTATCATATACCTGACGACGATGATCATGAACCCATTTAGAAGTCGGGCTCTTTGGAGTAGAATTTGATCCTCCAGAAGAATATTGGACAGATTGATTCTTCTTGTTCCTCGGATCAGTAGTCTTCACAAATACTTCAGCAATTTTCTGAGCATCCACGCAGTGTAGCGGGAATTCTTTGTCAGAAAATATTTGTTCCGAACCCTTGAGTTTGTAGAATCTCTCAGGTTGAACCTTCTCAGCTTTGAAGACATCGTTCTTTACTTGCTTCACATTGACTCTTTGCAGTTGTTGTGGTTTTGGAACTGTTGAACTACCACCAAGAGCAGCGTTTCCTTCAAATCCCAAACCAACACTCTTTCCTGAACCCTTCTCTCCCATTCCAGTAGATTTATGCCCATTCTTTGCCAACCTAGAAAATTCAGCTTTAACTTTCTTGAGATCTTTTGGAGCATTGATAATTGTTTCATCAATGTCAGTGTTTGAACTTGCTGATTTCTCTTTGTCTGTTGACGAAGAACCAGACACACCCTTTTGAGCTTCGGAATTTTCAGTACTCTTACTTTTTTTCTCTTTCTTTCCTTCAACCGGTTTAGAACTAACAAATTCAGAATAATCACCAGGCTCAATCTTGTCTTTCAAATCATGAACGCCTTCTTTGAGACTTCCTGGTGGTGACACGGTTTTGTTGAACATCTTCTCAAAATTATCATCCTTGGCCAAAAAACTTGTAAAAGATTGAGAATTTGTAACATTGTTCAAAAGACGTTTTGAATCAATGACTTCAATCTTTAGTTCAGAAATTCTTTGATGAGCTTCAGCCAACTCCTTTTCTGTTGCAATTAACTTCTTGGCCACTTTATTAGTTTCATATTTTTGCAATCGCAACTCATCTAGTCCGGCCAATAATTCCTTCTCAAGTTTATCTTCGTTTCTTTTTTGTATATCCAAATTTGCATTTTGCAACTTATTTACTCTTGCCAGTTCTCGCTTCTCATCTAACAACTTCTCCATATCAAGCTGATATGCTTCAATTTTAGCAACCAAATCATCAGAAGCCTTGGTAAGTAAATCAAGTTTAATCTTGGACTTTTCAAACAAATTATTAAAATCATTGGCAGCATCCTCAGCTTCTGCCTTCCATTTCGCAACTTCCTTGACTAAGTCATCCTTTTCTTCAGATAATTTTGTAACTTTCTTTTCAAATTCCTGCTCAACACCTTGAAACTGCAACTCTTTTTCAACTAACACTGTCTGAAAAACTGAAAACTTTTCTTTTTGAGATTCTAACTCTTGGATCATACCTTCCAACTTTTCTCTATCAGCAACCAAATCTTCATTTTCCTTAATCAGACTTTGAATCTTCTTATCTTTCTGAGAACAGAATTCACAAACAGATTCATAACCACTATTTCCAGATTCACTTGAATCAGATTCAGAATCAGTTATCTCTACTTCATTATCACTATGAACAATTTGAGCAATCATCGCAGATGAACCAGTCCATGCAGACTCATCATTAATGTCATCAGTAGCCCAATCATAGCCTTTATTTGATGTTCGTGCTTTTTCAAATGCTTCAAGTACATTAGCATCCCAATCACAACCTTCATTGGATGCAGGAGCAATGGCAGTTAAAGCAACTGGAGAATTAGAAGTTTGCCCCCAATCATATTGTTTATCAACTTGAGACACCAAGGCTGTTGAAGACTTTGATGAAGAAGCAGTTGATTTTGAACACTCACGAGCAAAATGTCCAAAATTAGAACATTTGAAGCATTTTGCTTTTGACTTATCTATTCCAACCTTGCCATCTGGGTTTAAACTTTGAAATCCTGTCTTTTTCTTGAATCTTTTAACTCTTTGAGCTAACATTGCTAATTGCCAATTGATATCCATTTGCTCAAGATTATCAGGATCAATCTGATCAAAATCTTCTTCAATCAGATTAGATGTTGTCAACCCACCATTCAACAATCCATAATATGAAGATAACAAAGCTGAGATTAATGCCAAGTGCTCATCAGGTGTTTTTGCAGAAAACGAAGTTTGACTTGAATGATTTGGAACAGTGAAATTACATCCTCTTGAAGAATTTCCAGAATTTCCTGAACCATGACCAACAACAAAAGCAGTTTGAGGTGGATTTGATGAATTAACACTGAATGATTTTGCCTTTGCATTGATACTTGCAGAATTTTGTCCATGATATAATTCAGGATTTTGTAATTGAGCAGTGGACTTGTTTGAATTCATCATTTCCATTTCTCGAGCATGAAGCTTTCCGGTCAAATCATGAAATGATAATGTGGAATAGTCTTTGTCATGAGTAATCAACAACACATAACTTTCCCACTTCTCTGGTAATGCTTCCATTAATTTTTCTTTCAATTCTTCCTCGGTCTTTTCAATCTTGACAACTTTCATCTCACTAATTAGATGTGAAAACCTTGAAACAAGAGCAGAAATATTTTCTTTGTCGTATTGTTGAAAATTTTCAAATTCCTTGTTCAACACTTTTCGGCGACTCTTCTTATATTGATCATTGCCTTCACATCGAGCAGATAAAGCATCCCATAACTGTTTAGCCTTCTTGCAAGTACTGAATTGATGCAACAACTCGGTAGGTAAAGCCATGGTAAGATAACCATAAACTTTTTGTTCAAGTTCATAACTTTTTCTTTCATCCTTATCAAAATCTTGAATCTCTTTATACTCGCCATCTGCAGTTGGACGTACATACAACTTATGAATTGGAATCTATAAATCAATATCATTTGTGCTAATGTATGCAGAAAAACGTTGCTTCCAATTTTGATAATCTTCCAACTTTAACAACTTGGGAACTTTCTGACTTGTTCCTATTTCATTATCAAAATTGAGCATAGCTTGTACCGTGCTTTGCATAGCCGCAAACGCTTGAAAATCAGACATTTTTCACCGAAAATGATACTTCAAAAACTTCGAACTCAAAAACGAAGGTCTTCCAAGCGGATTTTGAGGGTCAAAACTGAACGGTACTGGCCATAGGCTGGTACAAGTCCTAGATCTCGGAAAGACGAACGTTTTGGCTGGTATTGGGTTCCGTAACTCCAAACGGTTTGCAAGTTACGTCAGTTTTAGTGAAGGTCACTATTCTGCCAGCGTATCAAAACAAAATCGACGGACCAGTTCCGGACCAAAATAATCAGGCGGATCAAATTTGTACTAGCGGACCAGATTCCGGATCAGATGAACTAGCGGACCAGAATTATACTAGCGGATCAGATGCGGACTAGATATCTTCAGCGGATCAAATTTGATACGGCGGATCAAATAAACCAGCGGACCAGATGTGATACGCCAAAACCGCCACGGACCAGTTCGTTGAAGATTGCCTGGGCGGACCAGTCAGCGGACCAGCTGATCTATCAGCGGACCAGACGCAAATAAAGCTGAAATCGACTGATTTTCACGAATTTTGACAATTGAAGCTGAAAACTGGATCAATATGATGCGAAAACACTCCAGGAGCATACAGAAATCATTTTTATCCTTGGAATCACTCAGAATTGGAAGAAACTGAAGAAAAACTTACCAAAACCAAGCTTTCTCTCTCTAAAACTCCGAAAATTAATCAAAAACACACAGCAGTAGAGCAACCAATAGCTCTGATACCACTTGTAGAAACGAGAAACGATCTTACTACTGCGTGCTTTGATCAATGATAGTAAACACGGATGTAAATAAGAGAATTGTATTGATCACTTGAAGATACAAACACAAGCTCTCTAGTTTCTCTCTCTAGAAACACACACAGAAAGGTGTAGAATGACAGAAGTGTTCAACTCGTTCTGATGCACATTCTAACACAACCTATTTATAGTAAGTGACTACATAGGCTGCGTACCAAATGGTACGCCCGGACCATTTGGTCCGCCGGACCATCTGGTCCGGTGCCAATGATATAGTCATTACACTTCATACAAAGACCCGCTCACATAGATACAATACACGAGACACTCATAGCATAGGAATATGCTTCTACATCGTGAGCTCAAACGAAGATCCGATTCGAAAACCATGAGACGATGAAGATGGAGAAGAATCTAGGATATCATAAACAAGAAGAAAGATGAACTAGTCGAATGATTTCATTAGTCGAATGATTACAACAACAAAATCATGACAAATCTCTCTCTAGAAATCCATGACTCACTCTACAAGAAATCATCATCTCCACATTTGGAGACTCCTTTTTCCTTGGAATGGGCACCCTCACTATATATATAGTGAGGGTGACTAACAAGTGAAAAACATAAAAACTGAACAGAATATAGATAAATCAAATAAACATAAAATATTAATTAAATCAAAGTTGATTTAATTAATCCGAAGCTTGACTTGCTCGAACCGATCCTCCGTTGACTTTTACGTTGACCGTTGACCCGGACGGTTGACTTTTCCAGAAAACGGTCTTCGGTCCAATCTCGCAAGCTTCGATCATCACAACCCAGTCTCTAAATCGATTCACATGGATTCTTCAGTTAAATGCTTCGGTAAACAGATTTGATGGCATCAGTCATATAGATTTTAGTTCTAACATATTCCCCCTTGACTGATGCTTTCAAATATGTTCAACTGCTGAAGAATCGCTCTGCCGTACATCTTCAATGAGAAACTGATAAACCAGAGACAATCTGTCGTTGAAATTTCTCCTCTGAATAAGCTTCTTCTGTTCTTGTTGCACTAGTTGATAGCCAAGTGCTGCAGTTCACTCGGTTCACACAGTCGGGTACAATACTGAGAAAATGCTGAACATCAGAGTCAAAACCACAACAAATCGAATCAAATAAACCAATTAAACACTGAAAATGCTCCAACTTCTGATAATCGACCCGATAATCCATTTCCATAATAATTCCTCCTATTTCTCTAAATCTCTCCAAAAACATCAAGTCGGAAGCATAAAATTAGATGTGGAGAGTCAAACCGTCGCGATCGGTTGCCTAGAGAAACCGATGCAAAAATCTTGAAAATGGACAATCTTGCGAAAAATTGGAAGTCGGATGCTGACAGTTGTGAATGATCTGCGTGACTGAGGTTGGATGTGAAAATAAACATCAAATCGGAGAAAAACTGAGATCCCGAGCGTAAATAATAATAACCGGAGTCTTCGTGAAGATTTCTGAGTTAAACTGGTGAAATTAGCGCGATCTGGAAAAATTCCGTCAATTTCCATCAAGAAACGACTCTTCGAGAGATTTAATCGGATAAATTCCAATAATTTAACTGAGATTCCAGTTAATCCGGTTAGTTGACATCCGCACTGCATTAGCTAAAAATAAAACTGTGAGACATAACGAGAAAGCTGAATAATTAACCGGATAATAAAGCTAACCCGTCAGTGGTCGATAGCTAACGTACGTGTGACGTCAATAAACGAGAACCCCAATAAATCGGAATAAATCCATGACCAATAAAAAATTTCATAATTCCGTCGCGATGTTATCTCGTTAATCTTGTTAAAACTCAACAAAAAAAACCCTGTGTTTAACAAAATAATGCAGAAAATTAATTAATGGTAAAATCCTCCAAGGAAAACACAATCCTTGTAAAAAATTAAGGACCAATCAGATTGAGGCATTCATCAAGATCCACGGCTGCAAATTAAAGCAATTCACGGCTGAGATCTGGATGCACTAAGTGATCCGTGTGAATGGTTATCCTCCAATCAGAAAACAAACACAAAGCTAGATCTATGGTCCAGGTCTGATCAATCCAGCGGCTGTGAGAGCTGATCGGTAGGACTGGCGGCTGGCCAATCAGAAGATGGCAGAAAAAGCACACATTCAACTATCAACGGCCCAGATTTAGAGTGATGGATGGTCCAGATGGCGGATCCGTGTGAATGGGGCATCAACCAATCAGAGGGTGAGAGACAGCTGACCTCAACAGCTCTTTTGATTGTGGCTGGGACCCACGTGACTCCTCTCCACCAATAGAAAGGAGACAACAATTTAATGGATGCGACAAAGAGAGCCTCCAACGGTTCCTTTTTGAAGACGTGGGCCACACGCTATTCTCAGCCAATGGCTGATCGACAACGAAAGAGCATTCAACGTATCCATTTGTCTACTGGGTCCCATTGCCACCTCCATCAACCAATGAAATTTCGACAACCCATTAAGGGTTTGACCAAGACAGCCGACAAAAGGAAAGAGAACATTCCTTCTGCGCCAATAGAAAGACGCCATGTCACCTGGTCCCTTCTTCAACCTCCGAACCCTAATACTATCGGAATTTTACACCGGAAATACGTGGGTCACCGGAAAAGCGTAAATCACCAATATCTCAGGGAATACTCGATCGTTTTTTGATGATTTTTATATGGCTGAACTCGTAATTCAATCCTCTACACATCTGGACGATCAAAAACCTCTGACATAGCCTCGAACGAAAACCCAATTGCAAGTCCGCTAACCTTGAAGTTCGCTAAGGACGATTTCAAGTCCGCTAAGGGTTTAAGAAGTTCGCTAGCACGCAAGTCCACTAAGCAGAAAACAAGTTCACTAAGCACAGAAACAAGTCCGCTAAGCAGAAAACAAGTTCGCTAAGCATAGAAACAAGTCCTCTAAGCAGAACTTGAAGTCCGCTAAGACCATCTTCAAAGCTTCAAGAACAGTGATGAACACTTGAACAATTCTGGAAAAATGATGAACATGAAGAAACCCTTACTTGGTGATCTTTGAGTCTGCCCAGAAACGATTAGAGAACCCGCTATGATGCACGAAATGTGATGCTAATCCGTTCACGAAACTATTGTGGCCACCAACAATACATAAACAGCAGCAAATCAGATCAAACCAGCCCACAAAATCTGGAAATCTTCAAGAACACGAAGAACACCGTGAAACACACACTAGAGTGTGTTTTTCCAGATCTGCCCAAAATGTTGAGATTTAGACGAAACAGATGCTTCCAATGGATCCGGAATGCGTTTTCCACTAAGAATCATGCTTCGTTTCATCCAAATCCATCAAGAATAGCCCAGAAAACAGAGAATCAAACTCAAAAATCTTCAAAAACCCCAAAAACGGGAAAACTCTAACAGCTTCGAAAAACAGCTCGGATCTTCAATTTTCTCACAGATTTGAACATGTAGAAGATAAACAATCATCAAGATAGACTCAATGAACAATAACCTAACATCTAACAACATCAGATCTGTCCAGAATCCATCAATAATGAAGAAAAAATAGAAAAAGTCTCAAAAATTAGTTTTCTTATCTTCACCTTATTCAAGCTCAAAATCCAGATTCGAGTGACCAGATTCATTGTGAGATGAAATCTGGTCGGTACCCGCTCTGATACCATTTTTCAGGACTGATTTTCACATCAAGGAAATCATAAACAAGAAAAAAGATGAACTAGTCGAATGATTTCATGAGTCGAATGATTACAACAACAAAATCATGACAAATCTCTCTCTAGAAATCCATGACTCACTCTACAAGAAATCATCATCTCCACATTTGGAGACTCCTTTTTCCTTGGAATGGGCACCCTCACTATATATATAGTGAGGGTGACTAACAAGTGAAAAACATAAAAACTGAACAGAATACAGATAAATCAAATAAACATAAAATATTAATTAAATCAAATTTGATTTAATTAATCTGAAGCTTGACTTGCTCGAACCAATCTTCCGTTGACTTTTACGTTGACCGTTGACCCGAACGGTTGACTTTTCCAGAAAACGGTCTTCGGTCCAATCTCACAAGCTTTGATCATCACAACCCAGTCTCTAAATCGATTCACATGGATTCTTTAGTTAAATGCTTCGGTAAACAGATTTGATGGCATCAGTCACATAGATTTTAGTTCCAACACATCCACGCAATGAAGCGGAAATTCTTTGTCAGAAAATATTTGTTCCGAACATTTGAGTTTGTAAAACCTCTCCGGTCGAACTTTTTCAGCTTTAAAAACCCCTTTCTTCAAATTCTTCAAATTAACCTTTTTCAACTTCGGTTGCTGTTGAGTCTGAGAAGTACTAGTATCCGTAATTGTCTTCATAAAACCCAGACCCAAATGTTTTCCAGAATCCTTCTTTTCTGAAACAGATGGGTTATGCCTGTTCTTCACAAGACGAGAAAACTCATCTTTGACTTTGTTGATATCTTTTGGAGCATCAACAATTGTTTCATCAATGTCAGTTTTTGTATGAATCTTCTCAGTTAAACTTGCTGATTTCTCTTTTCCAGAAAAAGAAGAACCTGACACAACCTTTTGAACTTTAGAACTTTCAGCAATCTTGGCTTTCTTCTTGTCAGTCTTTTCTTCGTCAGTTTTAGAATCTGCAAACTTAGAATAATCACCAGTTTCTACCTTGTCCTTCAGCTCATTAACACCTTCTTTTAGACTATCCGGTGGCGACACTGTTTTATGAAACATTTTCTCAAAATTTTCATCTTTAGCCAAGAAACTTGTAAAAGGTTGTGAGTTAGTAACATTATTCAAAAGACGCTTTGAATCAATTACTTTATTCTTCAATTCAGAAATCTTTTGTTGAGCTTCGGCCAATTCCTTTTCTGTAGCTATCAACCTCTTAGCCACCTTGTGAGTTTCATATTTTCCAACCTCATATTATCATCTTCTGCAAACAACTCTTTCTTCAACTTATCTTCATTCCGTTTCTGAATATCCAAATTTGCATTTTGCAATTTGTTCACTCTTACCAACTCCCTCTTCTCATCTAGCAACTTGTTCACCAGAAGTTTTGGTAAATGTATCAAGTCTAGATTTGGATTTATCAAATAGATTTTGAAAATCATTTGCAATATCCTCTGCTTCATCCTTCCATTTCTTCGCTTCTTTGGGTAATTCAGCATTTTCTTCAGATAATTTTGTAAATTTATGTTCAAACTCCTTTTCAACACATTGAAGTTTCAATTCTTTCTCAACAACTTCTGCCTGAAACTCTGAAAACTTTTCTTTATGAGATAACAACTCTTGAATTATATCTTCCACCCTTTTCTTTTCATCAACCAGTTCTTCTAGCTTCCTCTCATAATCAGCAACCAACAACTCATTTTCCTTTATCAAACTCTGAAACTTTTTATCCTTTTATGAACAAAATTCACAAACTGATTGATAGCCACTAGTTTTAGAACTACTTGTTTCAGATTTAGAGTCAGTTACTTCTTCATCACTATGTACAATTTGGACAACAAATTGCAGATTCATCAGGAAAATCTGCAGCCTAATCATAACCTTCATTAGATGTTTATGCATTTTTCTCAGAAGTAATAGCAGTTAAAGCAATTGGATGAGAGTCATCAGAAGTTCGTCCCCAATCATATTGCTTATCGACTTGAGAAACTAAAGTTGTCAGAGACTTTGATAAAGATGCATTTGACTTTGAACATTTACGAGCAAAATGTCCAAAATTGAAACATTTGAAACATTTTACCTTTGATTTATCTAATAACTTTACCATCCGGGTTTAAAATTTTGAATCCAGTTTTCTTCCTGAACCTTTTAGCTCGTTAGGCTAGCATAGCAAGTTGCCAATTGATATCCAATTGTTCAAGATTATCTGGATCTATCTGATCAAAATCTTCTTCAATCAGATTAGCAGTTGACAAACCACCATTCAACAACCCATAGTATGAAGATAACAATGCTGAAATCAATGCCAAATGTTCATCAGGTGTTTTTGCAGAAAATGAATTCTGATTTGAATGATTTGGAATAGTGAAATTACACCCTCATGATGATTTTTAGAATTTCCTGAACCATGACTAGCAACAAATGCTGTTGGAGCTAGATTTGATGAATCAAAATCAAATGATTTAGACTTTGCATTGATACTTGCAGAATTATGACCATGATACAATTCAGGATTTTGCATCTGAGCAGTTGATTTGTGTGAAATTCATCATCTCCATCTCTCAAGCATGAAGCTTTCCTGTCAGATCATGAAAAGATAATGTTGAATACTCTTTGTCATGAGTAAGTAACAACACATAATTCTCCCACTTTTCTAGTAATGCTTCCATCAGTTTCTCTTTCAATTCCTCCTCAGTCTTTTCTATTTCAACCACTTCCATTTCACTTATCAGATTTGAGAATCTAGATACAAGAGCATTGATATTTTCTTTATCATAATGTTGAATGTTTTCAAATTATTTATTCAGCACTTTTCTTCTACTCTTCTTGTACTGATCATTGCTTCACATCTCGCCGATAAAGCATTCCATAACTACTTACTTTTCTGGCAAGTACTTAATTGATGCAGTAATTCGGTGGGTAATTCCATGGTAAGATAACCAAATGATTTTTGTTCAAGCTCATAAAGTTTCCTCTCAGCTTGATCAAAAGTATGAACTTCTTTGAAATCTCCTTGATTTGTTGGATGTTTGTAAAGCATTTTAATTGGAATCCACAAATCGATATCACTTGTGCTGATATATGCAGAAAATCGTTGTTTCCAATTGTGATAATCTTCCAATTTCAACAACTTGGAAACTTTCTGACTTGTTCCAATTTCGTTATCAAAGTTCATCATGGTTTGCATCGCATTTTACATAGCCGCGAATGCTTGAAAATCAGACATTTTGTGTTAAACTTCCGGTATTGAGAACTTCGGATGCAAAAACGGAGGTCTTAAAATAGATTTTGGGGGTCAAATCGGGGGGTACAGGCCACTGGGTCAGTAAAAGTATAGATATCGTCGAGACGGTCATTTTGGCAGGTATTAGCTCCGGTAACTCTTAACGGTTCTTAAGTTACGTCTGTTTTAGTGAACTACACTATTCTGCCAGCAGACCAAGTAGCGGACGAGGAGAACCAGCGTACCAATGACCTTCAGCGGACCAACAACGTACTAGACCTTCAACGTACCAAGAACCGGACCAAACCAAATCAGCGTACTAGTGAACTCAGCGTACCAGTTTGGTACGACGTAACTGCCTCCGGACCAAACTTTAACCGTCACGTACCACAGTTGAATATTGTCTTCCATAACAACTAGCGTACCAACAGCTGGTTGAAGATTACCTTACGTATCAAGCGGCGTACCACGGTTTTCATTTAGCGTACCACGTCATTCTTGACAGATTTTTCAGATTTTGAGTGTTTTGCGTTGTAATATGCTAGAATAGGTTGCGAAAACACACTAGGAATGTTTTGAAATCATTTTTAGCACCAGAAACACTCAGAATTGACTCAAACTAATGAAAAATGAAGAAAACCCCACTTTCTCTCACTAGAAATCCAAAAATTGATCAAAACACAGTTGTAGAGAAACCCGGATTGCTCTGATACCACTTGTAAATTCACTGAATGATCTTACTATTGCGTGAATCACTTGAAGATTACAAAGAACTCTCTCTAGATTCTCTCTCTAGAACACACATAGAAAAGGTGTAGAATGACAAAACTAATTATAGTAGCACATACCGACCAGCATAGCATACAACATACCATTGGTACGGGCGTACCATTGGTATGGCGGACCAGCTTGGTACACTGCCTCCTAAGACTCAGACACTAATACGCTCACTTCATAGCATAGGAATATGCTCTAACAGTATAACCTTGACTATATTTTTTGAAATTCAAGCTTGTAGTTGATTTGTTTAACTTAGTTTGTGCTTTTACAGGTTCATTATGCATTGAAACACCGCAATTGTGTCCATTTGAGAATTTCAAGCAATTTAGGCAAATTTAAAGAAGTTTGACTTTCAAAAGTCAAAGTTGTTGATTTCATTTCAAAGGCTTTGGTGATCTATTCAAGGCTGCACATGGGGGGGGGGGGGTAATGTCAACAATGGGATGCCCAAGTTAGTTGATCCTACTGAGTTTGGGATTGGAAAGACAAGTTTCAGTCATATCTTCATTTTGTTCACATCAATCTTTGGATTACGGTTAAGTATGGTCTAAAGAAGTTCTACTATGAATCACTTGCAACTTCTACCACTCAAGTTGATCCAGCACTTGCCACTCCCCAGATTCCTAAGAATTTTAAGGATCTTAATGATAAAGAGCGTGCACAACTCAAAATTGATAACCGTGCTCTCGGTTGCATCAAGTTGGCTCTGTCAGACGAAATTGGGTATCACTTCCGTCATACACAAATGGCTAAGGAAATATGGGATGGTCTGGAGAATCAACTTGCGGGAAATCTGGCCGCCAAGGAAAAAAAGTTTTAGAAGCTACAACTGACCTTTGATACTTTTACCTATGTTCCCGATGAATCTTTCGAAACCCATGCTGGAAAGTTTTGTAAGATAATCACTAAGATGACACTGAAGAGAATCAGGCCAGAGATGAATGCTATCAACAAGAAATTTATGAGATCTTTACCACAAGCTTTTGGTTCCTATGTAGCTTATGTGCTTGACATTTAAGATCAGAAGACAACCGACTACAAAGAAACAATTGACCATGTTAGAAACTATGAGACCCAAGCTGTGGAACAAGATAGCTCACTTATGGGAGCTACATCTTTTTTTGTTCCTAATATTGCTCTTCTTGCATCCGCTGGTGTAGATACTCATGCAGTCGCTTCTGCTTTTGTTCCTGGTTCAACCCCAACACCCCAAATACCAACTGAAGAACCTGTCACCCAAACTCCTTAGCAATCTAGTTCCACCTCACCATTGATGTCACTAAAAGTGATGAACTTACCAAATCTGACTGAAGGTGATACAGATTTGTACAAGGCCCTCACGGCATGCTACTCTGCATAACTGTCAGGACCAGATTTGAGCAACATGTTCTCATATGATTCATCACACAAGTGCAGAACTCATGTGTGATGGTCGATTCTGGATGAATCTGCATCAATGCTCACCCATTGATTATTCCTAAAGCTCAAGAACACACACTAACACCAAGAACACACACACAAATGCTCTCTTGAAGAATAATCCAGGAGTGTCGTCCCTCAATAGGGTTTTCTCAACTATATATATACTATAAGAGAGCATAGGACAACAAGAATGTTTGACACACACAATCATTACCTAGAATTCAGCAAAATATTCCATCAGCACAGACAAGTTCGCTAAGCAGTAGACAAGTCCGCTAAGCATAAACAAGTTCGCTAACAAGTCCGCTAAGCTTTAACAAGTTCGCTAACAAGTCCGCTAAGCATTAACAAGTGCGCTAACAAGTCCGCTAAGTATAGACAAGCCCGCTAACAAGTTCACTAAGAGCAAAACAAGTTCGCTAAGATTAGGACAAGTCTGCTAAGTAAACAAGTTCGCTAGGAACAAATAAAGTACGCTAAGACAAACATTGAACAAATACGCTGAGTGTTAAACAAGTCCGCTAAGTTCAATTAATCAGAAGTTCGCTAAGAAGAAAAACAAGTACGCTAGATTCATAATCAAAATGTTTCTAAGTACAAATTCAAAGTCAATTACAAAATAAAGTATCAAATCTAGATAGGACATCAAAAAGGTCTTCACCAGCAATACTCAACAGTGAATAGATTGTGTTGCCAACAAAATAGGTTCCAACAACCGGCAGGGTTACTTCAACAACCAAAAATTCCCGAGTGGAAATGGGAGGGTATCGCCATGGATTTTATCACAAAACTACCCCGTACAGCGAGCAAGTGTGATACAATTTGGGTAATTATTGATCGTTTAACCAAGTCGGCACATTTTCTACCAATCAAGGAAACTGATACCTCCGAGACATTAGGCAAAATTTATCTTAAAGAGGTCGTCTCGCGACATGGAGTACCAGTTTCTATCATATCGGATCGAGACGCCCGATTTACATCCACATGTTGGGAATCTCTACATGAAGCATTGGGATCGCGTTTGGATATGAGTACTGCATATCACCCTCAGACCGATGGTGAAAGTGAACGGACCATTCAAACTCTTGAGGACATGCTGCGTGCATGTGCGATTTATTTTGCTGAAAGTTGGGATAAACACTTACCTTTGGTGGAATTTTCTTATAATAACAGTTATCACACCAGCATTGGTGTAGTTCCATTCGAAGCACTTTACGGGCGTAAGTGTAGATCACCTCTCTGTTGGGCGGAGGTTGATGACAGTCAACTCACAGGTCCTGAGTTGGTACTCGAGACAACAGAGAAAATCGTGCAAATTCGTAATCGTATGGCAGCCGCACGAGATAGACAGAAAAGTTATGCTGATAAATGGCGAAGACCCTTAGAATTTGAGGAAGGAGACAAGGTCTTGTTAAAGGTCTCACCCTGGAAGGGTGTAGTACGTTTTGGTAAACGTGGTAAGTTAAACCCGAGATACATTGGGCCATTTAAGATTGTTAAGAGAATTGGTTTATCGGCTTATGAACTAAACTTACCAGAAGAGCTAAGTGGGGTACATAACGTCTTCCATGTGTCGAATTTAAAGAAATGTTTAGCAGATGAGACATTAATCACTCCACTCGAGGAGTTGCATGTGGACGAACAACTTCGATTTATCGAAGAACCGGTAGAAATTATGGACCGGGAAATTAAACAATTAAAACGTAGCAAGATCTCAATCGTTAAAGTTCGTTGGAACTCGAGACATGGTCCTGAATTCACGTGGGAACGCGAAGATCAGATGATGAAGAAATATCCCAGACTGTTCAAGGATCAACCTTCGTCTAGTTCAGGTACTGGTTAAATTTTCGCGGACGAAAATTCTTCAACAAGGGGATGATGTGACGACTGAGAATTTTTCTTTTCTTCTCCTTATGTCTAACTCATTAACTTTTACCGCGTTACGCAAATTTCGAGGACGAAAATTCTTCAACAAGGGGATACTGTGACAATCCGACTTTTCAGGTCATTTTCTGACATTAACTTAACGTAAACCGTATTAAATGTTGTATGAACATTTATGTGTTGACTTGTTGACTTCAGCAAATTAGGGTTTTGTGTGATCAATCACTACGAGCATGCACAGAAAATTAAACGATTGAAATTCTATATTAATTGTGGAATTAGAATATATAAATGAATACATACATGATTTAATGATATTTTTTGATATTTTGTGATTAAAAGGTTTTAATCATTTGAATATGTATGAGTTATGATTTTAAAAGATTTTAATTACAATTCATTATTTATAAACTTGTGTACTTTAAATATATAGAAGTTATGGATTTAAAAAACCTATGATTTTATGTGAATTTAAATGGAGAATTGAGTGTTATAATCTATGGTTTTATGTGGTCGTTTAAGTTTATACTTTCTTATTAACGTTATACGATTTATGTATTTTGATGTTCCTTGTATATTCATCGTTTATTTGTTCCTCCGTTAACCTCCGTTAGATGTCGTTATCCTTTATAAACTAGAGGGATTATTTCTGCCAATTACTAAACTATTTTCCTTGACAAAACTTGGGTAAGCTAAAAATGTAATTTGCCTAAACATGGTGTCACAAGGGTAACTCTATGAGGGACCAATTTTGCCATTAGGACATACTTGTGAAGGAGGTTCGGTAACAGTCAACGACCGACCGACCGAGATCTCCGCTCCGCATTTACGTGATTTATTTACTCATCAATCATCGGTTACATTGATCCCAATAATATCAAGGACCGATCGTTAGGAGACGATACCCACATTTTCTTCCTCGCAAACTCCCTCTCGTCCCTCTCGTTTTGGTTTCAAGTTTTCTGGTGAACTTGAAATCCGGCCAAAATCTCCACTGTTACACCACCACCATTAGCACACCATTGAGATCGCCTTTCGACGTTGAGCAAGCAGGGACCCTCAATTTCGGAATCAAAGCAACAAGCGGGGTTGTTGTCGGAACTTTCGGGCTCACTTTCGGTGTCTAAAATTCGTTATCTCTCATCTCCAACTCAAGGTAAATCACTCCCTGTGTTAATCGCACCCTTTTCTTGTGTTTTCTGTGTTTTACGTTTTTCCGGCGACCGGAACTAGGGTTCCGATCACCGGAATTTTTGTATGGAGAAGATGACAATCGGCTGAGTTGGGTTATAAGGATTGATTTCCGAATAATAACCAGACGCCAATCTAGCTTAGCGGTCCGGTCACTGGTTGTGTTAGCGAGAGACGCGGGTTCGAGTCCCGGTCTCGCCCTTTTTAATTCCTTATTTTTCTAAAACCCATTCCTGGTCGCTACTAATGCATAAAAGATTTTCGGCCCAGATCTTGACACAAACAGGCCCGACTGGCCGAGTGGTAGGGCACCTGTGTTGAGAGTGAGAGGTCGTGGGTTCGACCCCTGCGACCTTCATATTTCCTGTTTTGTTTTTTAATTTTATGATTCAAGGCATTTGTCCAACCAAAACTCATATAAAATGAATTTCCACGAATGTTTAAACCCGTAAAACGTATCTCCGACTATTAAACCCGTAAAGTTTGACATTTCAAACAAAAATATAGTTTAATAGATTTGTATAAATATTAACTTAAGCATCATCTTTTTTTATAAAAGGTAAAATAAATAATAAATATATATATATATATATATATATATATATATTTCGTAGATTAGTATTTACGCACCTAGTGGATTAATAAAACAATTAGATACTTTCGCTAAACTTTTAAATCCCGTTTTCGCAAACCCGTTATTAACGTCATAGCACGTTGGTTTTAATATATATATATATATATATATATATATATATATATATATATATATATTTAAATCTTTGAACTTAGAAAATTTATGTAATATTCATATATTGTATTTTCTTGCGTTATTTCGATAATCGCTCGGATTAGGCACACGTGCCATCCTCGACTTATTTCGAACTCCACGATAAATCGTTTTTATTGTCTACGTTAGATTTAATAGTTTATAGAACACACACTTATACTCGTATGCTCGTTAGGTGATTGATTGCGTTCACAAGACTCGTTCTTGCTACTTGACTTAACTGTTTATCTGGAAACTTTGTTGTGCAACCTAAGGTGAGTTTCACGACCCCATTTTACTATTTTAAATCCTGTTGGGGGAGATTTAACATGCATGATTTACACAACTGAGATAATTAGACTTTTATATATCACTTGAAGTGCTTGTAGCACACTGATACAACAAAGTCCTTCTTATGGTACCGTTAGTATTAATGGCGATAGCGGGAAATATATTGTAGTACTACTAGGTCTGACAAACCCCACCCGGGTCAGTCGCTCTGGCACGATTGGATATCGAACGGGTGTTATATTCGTCCTAAACACAACAAGGCAAACTATAAATAACTGTTAGCTTTGGTGACCATCAACATGCGAAGTTTCATGTATATAGCCTAGCTAGCTATTTGATATATATTAGTGATTATGCTCTTACAACTTGATGTTATTAAACGGTCAATCTTAAACTTAACTTGAAATGTTACTGAAATGTTAAATCTATGAACCCACCAACCTTTGTGTTGACACTTTAGCATGTTATTTCTCAGGTCATTAAACTGGATTGAATGCCACGAACTAGGATGCACCACTTATGGATTTTGATTATCATGCATGCGTATTTGACTTTAAAACTTTTTAAACTGGTTATCTTTTGGGTTGCGCATGTTTTAGCGCTTGAACATTTATCACAACTTTTGTCGTTTACGCTTCCACATTTCAAAACGCATTTACTTTGGTTTAAATTACAATGCATATAGACTGTTCGTATGGCTAATGTGTTCGATCCTGGTTTTTCACGCTCCCTGCGGCGCGTTGTCACGCTGGATTTTTGGGGGGTGTGACACAATAGGCCTTGCGAAACCTTGGCTACAGTTCGAATTTACACTCATGAAAAGCCATGTATTCTTTTGAATTCATCAATGCTAAGTATTACGGGAACCCACTCTTACTTCACATTCGCACCTTTACTTACTCTTGAGGACCGATGTAAACCGCTGTTCTTACACGATATTTATTCTACTAGACGGTGCAAGCGTTGACACACTCGCATTGATATCGGTTGACCCAAATCATTTTTCTCCAAATTCGCGTCCATTGTACTGAATGACTTTCTTTGAAACGAGCAGTTGCAACTACCCTACACTAGCTACCCCGCTCTTCATCCTGAATATGCATTCCCATACTTGATATTATTCATGTTTCTACAGAGAAACATTCGAACATTGGAACGTCACCCTTATTTCATGTTGGCAAACCTCATCTTAAACCTAAACGTGAAAAACTACCTTATCCTTTGAATCCACTTCAGAAACTCAATTAGTATTGATGTTCGTGTTGCGTACGCTAAACTCTTGATAAATCCTCACCATGGGTGAAGACCCCACCGACCGAAAACATGGAAAAGTCTTTTCCCACAAGATCCAAATTTTTCACATGCTGCATAATTTCAAAATTTTCACTCCCATTCAGCTCAAAAGTATTGGGGAAAAACAAAAGATACACTATTTTCAAGTATATTATTTAACAAGATTTGTCAAATAGCCAGGATTGGCAAGGTAACTGGTACACCCTCAACGCGATGGTGGTGTGGTGGGTTAGTTGCGATACATTGTATACATAAGCACTATCGGCATGTGGAAGGTGGGATCAGTGCTGAACTGCAGATTTACCTTGAAATCAAAGACAAAAACCTTATTTAGAGAAACTTCATCTAATTGGACAGTGCCCATAATAAAGCAAAATTTATGTTACTTCCGTGGTAATTTCACATGTTTCTCATGCATATTTATTTCACTAGAAGGGACATGCATAGTTTAATCAAGTTAAACTTATTGTTTTTCAACTCTCTAGATTGAGAGGAAACCTCCTGATATAAAATTTTCTACTAAGGGTCAAATATAGGTTATGACCCAGATGAACAACAACGTTTTAACAACTCAAGTTTTGTAGTACAAAAGACGAATTACATGTTCTTTCTGAGAAACCATGTGACTTTTTCAAGACTCTTATCGACTTTTACTTGTCCAAGATACATGCTCGTCTTGGTTCACCGTAGGAATTAGTGAAATATTTCAAATTGGTCCTCCAGTTATTGCATTCCTGACTTTTCGAAAGTAGTTGAGCAAACTACCCCTGTCGCACCGAATTTGTGAACCGGAACGACTTGCTATGAGCTTACTACATTTACTCGCCATTCTATTAGCTCTAGGATACATCGTAACGTTATTTCCCCATACGATTTTGCAAACGATGTGAATCACCCTCTATACGCTAATGCAAATTGTTCCTTTGATATTGTTTAATCATATACCGTCCATCACTCTTCGTGGAACAGACAACTTAGATTCTCTCATAGTGATGCTTTCACAGCCAAACCTTGTAACTGTTAACACTAAAGTAAATTCCGCGACGAAATTTCCTTTCAACTTGGGGATGATGTGACAACCGAAAATTTTCTTATTCTTATTCTCCTTCATCCCATTCAATTCGCGGAAAATTTTCTTATTCTTATTCAACTTCATCCCATTCAATTGGCCTGAACACCTTGAGCACTACGTTAATTTTAGGGACGAAAATTCTTTCAACTTGGGGATGCTGTGACAACTGCCAAATCCCTAGTTAACACCATTAACTTTTCTCGTTAGTTTCGTTAGCAAACCCGTAGTCTATTATTTAAATGTTTGTATATTTATTCATATTAAATAATAATTAATTTTTAGTAATTTATTTCGTGACGTTATGTGTTTCTTGAAAAATTGTATTTCGTGAGAAACCGGGTTTCATACGCAATTTGAGTTTATATGTGTAAATGATATTTATACTTGTCCCGACTCAACATTTCATGTTAAGTAAGTTTAAAAACATTTAGAAACATTTCTAGTAATTTTATTTTACATGTTTTGGGTTTAAACCCCACTTTTTACTTGTTTTGGGTCGTTTATGTATGAGATGGAACTTGAAGGACCAAAGATGTAAATTTTTATAACACAAAAATCTGCCTAGATCCCCCCCCCCCCCCTCTCATTTCAAGCATTCATCCCCCTCTCCCTCCGTTCTCACGGTTCTCTACACACACACACACTTGCAATTTTCGTAAAATCAAGCAACAAGAAATAAGGATTTGGAGTTTTAAGCTTCTACAAGCTTCAAGGAGTCTAGAAGAAGCTCCCTTCTCATCTCATCCTTCTCAAATCCGAAAATCTTTCCTCAACTTGTAAGCCCTAGAAGTCTCTAACTCAAAATTGGTAGAATGCATGTGTTAGACTAGTGTTTATGTGCAAATTGGTGTGTTGAAATGCTCATGAAACATGTTTTATGCTAGGTTATGAAATCTTGTGATTTGGGGCTGATCTTGGGTGTTATAAGGGCTGTATTTTTTAGGTAAATTTCTGCCATGGATGTTCTTTGGTGAATACTTGTGTAGTGGAACATGAATTTTAAGTGTATGTGCCTATGTGTAAGCTTGATGTTTTGAATTTGATATGATCATCAAATGTGTGTTATGAAGGTTGTAATCTTGAGGTGAAATGTTGTTTGTGATATTACTAATCTCTACAATAAGTTTGAAGATTAAATGTTAACCAAAACTTTGAAGCTCAACTTTTATGAAATCCCGTTTTGGACAGATTCTGTCCAAAATTTGGGTCAACTTGCACAGGTCATAACTTGCTCATTTATCGAAATCAGTTGATTCTTTTTCCGTAGTAAAGTTCCATGTCTTATCTTTAACTGGGCTACTCGCACATTTTCTAAAACCTCCGTTTGGTCACCCAAAAGGTTGCTGCAAGTTAGGTGTACAAGGCTGTATTTTTCACTCCAATGTAAACTTTGCATATTGGTTGGACATGATTATTGGGTTTTAATGAAGGGATTATTGAATGGAAATGATGTTTATATATTAAAACTAAGATCTGGAAGTTTTGATAAACTAATTCTAAGTTTTGACCAAGTTATGTAATTATTAAGCCTACTTTGACTATTTGGTAAAAAGCTGATTTTGTCAACTTCCAACGCGCGTAACTTTCTCAATACTTAACTTTTTGAGTTGATGATTTTTGCAACGTTCCCTAAATGTTGAATAGTTTGTGCCTGCAAAATTGTAGGAGTTAACTCCAAGAAATGAGTAAATTAGGCGTGCCACCAAATGTGTGTTCCATGTTTGACTTTTAAAGCATGTATATATGCATTTTGACTTGGGTTCTGAATCTATGTTTTTCTCCTAGATTAGGACTTAATTTTAAGTGTTATGACTCAAATGAAGGTGTCAAAACATGATTTTATGTGATAAGCTATATTTTGTCTTAGCGACAACCTCTAATTTGGTTAGACCGTATTCACCCAAATAGGTCGATTCTAACCCAACCGTAAAGTCAAGTGCCGCGTACCAGAGCACCCTAAGGTGAGTTTCACTACTTCTTTTAGTTATATCCAGTTGAGGATGATAACACACAACTAGTTGCATCTGGTAAGGGATGGCAATGCTATGACAAAGGTAGTTTGTCCGTTTATATGAATATCAGTTAAATATCACATGTTTCACTGAATTGCTTTTAATATAAAAAATCCTTACTTTATCGGGCCATTAATATAGAATAGCGAGGTAATATTGAGTAGTACTACTAGGGATTGACACCCCCGCTCATCGGTGCACATGATGCACCCTCCCGACTGGCGGTCAGACTGAGACCAATGCTAGCCTTGAACTACCGTGATCAGGAAAGATACGGGGAAGGCAAATTGCATAGGGTATACCTGCGACACAATGTCAGCTTTGTTTCGAATGTTCAGGTGAACATAAGCATAGGCTAGCTCCCTATTGATATGGATATTACTTGCAAATTGTTTAATTTAATTACGAATTGATCTTTTACTATTCATATGCATTGTTGGTCTACATGGTGTAGTGTAGTCTGCTTTTGTGAACTCACCAGCTTTTGCTGACACTTGATTGTTGAACGCTTTTCAGGTTTCTAGGAGGATCATGGATGGCACGGGCGTTGACAATACTTGTCTGTTGTAATACCCTTTTGGAAATTGTATTTTAGATACTTTAGTAATTACTTTTACTAAACAACAACCTTGTAAACTATTAATGCTTCCGCTGAATTTCAATGTAAACTCTGTTTTGTAAAATGCAATATAAGTTTGTTTTACCTTTCATTATGGCTTGGTTGTAACTAAAGACTTGGATCCTGGTCTGGATCACACCCCACACGGTTATACTTCGTTAGTGGAAATTGGGGGTGTGACATAGTGGCCAAACTATGAATAAGAAAAAGTTTACTTGTTAATATGTCAGAATCTGATGTCCAAACTATGAATAAAAAATATATATAAGGTTGAAATGTAAATGTTATAAACTATTGTGGCCAAACTTTAAAACTTAAAAAGTTGACTATTCCTTTTAAATTGGTATTGTTATATGTATAAAAAAATTTAAAACTTAAAAAGTTGATTATTTCTTTTAAATTTGTATTGTTATATATATAATAAGGCAATGTGTAGTCATAACCTCCCTCCCTTGTGGGTTATTGTCACACCCCCAAAACTTTTAATTGTATCGTGGAAGCATTATGTGGTGGTGACGGAGGTTGGTAGCCGATGGCGTTTTAGTAAACAAAAATTAAAATATTAGAACACATTTATTTAAAGATGGTTAAATCATCTGCTACATTAGGTCTCATAAAACACATGTTCAAGTTTACTAAAACGATACATAAGCTTTAAGAAAAACGACGAGGTCTTCTTCCCGAACCGGATCCTGAGCCATCACATACCTAAAAAATACGTTAAAAACTTTGTCAACCAAAAGGTTGGTGAGTTCACAATTTGTAATGAAACACGATTCTTTATTTTTAAATACACGGGTATTTATTTTCAAAACTACCAAATCCTCTTTTGACTTTTTGCGAAAGGTATAAATGTTTGTATAGATATTCAAATTTTTGCAGACAACATGTGGTTCATTAACTAGCTAGGAATATGACATATATTAAGTATCATAAGCTCCAAATCAACACGTGATCCCAATGTGAAGATATTTCCCACCATTATGTGACCAGAGCGACTGGTCGGTGGCTAGGGTGGTCAACCCGATAGATCTATCAATACTTCTCTTGCCTTATAATGTGGTTAATGATTAGGACGGCCGGATTATTATTACCGTGGTATACTCAACTTTCCTGAGTTGTCTGAGCCCTTACTTACGTCTAATATATCCACACTTCAGTTGTCAATTTAACATATCTATTTAAATCATTCCAACGTATTTTTCCCCCAAAACATTTATGAAAACATTTAAAAAGTGGGGATAGTGAACTCACCTTAAATAGTATTTTTTTTTTAATAAAATACTAAGGTTATCCACAAGCTTGATACGTAACCCCGGTCGATTTGTGTGCTAATATACCTGGAACACCTTAGCGACCATTTTAATTAACTATTAGTTGAGTCATTCACCCAACTTGAGATTTTCACACATGTGTTTTTAATTTATAAAAACACTTATATATATATATATAAACTAGTTAGTGTCCCGGGTAAATACCCGAGGCTGTGATATAAAAAAATTAAACGAATTAAAAGATGAAAGTTTTTTTCTAACTATTAAACGAATGATCGAATTGGAGTTTACGTTCATCAATGGTGGGTTTAGAAAGTCGCGACTTTGTTTTTTGATTCGTTCACCATCATTCGTTGATCGAAACCTAAGCAATATGGATCTAGTTTTGTTAGGTTTTCTTTCACGAATCTAAAGCAATTTACGAATCAAATTTTCATTGAGAAATGAAGAAGATATGATGAATCAAAGTTATGGTATTGTAAAACAAATATGGATAATTTTGTATGGAAATAATTTAATTTTTTTATTTTTAATTATAAGATCTTTCCTTTTTGTAAATACATTTATTTTTTAAATTCAAAAATCTATAAAAATGACACATAAGCTAATCCTAGGTGGCACACCTTAAATTGTGCCACCTACACATTAAAAACTTGTGTTTATTATATAGTATAGATAGTTAAATTTCAAACACTTCGTATTCGATTTATCTTGTTGGTGAAGGGTCGTGGTGAGGTCCATAGTTCCCGTAAAAATAACACCAAATATGCATATTTATATATTTTCCATATGACACTTATGTATCCAATATCTATTTAATTTACTATAGAACTTGCATCATAATTTCATTTTCATCAAAATCATGTGAAATTTCACAAGTCCATAATTATTTCAAATTACCTGGTTCCTGTGTTACATGTCGAACGTACGAACGGGCTTTTCATGCATAGTTTTGATTTATTTGCTAAATCCAAATCAAATACATACAATATGTGTCAAGTAAATATTCTAAACATGATTTATTCATGTGACACATATTCAAGTCAAATTTGTAATTTCTTACAAAATTGCCATATTTTAAGTGTTTCGATGGCGATTTTTCGTATTGTTTTGCACATACGATCCTCCTAACCATGCCACACCCTTTTATATTATAAAATGACTTATTTTTAAAAATAATATCATTTTAGCTACTAATTAAAAAATATTTTTTTAGTAAAGTCGTCCAAATTACGTAAAAAATGACGTTTTTACGATATAGTTTTGCTCCGGATTTTACCGTAAGCCACACTAATTATTAAAACTTAATATTTTAACCCTAATTAGGTTATTTACTGTAAAATTTGTTACTTATGACCATTTTGTTCCAGACCTAAAGTTATTGCTTAAAATCATACATTTTTGCCTTAATTTCACTTATTTTATATCCCATTTTATTCTATTGTTTCTCAAAACAATTAACAAGTTTCTATTATTTAAAGAGATGATATTTTTGTGAATTATATGACTTTAAAATCTGTCATATATTATATTTTTGTAACCCCGTTTAATTAATTTGGTTAAGTAACTAAGCATTTTCCAATAAACACATTAATCACCTATAACATGGATTTTTAATATTCCACTAATAAGTGCATTAAAAATATGTTTTAAATACTAAATCATGAATCAATCATACATTCTTAAATGTGTGTAAGAATTTATGATTCTTTTTGCATTCACTTCAAGTTTCATAAAATTATTGCTTTTCATAAATAAACAAAATGGAATTTTTTTTATAATCATTTTAGTAATTCTTTTATCATCATTCTTTGAATATCACATGGATGTTCATGAATAAGCCAAACAACTTGTATTCTCATATATACATATGCATATATACGAAATTTATATACATACCCACATAGATTTTCTTGACTATTTTAGTAATCTATATTCATCATCTTTGCATTTTCACATGAATGGTTATGGATAGATGATAATCCATGGATTTAGAGATTTAAGTAGATGAGAAAACACACATGCATGAACAACATCATCTCTAATACCCACATGCATACCCATTTTCGAAAATTATACACCCACATCACATACCCCTTTAAATTTTTCGAACCATCCCCTCACTTATCACCAGTTTTATTAGTTGTTTTGTTGTGAAAACATTTTTGTGTGAAGAATCTAAGATAGAGATAAAAACTTTGAAAGATTATGAAAATGGAGGGTTTTTAGTTACCTTATGCGCCTCTTCTTCGCTTGTGACCTCGAACTTTACCAAGACCCTTCAAAACTCCATGGATTCTTCAAGTGAATGTACTATTTGTGAAAGAAAATGGTGAAATATGGGGGAGGAAACCCATTGGTCGAATTTTTAAAGAGGAGGGAGAAGAGAGAGAGTTGTGGTGTTGGAAAATGGAGAGATGAAGTGTTGGATGCATGGTAATGATTAGTGGCACCCTACCTAGCTTAGGCTTGCCATGCATGCATATAGGTTTGCCACTTGTCTCAAAACATGATTACTCGTGTTTTTAAATTATATTTTATTTATTATTAAATCTAATTTTAATAATTAATTTTATTTACTAGATGTAAGTTGGTAAAATGCGGTATAATACACAGTGTCTAGTATTTTGTCGAGTATTTTTAGATACCGCTTTTTCTACTAAAATTTTGAGATTATTTATGTTTATATTAATCTCATGTAAATAAATAGTCTTTGGTGTCATTGAATATTATTTTACATGCCTAGACTATAAAAGTCTACGGTACATGACGTATTCTTACGCAACTTCAAGTACGTATCATAAAATTATAAATAAAATGACCACTTATTTTATCACACATAATATGATATTTCAAGGTTTATGGGAATTATTTTGTGACTTTTCACCATATAGTTCTTCACCAACGTTCGTATCGTAAATTTTTATGTTACGATAATTAAACTTTTAATCTCTACTACACATATTCTAAGTGTAGAACAAGCTTAGAAAAATATTAAACACTTTATTTATTCCAAATAGAATCATGCAATACTTTTTATTTATTATTTTATACATTAAGTTAGTACGGATTCTAGTCGGATTTTTCTCGGGTATCACAGTCTCCCCCTGTTTAGGAATTTTCGTCCCGAAATTTTGCTTTATCGCTCTCTTTCGCTTTTGACGAAATAAGTGGGGATATTTTTGCTTCATTTGGTCGAGTCGCTCCAAAGTAAACTCAGGACCAAGCCTCGAATCCCATCGTACTTTTACCAGTTTTATCCGATTCCTCCTGAGCTTCTGAGTCTTCCAATCCATAATTTCCACCGCTCTTCGCGAAATCTGAGCTTATCGTTGAAAACACGATTCGTCCTGATCTAGTGATTTGTACACCGAAATTGAGATCGAAAGTTCACCGAAACTCAAGAACACAAAAGCTAAATTAAACTTAGTTTACCGTAAGCCACACTAATTATTAAAACTTAATATTTTAACCCTAATTGGGTTATTTACTGTAAAATTTGGTACATATGACCATTTTGTTCTAGACCTAAAGTTATTGCTTAAAATCATACATTTTTGCCTTAATTTCACTTATTTTATATCCCATGTTATTCTATTGTTTCTCAAAACAATTAACAAGTTTCTATTATTTAAAGTGATGATATTTTTGTGAATTATATGACTTTAAAATCTATCATATATTACATTTTTGTAACCCCGTTTAATTAATTTGTTTAAGTAACTAAGCATTTTCCAATAAACACATTAATCACCTATAACATGAATTTTTATTATTCCACTAATAAGTGAATTAAAAATATGTTTTAAATACTAAATCATGAATCAATCATACATATCTTAAATGTGTGTAAGAATTTATGATTCTTGTTGCATTCACTTCAAGTTTCATAAAAATATTTCTTTTCATAAATAAAAAAAGTGGACTTTTTTTTATAATCATTTTAGTAATTCTTCTATCATCATTCTTTGAATATCACATGGATGTTCATGAATAAGCCAAACAACTTGTATTCTCATATATACATATGCATATATACGAAATTTATATACATATATACCCACATAGATTTTCTTGACTATTTTAGTAATCTATATTCATCATCCTTGCATTTTCACATGAATGGTTATGGATAGATGATAATCCATGGATTTAGAGATTTAAGTAGATGAGAAAACACACATGCATGAACAACATCATCTCTAATACCCACATGCATACCCATTTTCGAAAATTATACACCCAAATCACATACCCCTTTAAATTTTCGAACCATCCCCTCACTTATCACCATTTCTATTAGTTGTTTTGTTGTGAAAACATTTTTGTGTGAAGAATCCAAGCTAGAGATAAAAACTTTGAAAGATTATGAGAATGGGGGGTTTTTAGTTACCTTATGCGCCTCTTCTTCGCTTGTGACCCCAAACTTTACCAAGACCCTTCAAAACTCCATGGATTCTTCAATTGAATGTACTATTTGTGAAAGAAAATGGTGAATATGGGGGAGGAAACCCCTTGGTCGAATTTCTAAAGAGGAGGGAGAAGAGAGAGAGTTTTGGTGTTGGAAAATGGAGAGGTGAAGTGTTGGATGCATGGTAATGATTAGTGGCACCCTACCTAGCTTAGGCTTGCCATGCATGCATATAGGTTTGCCACTTGTCTCAAAACATGATTACTCGTGTTTTTAAATTATATTTTATTTATTATTAAATCTAATTTTTATTTATTAATTTTATTTACTAGATGTAAGTTGGTAAAATGCGGTATAATACACGGTGTCTAGTGTTTTGTCGAGTATTTTTAGATACCGCTTTTTCTACTAAAATTTTGAGATTATTTATGTTTATATTAATCTCATGTAAATAAATAGTCTTTGGTGTCATTGAATATTATTTTACATGCCTAGACTATAAAAGTCTACGGTACATGACGTATTCTTACGCAACTTCAAGTACGTATCATAAAATTATAAATAAAATGACCACTTATTTTATCACACATAATATGATATTTCAAGGTTTATGGGAATTATTTTGTGACTTTTCACCATATAGTTCTTCACCAACGTTCGTATTGAAAATTTTTATGTTACGATAATTAAACTTTTAATCTCTACTACACATATTCTAAGTGTAGAACAAGCTTAGAAAAATATAAACACTTTATTTATTCCAAATAGAATCATGCAATACTTCTTATTTATTATTTTATACATTAAGTTAGTACGGATTCTAGTCGGATTTTTCTCGGGTGTCACAGTCTCCCCCTATTTAGGAATTTTCGTGCCGAAATTTTGCTATATCACAATCAAGCCCCTCCACTTTAATAGATTGACACTTTTTACCCTCTAATCCTTAAATTAACTATTCTAACTCTTTGAATCTGTTGTTAGCTGATGTAGACTAGGCATGGTAGGAACAGGACTGCGTCAACTGAAACATTTCTGAAAGTAATACACTCTTTGTCAGCTTTGCAACCATGCATGAGATTCGTTCTAGGATCAGTATTTGAGAGACTTTGATAATTTCAACCTGCAATCTTCAGAAGATAGAAGTACAGTTTTTCTTTTTCAAACATAACTTTAATCTTGGAAGCAAAACTCCTCCTTTTGGAGAACCAAGACATTTAGATTTGAAAATTCGTTGTATCCCATGTCGATCAGATCAAAAACAAAGAAGAAAGAAAATCTTTTTGGTTTCTCATAAACTGAAACATAAATGCAATATAGAATTAAACTCTATTTTTGTTTTTGGTGAGAAAGATCAGAACATGATATCATATCAGACATAACGCATCGTACACACTGCAATTTCGAAATACTAAGCATGCAAGCGAAGCTGACTGAGAATACAACCATTTGGTTTATCTCAGCTAAAGCATGTCATTGTCTATAGCTTCCCGATATGAAATTAAGTGTATTTTTCGAGCATTGATAACATGGTACCCACACAATCAGGAATACTGGCAATTCGCTTATTTCATAAATTTGTATTTTTCTTTTATTCAAGCCAAGTTACTCGCAGCAGATTTCTCATACTGATATTGTAAACTTGCTTATACAGAATCAAATGTCACAGAGAACTAACTTCATGGTGTTTCTTGCAAAAAGAAAGCAGAACCCTAAACAAACAACAATCAGGTCGGTTGCTAGGCACGCAGAGAAAGTCTGATTGTTTAGGAAAATAAAGAAATGCAAAATAAAGCAGAAGTTGTATAATCCAACAACAATCAGGTCGGTACTCACGTACACGCAGAGAAAGTATGATGCATTATACGAAACACCAAAGAAAATAAGTAGAACGTCAAACGAACACCAATCAGGTCGATCTTTCGATACGCAGAGAAAGGCCGATCGTTTTGACAAAATAAAGAAAATCAAACAAGTTGAAATTTTTCAAAATAAAGCAAGCGTACACCAGAACATCTCTTTATTCTATTTTTGGTATTTTCTCATTTTATTTTGCCAGATATGCACAATACCCATCATGGTTTGTAACCATAATTATCAAGCAAGCGTTATCTTTATATCATACTCGCATTTATCAGACTACTCAGCACATTCAGTCAAGTCAAGTAAGTACCTACGGCCTTTCTTTCTACTTTATTCATGATAGATAACGTATGCTGATGTACCATAATTTCTCACATGGTTGGATCAATTTCTCTTTTTTGAGATTTTTCATCTTTTTTTCATCTTTTTCATTTTTTTATATAGTTTTCATAAAGGAAACAAACATCACACTATTTTTGTGTTTTTTACAATATTCTCCCCCTAAAATTCAACAAACTCTATTTTTGAATTTTCCAAAATTTCTCCCCCTAAAGATATGAAATAAAGTAAAAGGAAACAAAATAAAATTGATCGACCAACACGGATACCTCGGATTTTTAGATTTTGAAAAATCATTTTTCTCAAAAATATTTGCGAAATATCAACTCTGTGAAGCGCTAACTTAAGCAAAATACTCCACTATCAGCAACTTTGCAATCACTAATAGGCCTTCTTGAAGCATCCTGCACACAACCTCAAACAATTTTTAGTTAAATACGGGAACCCAAACCGGCTTGGGTCGTCCCGTGTCCTCAACTTGGTCGTAACTTTGACTTGTTGAAAACCATATCCAATAACTTTTCGACCAACATTTTCTCAGGTTTTGAGTGATGTTGTCGATGCCCATAATATGAAAACTCATTTGAGTAAGGCATTTCAAAATCATTATTGAAAAAATGTTTTCTTTATGAAAATTGTTTTGATTTTGAAAATTGTGGTGACCAATCATCATAATTTGAGATTCTACCAACAACCGGCTTCTTATGAGTTGACTTTCGTTGGTTTTCCTGATTTTGTCTAATAGTTACCTCATTTAGAATCATTGAATCAAATGATGAAGATCGATATGAACCATGTGAAAATCTTTTTCGAGTAGCACAATCACGAATCACATGTCCCGTCTTGTTGCAGTAAAAGCAAGCTCTCACATCAGCTAACTTAGGAGATGACATGGATTCTGTTGACATTGTAGAATATTTAGAAGAATCACTCTCTTGACACTCTAACTTAGAATTCGTTGACAGAAAATCAGCATCAGGTTCACACAAGATATGATTCTCAAGTGGAATCTCCTTTTCTTTGTGAACCTTGATATCCTCCACAATTTCTTCTTCTCAAGCACATCTTGGAAATCATTTCCAACATTCACATTCTCGTCTTTTCTTTCATATCCCATACCACCATTCTTTTTAGATTTATCTGGTACCGACTTAGGTTTCTCATGACCTTGTGAAGCAAGTCGAGAAAACTCATCCTTGATGGCACTTAAATCATTTTTATTGGAAAGCAAAGATTCATCAATCACAATCTCTGAAAATTTGTCGACAATCACTTTTCCTGGGTTACCGTCAAAAACCTTTTCCTTATCGAGAAATGTAGACCTTGAGTCAAACTTTGGTGCTTTTCTTGAATCAAACTTTTCTTCATCCTTATTCTTCTAAAATTTCAACTTCTTCTTGTTTCCGGATTTTGTATAAGCAAACTTTGAATAATCATTAACTTCTTCTGTTGCTTTCAAAGTATTGATAGAATTTTCAAAAACCATAGGCGGTGGAACACTTTTCAGAATAGCATCACCAAAAATCTGTTAAAAATTCTCCTTTTTGCACAAAAATTTTGTGAAAGACGATGAATTACTGAGATTATGCAACTGTCTTTTGAAATCACGAACCTTAATCTTCATGTTTGCAATTTTCTTTTGCGCTTCAGCCAACTCTTTTTGTGTTGCAATAAGTTCTTCTGTTGTTCTATTCATAGTACACTTTTCTCTCCTCAATTGATCATGAGCATCATATGTTTCTTGAACAACCTTTTACCATCTTTGTTTATAAATCTCAACATTCTGCTTCAAAAGCTTGTTTTTTCGAAGCAATTCAGATTTAGCATCTAACCGCTTCGTGTTATCCTCGACTTAATTCTTTAGCAGTAAGATCAGCAACATCATATTCTAGACCTTCAAGTTTGATCTTTGATTTTGCAAACAAATCATCAAAAACTGCTGCCATATCACCTGCTTCTTTCTTCAATTTTTCAACATCCTTCATCAAATCATCCTTTGTTTTAGTCAGCTTTGAAACTTTTACAATTAACTCTGCATTATCGTGTTGAAGCTTCAATTCATTCTCAATAGCTTCACATTTTGAAGGCACATCTTTTTGAACTTTTTCCATAACAGATTCATTCAATTCAGCATATTTCTGAGCAAGAGCGTCCTAAAACATTTTAGAATTCTTGCACATTTTGAATTGAGGTAGTAATTCTTTTGATAATACCATTGTAAGAACTCTTCTTGCCTTTTGTTCTTTCTCATAACTTTCATTTTCCTCGGATGAAAGATTTCTTTGCATTTTAGGTACCCCATCAGAATAAGTTAGGTAAGTAAACTCTTTCTCAATTGAAATCCACAAATCTTCATCCACTTTATCAACATATGCTTTAAAACTTGTTACCCAACTAGGATAATCCTTAAGCTTTACCAATTTTGGCACATTCTGATGTTCACGAGCACTAAAAGCATCAATTGCATTCATTTTGAAAATTTATAAATTCTGTTTCAACAAATCTAATGAACAATTTCAAAAATATTTTTGTAAATTATGTTTTAATGTTTTCTTTTTGTTTTTTAGGAAAATTCTTATGTAAAAAAAAATATTTTGTTTGAAAGAAACCATGTTTTTTTTGTTTAATAGAAAACTATATTTAATAACAAAAATGTTTAGTTGTCTTTTATAGAAGTTTTAGAACTAGAGGGGTTCAATTGAAAAAAATTTCACATAAGACAAAATGATCGCACACCCCTTTTCCTTTTCTCCTTCCGGCGAACACAACTACCGGCGAATGAAATTTTCCGGTCAAAAACGTTTTTCCGGCTAACAAACCACCACAACTTTCAACCGATCATAACTTTCACAATACTCAACGAAAAATTGATCCGTAAATTGCGTTGGATTCATGAGATCGATAGGATTCAAACTAGCACCATTGTTACTAGGTTTTGCGTTGGTTTAAGCCCCGAACGAAAAGATTCCGGCGAATGATAAAGGTGGTAATTTTGTGATCTTCTCAAAACTCAACCAAATTGAAAACGGATCATTGCATTAGCTTCGTATTATCGAACCGGGTCTGTAGGTACCAAATTTACACGAAATGGTTGAGAATTATAGAAATCACCATGGAAGATGTTGAAGAACACATGAAACTTTCTTTGATTTCGTGATTTTGAGAAAAAAACTTCACCAAATTCGATTCTAAAACGTGCAATAGATTCGTGTTGACATAAGAAAACTGCTGGAATTGATCAATATCATAAACAAACACGAATTGAGCCTCAATTTCAGATTCAAACTTAACAGTCTAACTTTGTAAAAGTCAAACACAAACCAATTTCATCAAATTGATCCAGATTTTGATCCAAAAATGGTGTAGAATCACGCCTGGATTGCTTTGATACCAATTGAAAACACGATTCGTCCCGATCTAGTGATATGTACACCAAAATTGAAATTGAAAGTTCACCGAAACTCAAGAACACAAAAGCTAAATTAAACTCAGTTTATAGCTCAGATTCAACAATGATTACATGATTTGAACTCGTTTACAGCCTCGAATCACGATCTAGAATACAAAAATCTCTGAAAAACAAGATTGAAAACTCCTCCTCTTAGAAATAGAACTCACTGGAAACGGTTATGGGAGAGATGATCTTTGTAACACCCGTATACAATTTGATGCCAAACATAATCATTTACTTCGTTAAAAATCGGTCCCAGAAATTTTTTTATTTTATTTTATTTTTCTTTTAACAAAGCGTGATGTTTGCTAACCATGTACCACCATCATTGTGGTTCTACATTTAAAAAATACACCCATATTGAGTTTGACATTCAAACATAAATGATCATAAACTTATTACATAAGTTCTTTTCGCCAAAATACATGCCGGGTCGTTCGTTTTTGACGTGATCGGTTCTTCGAAGTCTTGATGAGCATCCTTTAAGCTTCCGCCTTACTTGCACATACTCACTTTCTATAGTGAGTTTCCAGTGCATAAACAAGTATGAAAAATCATAATTAATAGAAACCAACATGTAAAGTCGGATACGGGTTCCAGGTGTATCGCCTAGAGCCACCCACTTTCTAGGCGATACGCTTGGACTAGTAGGCGTATCGCCTATAGTGTGACAAGCTCCAAGTGATACGCTTGGAGCCCAGTTTCCAGGGATTTGGCCAAATTTTGGCATGTTCCATACTTAGCCAATATTTTGGCTACTTCCCCTATTTTACCAGTTTTGCACCAGACTTGTTTGGACCATATATCTATCTTTAGAATGTCCCTAAAACACATTTTTAAGCATAGAGCATACGCAGTTACATACCTTAGCCATGGTTTAAGTTATGATAACCAACCCCGGGTTCTCCCAACCCGTTTGACCCGCTAAGAGGTTCCTTGTGGCAACTATCAAAAGTTACCATCCAGAATTGACCTATTGCACATGGTTTGCAACTTGAAACAATGATGCAAGCAATATGACCTTA
Source organism: Deinandra increscens subsp. villosa (assembly GCA_039602395.1). Lineage (NCBI taxonomy): Eukaryota > Viridiplantae > Streptophyta > Magnoliopsida > Asterales > Asteraceae > Deinandra > Deinandra increscens. The sequence continues at coordinate 12,425,991 of JBCNJP010000025.1, read as the reverse complement.
TTACAATTGTATGCATACACATAATAATAATACGCTTTCGTATGTGTCTAGTTTTACATATAACCAACACACTTAAGTTTTGACACAAATCATATAATTTCATTCTACTCGTCATTGGTTCACCTAATCCTTTTAGTTGATATCTAATTGACCCGTGTTTCTTATTTGACCCGTTAAGACGGGTCCTTGCCTTTGGTTTACCCCAAATGCCTAATTTGACCACGACAAGCCTTGGAATCTATGGTTCTATAACCATTTATGATTTCCTTTCTCTTGTTACTTGGCATAGGCTCTATAAGCCCTTTTCTGCCCCTTGTAACTTTCATTCGCCTTGTAACTTTCATTCGTTATATGATTCATCCGAATCTTTCCTGTGGTCAATTTGGTCATTTGGAGAACCTTTTTGGCATTGGGTTTCACGGTTCCTAGAACCATTCGTCACCCATTTACATAGTTCATAGTTTGTCCCATTTGTATGTAATTACACATTTACATATCTACTACATGTAACATAAATAATGTTACACATAAAACTGGTTCCTACAAACCATTATCAATCAATTACACATTAACATGTGGCCAAGGTTCCTATGAACCAATTAGCTATCAATTATCATTTTAGTACATGATTATGGTTCCCATGAACCCTTTAACAATCTATCATCACATTAACAAGTGACTATGGTTCCTATGGATCGCCTCATTAGGCAAGCCAATCGCTTTACTTGAAAATTTGCATTTCAAGTGACTATAGTAACTATGAGTCGTTAACTAAATATGTAACATAGCATAGATGTTACCTCGAGAGCTTTAACCATTCATACCCCGTTTCCGTTTGCTCCTTCCACTTGGTCACCTACTAAGGTTATCACCCATATTAGATTTATATCACAATTTATCAATATACAAGCAATTCAACTTGTTCGCTCTTACTAGCTTTTAGAAACATAAATTCTTGTGTAACATATTTCAGCAATGCTGCGGTAACTGCCCATTTTGACCATTTTATAAATTTTTCCAGCATTCCATGTTCAAACATGGAACATAGAAGACTGAAAGACCTTTCCAGGCATATATGGTACACCTTCTAACGATTTTTCTATGATTTTATATAATGTTTTCTAAAAACAGTATAGCAACTTTATTATTTTCCAAACAGCATGCTGAGTAATCTGCATAGCTGCGGAATTCATCATTTTTGACCCACTTATCATCCGAATCAGCTTCAGATTTATATAAGTGAGCTGAAGTCGTCTCAAAGACCTTTCCACCCATATAAGCCACACCCTCATTGGATGCTCGAGTAATTTACTACGGATTTTTAAAACAGGGCTAAAAATTGACTTTTAATCACAGCAACTTGTTTTGCTTTTCATTAAAAAAACTCACTTAGACATTTTGTCAAACACCTTGTGTGCATACATATATGCACACACATAACCCCATCCCTTGAATTTCCAATTAAACATTTAACATAGCGTTGGTGAAATCCATCACCAACCCATCATCAATTCATCATATAATACCATATTCAAGCAAGAATTTAACTAATGCAAGCAATGTCACCACTCTCCTAAGTGGTCATCCAGCATGGAGGTTCAAGTATGAGAATTTGGTGACTACTTCACCAATTGCTACTCAAGATAGAAATTTATGCAACATATAAGGTTTCTATCATCATGAGATTCATATTACATCAAAAGTTTACAGATTTGAACCCCTAATTTTCGAGATCTACACATGCAACTCATGGGGGTTTTACTTACTTGAGCCAAATGATGAGTTTAGGAGTTGATTAAACACTTCTAATTCCAAGTTTGTACATGAAAATCGCAGCCCCTCATCTTGATTTGCAGCTCACGAATTTTCTAGGGTGGAGAGGGGTGTTTCACGCACACAGGGAGGAGATGTCGATCTCCTCCTTTTTCCCAGCTCTCTTCATAACATGAGTTTAGCCTAATGGCAACTCTAGTCCCCTAAAATTCAGCTTTTTAAACAACAATGACCTATTTTATAAAACAAGCCCATGTAAATTACAAAACACATAAATATAACAAAGTTAGGGGTTTTAATGTTCCATGTTACATATTTTAACATGTAAATTAAAAGATGAACCCGATTTATGAGTCGGGGTGTTACAAATCTACCCCCCTTAAAAATGTTTCGTCCCCGAAACCCATTCCAGGTCTTAGTCACCTAAGGATATTACCCTCGCCTTTATTAAGACTACGGTTACACATGTAACCTTATATTTCATGGTTACCCGTATAAATCACATTGTGTTCACATTCAGACACACATATAAATATGTATCCAATATGTCCCTACTTCTATTTAGCCTTCGCTACGGACCACTCTATGTCCGCATTTTTTGGCCACTCTCAATATCCCTTGTAATTCCGGGAAGTTGACCAAGCGGGTTTGAGTTGTTACATTTATCAGCTCCGAATTAGTCATCATACGAAATTTTTTTTTTTTTTGCCCCGTAGGATAATACTTGAATTATAACTTTTGTTATCGCTTATCTTCTCCATTTTACGCATTTAGGGGTTCATAGTGTACAAACTCCATGTGTCATTTAGGGTCAAGGTTCTAATGACCAATGTCATAACCTTGTTGATCAAAATTCAAACTTTCAAATAATTGCCCTCTCCGTAAGAGGTTCAAACATTAATGTAATAACATTCGTACCTTAGTGTCATCACAATCTGCATATATAGCTTTCTTTCTCATGTTTACCTTGACGATAATTCTAATCGGAATCTCGTCCTCCAGCTTTCCTGCTAGTTGTGTCCTTGCACAGTCTTACTGTACCTACACATATTCAGCAGTATAACCATATTTGCAAGTGTTTAGCATATCACTTGCCGTTTACATTTCACATTTGATAATGTAGTACATTTTTATTGGATGGTTCCTATGACTCTAAAAGCCATTTATACCATCCCATAACCCTTTTTAGGATTACCCTGTTCCATCTATTACAATTCAACGTGTCACACATTGATCTATTCTTGGCTCATATACTAGACTTTAGCATTTATCACATTAATTATGATTCACTCGAATCATTTACACATCAACATACATGTTTTAGTCAAGCCATGGCTCCTAAGAGTCACTTTGCTATTTCATGTCAATATAGACCTTATCCTTCCTACCTTATCATTATTGGCACAATTCCTATGAATTTTTTATCATTCGATTGCCTGTTAATATATGGTTATGGTTCCTATGAACCATTTATTGTTCATTTGACACGTTGGCATATTAACATATTCTTGTGTTTCCATGGTTCTTTTGAACCATTTAGCAAGCAATCGACAAATAATGAGCATTAAGATCCCTAAGGATCATTTCTAAACAATTTAACATATTGACATGGTTCTTACTAACCATTAATCGATCACATAACATTTTAGTACGTAGTGATGGTTCTTACGAACCATTAATTGTTCATATTACATTCCAACATTTATTTGGAAATTTTTGAGGATACTTACTTGCATAGCAATCCTCTGTGCGTCTTTGGGAACGGTCTCCTCTAGCGTCCTCCCTACTTTCACAATCATCTATGCTTGGGGGTCTCACCTATGAAGTTGGGTCGGTCACCCACCTGAACAGCTTCAATTCCCTATTAGTTATACGAAACTTACATGGGAATCAACATGACTCAACAACATGAGTTTTTACTGCGTTTAAACAAGGTTACTTCTCACCTTTTGTTAAACGTCTAGTCATTTCATAGGGTTACGGGTTTTCTAGCATATGCAATAACCCGTTTCTCCCTATTCTTATTTTCCATTTCATATTTTTAATCAATTCTAGACTTGGGTTTTATCCCGAGTCACTTTAAAATCATTCACACTATATAAATTCGATATCTTTTAGCCATTTATGATATCGCATAATAAACATGATTCAACCGTCTCCACGGTTTTGTGGATTAAAATATATGACCATTTCGACTCATTAGTTCCATGGTTATTCGTTAATCTTTCTTTTATGACATTTCCATATAAGGTTTAACCTTTGTACATCCAAAGATGTCCCAATTGTAACCTTGTTTCGAATTATTGGCTTCACGACCCCCTCTTGGGTTGTTCTTCACCAATTACCACATTCATTATGTTGGTTCACGGCTCCTACAGAGTCGTTCTTCACCAATTCTCATTCATTATATTGGCTTCACGGATCCTACAGAGTCGTTCTTCACCAATTTCCATTTCATTTATATTTCAATTTCAAATTATGACCTCATGGGTTCAGACTCTTGTTTCGACGTGATTTAGACACATGTATATGCATTACCATTTATCAAAATATGATCCAGGTTGGGTAGTCCCACCTAGTTTTACCTTATCACATGCCCATTATGCATTCGAGTCCTAGCCTAATGCATTTTGGAGTTGTATGAATCCTCATCCCTCCACTTGCTTGGGGGAAATTTTCCTGCAAAATCAATGTCACGTTTGACCACTTCTAGGGTTTTCCTTACCTATAGCAAGGTTACTCCACATGAACATAAATTTTTCACATGTTTAAAGATACTACATTGCACAAGTACTTGTCACAATGCTATCTTGTTATATTAAGAAATTTTTATTCAAGATACAACATTGCATAATTACGTGTAACAATGGTATCTGGTTGCCTTGAGAAATTTTCATCTCATTTATGATCTATGGTTCCAATGAACCATTTACGATCAAGTACCATACCATACATGGTGGTGGATCCCTAGAACCCTTTTTACCCATTGTATCATGCTTAACAGTTATATGGTTCTTTCAAGGCAAAAGCATGATCCTAACACAGTAGGATTCAAAAATTACCTATTAATTTCAGATTCCTTTGCCCTTTGCAAGGTTTTCTAGTTTCATTGGTCATGGCCAATAACTTTCCACAGGTTTACACGAGGTTTCTCGCCTAGGCTTTACCCCATTTCTACCCGTCTTACCGATATTTGGGCTCTCAAAGCCTCCCTTCCTTGTTCCTATGTAGCATCATCGCCATCATGATCCGTCATTGATCATCAGAGTTAAACTTTCATTAGCTTACAGCTTTTTATTTACCTTTGCCCGCAGCAAGGTTTTTATACGTTATATCCGTCGTAGCCGATATCTCCCCCCACAGGTTTATACAAGGTTTCTAGCCTTAGCATTACCCCGCTTCTACCTGGGACACTTTACTCACGCATATATTATATTGGTCATAGCCAATATCTCCCCCCACAGATTTATACGAGGTTTCTAGCCTTAGCATTACCCCGCTTCTACCTAGGACACTTCACTCACGCACTTCCCGGTTCAGGTGTAGAAACACCTCCCTTTGCGTTTCCTGAGTGATAGCTAGTAATTCTGCCTTTACAGGCATATAAGAACATTCATTCATATTAAATGCAATTTCAATAATCAGTTGAAGGTTATGTACCTTGCCCGGACGCTTCATCAAGCTTGAACCGATCACTTTTCCTGTTCCCCTGAGCTCAAGGTTTGAGTTCAAGTACTCCCAGAATACTTAATTCTCTCAAACCATGGCTCTGATACCAAATTATAACACACGTATACAATTTGATACCAAACATAATCATTTACTTCGTTAAAAATCGGTCCCAGAAATTTTTTTATTTTATTTTATTTTTCTTTTAACAAAGCGTGATGTTTGCTAACCATGTACCACCATCATTGTGGTTCTACATTTACAAAATACACCCATATTGAGTTTGAAATTCAAACAAAAATGATCATAAACTTATTACATAAGTTCTTTTCGCCAAAATACATGACGGGTCAACGTTCTTGACGTGATCGGTTCTTCGAAGTCTTGATGAGCATCCTTTAAGCTTCCGCCTTACCTGCACATACTCACTTTCTATAATGAGTTTCCAGTGCATAAACAAGTATGAAAAATCATAATTACATAGAAAACAACATGTAAAGTCGGATACGGGTTCCAGGCGTATCGCCTAGAGCCACCCACTTTCTAGGCGATACGCTTGGACTAGTAGGCGTATCGCCTATAGTGTGACAAGCTCCAAGCGATACGCTTGGAGCCCAGTTTCCAGGGATTTGGCCGAATTTGGCCTGTTCCATACTTAGCCAATATTTTGGCTACTTCCCCTGTTTTACCAGTTTTGCACCAGACTTGTTTGGACCTTATATCTATCTTTAGAATGTCCCTAAAACACATTTTTAAGCATAGAGCATACGCAGTTACATACCCTAGCCATGGTTTAAGTTATGATAACCAACCCCGGGTTCTCCCGACCCGTTTGACCCGCTAAGAGGTTCCTTGTGGCAACTATTAAAAGTTACCATCCAGAATTGACCCATTGCACATGGTTTGCAACTTGAAACAATAACGCAAGCAATATGACCTTATTACAATTGTATGCATACACAAAATAATAATACGCTTTCGTATATGTCTAGTTTTACATATAACCAACACACTTAAGTTTTGACACAAATCATATAATTTCATTCTACTCGTCATTGGTTCACCTAATCCTTTTAGTTGATATCCAATTGACCCGTGTTTCTTATTTGACCCGTTAAGACGGGTCCTTGCATTTGGTTTACCCCAAATGCCTAATTTGACCACGACAAGCCTTGGAATCTATGGTTCTATAACCATTTATGATTTCCTTTCTCTTGTTACTTGGCATAGGCTCTATAAGCCCTTTTCTGCCCCTTGTAACTTTCATTCGTTATATGATTCATCCGAATCTTTCCTGTGGTCAATTTGGTCATTTGGAGAACCTTTTTGGCATTGGGTTTCACGGTTCCTAGAACCATTCGTCACCCATTTGCATAATTCATAGTTTGTCCCATTTGTATGTAATTAAACATTTACATATCTACTACATGTAACATAAATAATGTTATACATAAAACTGGTTCCTACAAACCATTATCAATCAATTACACATTAACATATGGCCAAGGTTCCTATGAACCAATTAGCTAAAAGTTATCATTTTAGTACATGATTATGTTCCCATGAACCCTTTAACAATCTATCATCACATTAACATGTGACTATGGTTCCTATGAACCATCTAGTACTTATGTAAAGTTTACATACGAGATTCAATATTACACATCTAAGATGTCATAATGTAACCTCGTTTCATTTCATCTTCAATCACTTAGAGCTTAACTCTAGTTGTTAGACTTCATTGTTTTAGTTAACTTTATGGATCGCCTCATTAGGCAAGCCAATCGCTTTACTTGAAAATTTGCATTTCAATTGACTATAGTAACTATGAGTCGTTAACTAAATATGTAACATAGCATAAATGTTACCTCGAGAGCTTTAACCATTCATACCCGGTTTCCGTTTGCTCCTTCCACTTGGTCACCTACTAAGGTTATCACCCATATTAGATTTATATCACAATTTATCAATATACAAGCAATTCAACTTGTTCGCTCTTACTAGCTTTTAGAAACATAAATTCTTGTGTAACATATTTCAGCAATGCTGCGATAACAACCCATTTTGACCATTTTATAAATTTTTCCAGCATTCCATGTTCAAACATGGAACGTAGAAGACTGAAAGACCTTTCCAGGCATATATGGTACACCTTCTAACGATTTTTCTATGATTTTATATAATTTTTTCTAAAAACAGGACAGCAACTTTATTATTTTCCAAACAGCATGCTGAGTAATCTGCATAGCTTCGGAATTCATCATTTTCTGACCCACTTATCATCCGAATCAACTTCAGATTTATAAAAGTGAGCTGAAGTCGTTTCAAAGACCTTTCCAACAATATAAGCCACACCCTCATTGGATGCTCGAGTAATTTACTACGGATTTTTAAAACAGGGCTAAAAACTGACTTTTAATCACAGAAACTTGTTTTGCTTTTCCTTATAAAAACTCACTTAGATATTTTGTCAAACACCTTGTGTGCATACATATATGCACACACATAACCGCATACCTTGAATCTCCAATTAACCATTTAACATAGCGTTGGTGAAATCCATCATCAATTCATCATAAAATACCATATTCAAGCAAGAATTTAACTAATGCAAGCAATGTCACCACTCTCCTAAGTGGTCATCTAGCATGGAGGTTCAAGTATGAGAATTTGGTGACTACTTCACCAATTGCTACTCAAGATAGAAATTTATGCAACATATAAGGCTTCTAACATCATGAGATTAATATTACATCAAAAGTTTACAGATTTGAACCCCTAATTTTCGAGATCTACACATGCAACTCATGGGGGTTTTACTTACTTGAGCCAAATGATGAGTTTAGGAGTTGATTAAACACTTCTAATTCCAAGTTTGTACATGAAAATCGCAGCCCCTCATCTTGATTTGCAGCTCACGAATTTTCTAGGGTGGAGAGGGGTGTTTCACGCACACAGGGAGGAGATGTCGATCTCCTCCTTTTTCCCAGCTCTCTTCATAACATGAGTTTAGCCTAATGGCAACTCTAGTCCCCCAAAATTCAGCTTTTTAAACAACAATGACCTATTTTATAAAATAAGCCCATGTAATTTCACAAAACACATAAATATAACAAAGTTAGGGGTTTTAATGTTCCATGTTACATATTTTAACATGTAA
>JBCNJP010000025.1:12360563-12416889 GCA_039602395.1 Deinandra increscens subsp. villosa | reverse complement strand
TTAGAGCATATTTCTATGCTATGAGTGTCTCGTGTATTGTATCTATGTGAGCATGTCTTAGAGTGAGTTGTAGTGCCTATTTGGTTGGTGGCGTATCATATGATCCGGCGGATCATATGGTCCGGCGTATCAGTTGGTACGCTGGGTGCTATGTCACTAACTATAAATAGCCTGTGTGTTAGAATGTGTAAGAAACGAGTGAAACACTCTGAGTCATTCTACACCTTTCTGTGTGTGTTTCTAGAGAGAGAAACTAGAGAGTTCATTGTATCTTCAAGTGATTCAATAACAATTCTCTTATTTACATCCGTGTTCATTACGTTTGATCAAAGCATGCAGTAGTAAGATCGTTTCTCGTTTCTACAACTGGTATCAGAGCCGTTGGTTCAATTTCCAGATCACATTTTCGTTTTTTGAAGTTTTTGAGACGTTAAAAATCAAATTAGGTGTGACTCCTTGAGTTTTTGGTCGATTTTTGGTGAATCGAACCTTCCTGAGTCATTTTCGCACCTAACAGTGGTGTTTGATTGAAGAAATTCGACAACATTTTGAATCTGGAGTGAAATTTGAGAATTTTGCGTTTTTGAGGTCTGGTCCGCGGATGGTCCGCAGCTCGTCCGCCAGGCAATCTTCAACCGCCGGACCAATTGATTCGTCCGCCGGACCAGATGGTCAGGAAGACAATCTTCAACGTGGTCCGGAGCAGTTATTTTCTGGTCCGTGACGGTTACGCCGTACCAATTCTGATCCGCCGTACAAGTGTGATCCGCTGGTATTGACTTGGTCCGCCGGATCACCTGGTCCGTTGACTTGTTGATAAGTAATCAAATGGTACGCCGTATCAAATGATCCGCCAACAATGTTGATCCGCTGGTTATTGGTCCGTTGAAGATTTTGGTACGCTGGAGCTTATGGGCTCTGCCCCTTGAGACCCCGCCAGGGGCTGCCGCCCCTTGGACCCCGCTTCTCGGGGGCGCTGCCCCCGAACCCCCGTTAATCAGTAATCAACATCTGGGGGTTGTTTTCGGGTATGGGGAGAGGTCGTGGGAATTTCAATGATTTAAATCAGTTATCGAGTTTACCCTTGATTCGATAGCTGTGGGTTATTATGATTGAAGATTTACCAGATTCTTATGCTTATCAAGAATTAGTCGTCGAATTCTCTGAGAAAGATGTTTGTGGGTATTCATTGTTCGTGATGATGGACAGAGATTCATGAACACTTGTTTCTGATGATGGACAGAGATTCAGAGACATGGATATGATTACTTACAAAACTGAAGAAAATATGTGATTCCATTGCAAGCTACTTAAAAAACACACATTGCTTGCTGGGTTGGAATCGAGAATTGAATATGTCACTTGTTTAGGGGGAAATTGAGACCCTTGAAAATTTCAAAGTTTCACAATTGAAAAAGTGAATATTCAAAAGCAATCAATTCGGGGATGATGGTGATTTTTGATCTTCATGGAAAGGTGTTGTATTCTGATGTTCGTGCAAATCGATATGTCAAAGTTTTCGATTATGGTTTGGAACTCTCTAATCAAATGCCCGATACATTGTTAAGTCATGAAGTTGACGTTATAGCCTTTGATTGTTGATATATTGGGATGGATTTCATTCTGAGGGGGAATTTCTATGATTGAAGATGCTGATCGTGTCTGTTTTCATCAAGATCAGAATGTATTACAATTCGGTGAAGATTGAAGATTTCTGTCAAAATGTAGTGATGTTTAAGAGATCTTAAACAATTGCCGGGAACGACTAATGAAGTGAACCATTATCTTTTGCCTGATGTGGAAGTGTTTGAAGCGAGGGGGAACTTTATTTGTTGTGGCGATTGTACAAGATTCTGAACTGTTTTCTGCATACCTGAAGTTTCGGTCAAGGGGAGTTTGCTGAAGATAGAGGCGTCTGCAGCAGACTGACTGAAGATTGCTTGAAGTTAAAGATTTACATTCGACAGTAACGTCCAAGGGGGAATCTGTTAGGACAAGTTTCTGTGTGTGGCCGTTACTGTACGAATAGAATAGATTGAATGTATAGGGTTTATTGTATGTGAGAGGGTCAACATACTAACCAGCGTACCAGATGGTACGCTGGATGGTCCGCCCGTACCAGTTGGTACGGAGCCTATGTGGTACGCTGACCATCCAACCTATAAATAGGTGTTAGTATGTTGATCATCTCTAAGTTTTGTTCATTTCTCTGTGTGGTCTTAGTGAGAGAGGAGGTTCTGTCCAAACCTCCTCCAGAGCTCAAATCGATGTATACTCCATTCGGTTCTTGTAATCATTCGACATCGATTAATGACAAACTTCCGTCTCTATCATTCTATGATCTGGAAACGATCCATATATGGTTTTACACACTTCTGCTTTTGTATCAAAGACGTTGACCAAATATGCAGGATGTCTTTTACGCAACATCTTTTGCATCTTCATCACACTCACAATCTTCAAATTCGTGCCACATTGATCACCTTGGATTACTAGTGTTTCACCATTCGGGAGTGGTAGACGCACTAATTTTTCCGAGCATACGATTTCAGCATGTTTTTCGAAAGCCAATCCATACCAACGACCACATCGAAGCTGCCTAGCTCGACGGGCAATAAATCAATACTGAAATTGTGATTTTCTAACAACAAATTACAGTTACAAACTACTTCGTCGGTTTCTATTAATTTTCCATTGGCTAACTCTATTGAGTACTTTTTGTTTAATTTACTCGTTTTCGATCCAAGGAAGGGTTTAAATCTTTTGGAGACAAAAATGAAATCGGCTCTCGTATCAAAAAGTACAAAAGCATAAGGGTCATTGACAGGAAACGTACCGGTAACCACTGAAGGGTCCTCATGCGCCTTTCCTGCATTCAATTCAAAAGCCCTTCCTCTAGCATCTTGATCTTTCGGCTTTGGGCAATTCCTGCTGAAATGCCTTCATCACCACAGTTGAAACAAGCTCGACCTTGTTTCGTCTCAACGAACGGTCGCCTAGCAAAACAATCTTGAACCAAGTGTCCAAACCTGTTGCACTTAGTGTACCTTTTACAAACCCCGGCATGGTTCTCTCCACAAGTTTTGCATTGTGGGGACTGGTTCGGATTCTTTCCAGCCTCACTGGCGTTGGCTGAAAACATGCGACCTAATTCCTTATTCTTTTTATTTCCACCCCGTCTTTCTGAACCTTCGAACCTCTTTCTCCCCGAATCTTTAGATTTCTGATCGGCACTCGCTCCCTTCTTTTCTAATCCAGCATCAACACACTTCTTACTAGACTCACCCCTTTTGACTAACACTCCTTCACGCACCGCATCATCAGTTAGCGATTTTGCTAAAGATATGAAAAACCGAGGTGGTGACCAAATACCTTGGTTGCGGAAGCGGATCGAGAATTTGTGTACTCGTTTTTGTAGAAACAAATGAACACCCGGATATGAACACGATGGTGTTTGAGATGTGATGATGATGATGAGCAAAGCTAGTATAAACATGATAGATGAAGAACAAGATAGATAGATAATAAACAACGTGAAGGATAGATAAGTAAAGATAACCGAATGATTAAGATAACCGAAAGATTACATTTTACCTACCCCACGCATTCCCGGGTATCATGAACTTACTAGGTGAGTTCATGAACCCTCGACAAGCTTCAAAGAACCATGACTAACTCTCTCTCTCTAAGTATCACTCATCAAGTCTTTCACATGAGAAAGACTTACAATATATAATACAAACTCACTAAGGGCATAAAAGTAAACTACCAACTAATGACAATATTTAAACAATAAATAATATTCACTAGAGCCTTTTCTTTAGTTGAGTCTTGTAACTTGAGTTGTCATGGTCTTCACCGTGTTGTCGGGACGGTTTAAGTTAAGTGGCCGTTGAGTATTAATCACATCTATCCAAATCTTGTTGGCTCGGTATCTCGATTCCCAACAATCTCCCCCTATTTGGTAGATGGAATACTCAACACTTGTGACATTGATTCTTGTATTCTTGCAACTTGACTTCAAGGTAACCCTCATTTCTCCTTTATGAAGCTCCCCCTACAATAAACATCTTCTAGCCCGAAACCAAAGACTATAAATGTATAGGGTGTTTACAAAACTCAAAACAATGGCTAGCTACTTGAGGATTCAATCATAACTCAAGTGAGCCAATATTGTTGAAATACCAAATCAATGTTTTCCACATAGACAAACCACTTCTTTTGTGCTATTAACCTTGCCTCGATTTTTACCATAATGGCAATGTCGCAACTGTTACGGCTTGAGGACTCTTCGAAGATTAAAAAATCACGTCGCTTTCTTTTGCTAAAAACATTGCAAAAAGTCTCATCATATCATCACATCTTCTCCCCCTAGACTTTTACAACTCGTAGCAAAATAAATAAGCATGTTTTTGTTGTAAGAACAAAAATAATATAATAGCAGCCCAGCTGTTATTTTAGCCCAGACTGTCTTCATTTCTAGCCCAATCTGATTCATTCCTTAGTCTTTAAACAGCCCAGTAGCTAGATTGAGAAATGAACAGGCCCAATTCTGATATAGATATGCAGGACCAACCAATGTTTTGTGATACAGCAGCCCGTTTTCTTGATAGAAGAAGGTAAACCCTACTAACTGTAAACAAAAAGCGCGTACCAAAAATTGTTCAGCCTCTCTCTTCTCTGCCGATGAGAAACAGCAGCCGGCAACCATGTTGGCGATTTCCGGCGAGCCTGCAGTGCGAGCAGTACGAACTCGGCGACCAGAACCTTAAACGGAGACAAACACCGGTGGCCTGAAGGGCGGATCCGGTGACCTGATGACGAACAGAACCAAGAGTCGGCGACCGGTTGAACTCTGAATGGAAACAAGATTTCTGGTTGAAGACCCGTTCGAACACAGAGATCCGGTTCAAGTTCGATTTTGCGGTTGAACTTCAAAAATTTTCCGGTTGAGTTCGGTTTCCGGTTGAACTCAAAATCTCCGGTTGAAGCTCAGATTTCCGGTCGAACTTTGAGAGTTCTGTTTGAACTCCATTTATCCGGTTGAAAACAAAAATTCTGTTCGAAGTAGGTTTTCGGTTGGACTTTCACAGTTCCGGTTGGACGTGGATTCCGGTTGAACACAGATATCCGGCAGAACTTGCAACATCCGTTTGAAGTGAGCTTTCCGGTTGGATGTTCTTGATTTCCGCTTGAATATTGAAACAAAATCGTGTTCTTTTCCGGTTGAAGGTATTCCGGTTGGAGATCGAACGGAGCATGTTTTCCGTTTGAGCTAGAAGTTCCGCATAATGTGGGTTATCCTGTTCCAGTCGCTTTTCTGGTTGATAGTAGGGTTGACTTGGACGATGTTGCCTAAGTTCTTGTTCGAGTGAGCACCTGGAAACCCTAATCACGAAAAAGTTGCTTAAACCCAGACCTAAGCACGTAGCCATCTTCTTCTTTGTCGTAACCCTATACCGATAACTGTTAACCCGGAACGATACATCATTATCATCATTATCTTCATTCGGAGCAACGATTTTGTTTCCCTTAACGAACCAGTAGTCATAATCAGCTCATTGCCATTGACATCTTCTTCTTGTGAACACCTAGAAACCCTATTATCAATAATACAGTCGCTGCCGGACAGGACCCGTCACCCCGTTCTTCGCTGTCGGACCAAAAACCTAAATCAGTGACAGATTCTACCAACTTGTCACCCTTGTCACCTTTGTCTCATTCTTGAACTGAACAGAAACGGATAAACGAACGATCTCGAGCTGCAGTCTCGTGTTCGTGTTTCTGAGTTCATCGTCATCTTTAATCAAAACCTGTAACTCACTCAATATTTATGTATTTTTGTTCTTCTAATTTTCAAGAGAGAAAGAGAGTATGGTTAACATTGAAAAGAGTGAATGTGGGGATAAGACATGTAGGTGGCTTGTGACAGAAAAAGAAGTTGGATAAAAGGATAACTTTACCTTTTGTGGAACTCAAGAAAAGTAAAAAGCTTTAAAGCAAATTGAGTTTGACACACAATCTTTTGAATTTAACCAAATATAGGTAGATAACCTTTTGTTATAAAAGTCAAAATGATAAAAATGGTAAAGTGGACAGAAATTTGTAAGTCTCGAAGATACAAAGCATGTGCAAAAGATTCTCTATTTTCTTTTTCTTTTAAAATTAATGCAAACATGATTTAATATGTGAGAACAAAACAACAGTAAGTTATGAAGATCTGGGTATGGATTTTGAAGGAATATGTAATCAAAAACCCACTTTGTATTTAACAAAGTTAAACACAAGAACCCAAACGAATTTCTTCAAAAACTTAAGAATATTTGAATAAATAGATCTTGACTATTCTATATAAAAAAAATTCAAAGACCTTTTTCAAAAACTTTGAAAGACATGGAGGGGAGTTTAAAATCTTTCTAAAAAGTTTAACATCTCCATTTGTTTACAAAAACAATGTGACATCCGAGAATTTCAAGGTTTACTTCCGTTAGACAATCTCCGTTAGTTACGTTATAAGTGTTAACTTAGTGCGAAACTACCGGGCGAAACTATAGTGTCGCCCGGCTAGTCTACCCTCTGACTACCAGAGCCAGTTTCGCTTGGCCAGCGAAACTGCCAGCGAAACTAGCCTCTGATATATAATATCTTAATAAACCCTAGTTTCACCATTTGCCTCCTTTACACAAAAACACACACACACTCCATCTTTCTCCTGGAAATCTGGTCAGTCGAGATTCACACCGAGCCATCGAGATCTCAGCCCCGAACCATCATCCATCAAGCTTGGAGATCGAACCGTGAGTCCCAAAACCACCATTTTTATGTTTTCTATGTGTTTTCTTAAAAAGCATGCTTAGATCTTTATAGAATCACTTGATCTTCTGATATGTTGTTTAGGAATGATAGATCTACAATAAAGTCAGTAACTTTACGTGTGAAATCCATCCATGATGAAGATTTATGCTAGATTAGGTCATTTTAGGTTAAAATGTGTTTTTGGTGATTTGATGATGAAAATGCATGTTTAAGGTGTTAAAGCTTACTGATTTATGTTGGTAAATGATTATGTATGCTAGATAATGAATTACATGTGATATGGAAGCTGTTAGATTGATTTTTAGGCTGATTTATGTGTTTTTCGCGACCAGCGACACTGTGTGTTCTCTGGGCGAAACTGTCCAGCGAAATTATGTATATATTCATCTAGCGATACTGCCTAGCGAAACTATAATGTCGCCCGCGAAACTAAGTTGACCTGTCCGGACGAAACTACCGAGCGAAATACCCTGAACGAAAGTTCAAACCAGTTTCGAGCGAATCTAAGCTGGCGAAACTGTGTCAACAGTTTCGAGCGAAACTAGCTTAGCGAAACTGTGTCATCGGGTATTCCCTAGCGAAAGTGCTGCCCGTGCACATAGCGAAACTGTGCAGCGACACTAGGCTAGCGAAACTGTGACCTGACCAAAATCCAAACTTGTGCAATTTACTTGAATGCTATGCCATGACTTACATGATTTTGCTATGATGATACATGCTTTGATTTCTGATGTATGTGAACCCTTGTTTATGATCAACCATCGGTGTCGTGTGTCGTTATGTCGTGTCATAGTTCCAACGTGCTATGTTATGGGCCATAGTGACGTCAAGATTAGACACAAAACTAATACTTAAGACCTAAACGTGTTCATAGGTCTCCATTAAGCAATACTTGGATTAAATATCAGTGTAGCTGAGCAACCTAAGGTGAGTTTCACAAACCCTTTAATTGTGAGCCCGTTTGGGACACAACGAATGAACTTAACGATAAACAACGCTGACGTTTTGAGGTATTACAATTGGGATACCTGTTATGGAAGTTGGAGTGTTTTATGGGAACACTTGCAACTGTCCATCCTTGGGGGTTTCTATTGAAACCCGGAAACGACCATTTGACACTTAAACTCTTTTTGGGAATTTCAAATGAAATCCAGGATAAACTGTTTTAATATGACTAGTGTAGGTTAAAGTCTAAACCAAATGATATCACATGATTTCTAAGGATGCCTTAAAACTTAAAAAGTCCTCAACCTAGTACTGTTGATCTGAGAAGCGAGGGGATGTTGGGTAGATCTACTGAGGGTTTGACAAACCCTGCTCCGCGGTACACAAATGTGTAACCAACCGGTTGGAGGCCGAACGGAGTTCAATGTCAGCCTATGTTTAGTTGTGGGCCTCCCAAATGGGACACAACTGGAGGCACCAACCATCGGCTATTGCCGAACTCTGTTACGTCAGCTTTCAGCCCTAGTACGACTCCTTAGTGCATGGAAACCGGATTAGCTACCCGCGATATCGGTTGACCACTTTAATCCTTTACTTAACTAGTGCATATTCGAAAATTCAACTCTTGGCAATTGCCTTGCAAAACTATTACTTATGTATATGTTGATACATACGATTATGAGACCGGGCCAATGCATGTCATGCCCACCGTGAACTCACCAGCCGTTAGGTTGACACTTGTGTGGTTTTCACTTTTGCAGATCGCTGAGGAGTATCCGCCGAAGGTTGGCATGGCACTTGAAGATCTCTTATTTTAAAACTCTAACTTGGGAACTTAATAACAATTCATGTTTTGTAATTTAAGCACGTGGTTAGTGCTAAGACACTTATGTTTATTTTCCGCTGCGTACTGTTAAACTGTTTTGATTATTAATGTTTGGACTTTACTCTGATTTGTTTAGTATTTGTAACTAATGGTTGTGGTCCTGGTTTGCTCGCACCCCTTAACGGTATAAACTCCGTTAGTGGTTAATTGGGGGTGTGACAGATTGGTATCAGAGCCATAAGTTGCAGAGAACTGGAATCATTTTTGAAAACAATTTGGAAACTGCAACTTGAAACCTTAGTTACAAACGAACAAACAAAATTCCCAAAACAAAATTTTTACGTGCCAACCTGGGATACTCGCTCTGCTGTGTAAGTAAATACTCCATATGTAGATATATATATGTAAATATATATAGAGACCGTGTCTAGGTAGTCTAACGGAAAAACCTTAGGAAAATTTTCACACACGAATACGAAATGCGAACGCCAATGCGCACACTATTCCGGGGAAAGCGACAACGAAACGATGCTACACGCTACGTCCTGATTTCTACTACGATGACTACGCCGACGGTGACTTTTATGGGGAAGCCGACTTTCGACGATAGTACTTACGACTTACGGCATTCTTCGACGACGCCTCAATTTTGCACGAAAATTTTTGGACTAATAGTGGGATAACGGAAAATGGTTAAAATACATATTATGGGATATGTATGGAACATAATTGTGACTGAACACTGGCTACTTTAACTGTCCAGCAAAATGTCTGGAAGAGGACACGGAAGAAGCAACATCAACATGACGCCTGCACAGCTGCAAGCAATGATTAATGAACACGTGCAAGCCGCGGTGGCAGCCGTCCAAGCTGCATACGCCGCACAGGGTAATTATTATGCCGGTTAAGGCACAAAGCGAATTATATATTGACCTGTTTAAACTTAAAACCCGAACTATTATTGCATCAGGAAACCACCACCACTGCACGTTCAAGTCCTTCATGGACTGCAAGCCGATGACGTTTTCCGGCGAAGAAGGAGCTGTAGGACTCCTCAGGTGGATTGAGAAGTCTGAGAAGGTCTTCTCTATGTGCAACTGCCCTGCTGGAGACAAAGTGAAGTATGCGACTGGTACCTTTGAGGGAGCTGCTCTCTCCTGGTGGAATGCGACTGGTACCTTTGAGGGACCCCCAACATTTTGTCCAGTCTCAGTTGACATTTTTCTTGTCTATCATGATAGAATGGTAATAATAAGACAAAATGTTCGAGATATTAATGGATGCATCAATAGATAAACACAATAATTTATACGAAATCATTTCAACATAAAAGAAAAAACTTCCATAAATAGGTTCATATCATCCATAATTCAAGATAATTTGTGTGAATACACATCACACCAAAATATAAGTTCCAAAATACCATGGTCTACCAAAAGATAGCAAACATAAACACAATCAAGGGAGCCCAAGTAACTCCTTTAGACTCTTATTGGCCTTCTCAAGATCTTGAATTCGATAATGCATTTTATTGAGAGCATCATCATCCAAGTTCTTGTATTCCTCGAGGAAGAACATGCGGCCAATGATGTTGTTGACACGCTTTTTAATTTTCGCCAAATCCTCGCGAATACCAGCCATTTGACGATCACAACTACCGCATCGGTCTAGCCAAACTCCCGTCGACCTCTTTGATGACGGTTCTGCCATCTCACAAGGGGCCTTTCTTAAATCTACTCCGGTTGACGCCTGCTTCCTTCGACGGGTATGAAACCAGAAAAGGGGTTTTAGAATCCCGCCTGGAGGGAGGTAGTCGTCACTGGGATAGTGGGTACAACCAAAGCTTCCTTAACACTAACCACCACTGTTGCCACCCCGACAGTCCTCCTGTCTCATGGTCCAAGACGGGTAGAGGTTCATCCTCATCATCAATCCACCCATTGCTCGTGTGGGCCCAACGTGGGTCCACAATAGCCGTGGGTGAGTTTAGGTCAGCATGGAGTGGTTATAAGTGATCAGGATGATGTGCACCAAGGATAGTTTTTGGCAGAGATGTGTCCTCGGCCTCACTATCTAAATTGTGGGTCTCAATGATCATACGAGGAATAAACATCTGTGACCAAAACTTATCCGTACTAAATTAGTATATTTTCAATAACTTTTGAATGAATCAAATAATAATAATTAAACATATAACTTGACATTATACCATAAGGGAGAGGATCATTTGAGAACCAGTTTGATTTGAGAACTAGAAAGAACTAATTTGAGCCACAAGTTTATTTACATGTATCCCCCCTCCCATGAATTGTAGTGGCCCCCCTGAAATTTGTGGTTGAGATTTAGTTCTCAAAAGTTCTTAAAATAAAAAGTTCTCATTTGAACCTAACCCTATACTATAATAACAAATTTCAGTATTCTTTTGGCCTCGTGGATCGGGAGAAACCTGCATCGTCGTATTCTTTTCCAAAATATTTTTAAAACTTTTCAATTTATAGTCTAGAATTTTATTTGTCAAGACTTCTAGTTCACTATAACCATTGGCTCTGATACCAACTTCTGTCACATCCCCAAAACTTTTAACTGTATCACGGAAGCATTATGTAGTGGTGACGGAGGTTGGTAGCCCATGGCATTTTAGTAAACATAAATTAAACATATTAGAACATATTTATTTAAAGATGGTTAAACCATCTGCTACATTAGGTCGCATAAAACACATGTTCAAGTTTACTAAAACGATACATAAGCTTTAAGAAAAACGACGAGGTCTTCTTCCGAACCGGATCCTGAGCCATCAAATACCTGAAAAATACGTTAAAAACTTTGTCAACCAAAAAGTTGGTGAGTTCACAATTTGTAATAAAACACGATCCTTTATTTTTAAATACACGGGTAGTTTATTTTCAAAACTATCAAATCCTCTTTCGACTTTTTGCGAAAGGTAATAAATGTTAGTATAGATATTCAATTTTTTGCAGACAACATGTGGTTCATAAACTAGCTAGGAATATGACATATATTAAGTATCATAAGCTCCAAATCAACACGTGACTCCAATTCGAAGATATTTCCCACCATTATGTGACCAGAGCGACTGGTCGGTGGCTAGGGTGGTCAACCCGATAGATCTATCAATACTTCTCTTGCCTTTTAATGTGGTTAATGATTAGGACGGCCGGATTATTATTACCGTGGTATACTCAACTTTCCTGAGTTGTCTGAGCCCTTACTTATGTCTAATATATCCACACTTCAGTTGTCAATTTAACATATCTATTTAAATCATTCCAACGTATTTTTCCCCCAAAACATTTATGAAAACATTTAAAAAGTGGAGATAGTGAACTCACCTTAAATAGTATTTTGTAATAAAATACTAAGCTAATCCGCAAGCTTGATACGTAACCCCGGTCGATTTGTGTGCTAATATACCAGGAACACCTTAGCGACCATTTTAATTAACTATTAGTTGAGTCATTCACCCAACTTGAGATTTTCACACATGTGTTTTTAATTTATAAAAACACCTATATATATAAAAAAAATTAAATTTCAAACACTTCGTATTCGATTTATCTTGTTGGTGAAGGGTCGTGGTGAGGTCCATAGTTCCCGTAAAAATAACACCAAATATGCATATTTATATGTTTTCCATATGACATTTATGTATCCAACATCTATTTAATTTACTATAGAACATGCATCATAATTTCATTTTCATCGAAATCATGTGAAATTTCACAAGTCCATAATTATTTCAAATTACCTGGTTCCTGCGTTACATGTTGAGCGTACGAACGGGTTTTTCATGCATAGTTTTGATTTATTTACTAAATCCAAATCAAATACATACAATATGTGTCAAGTAAATATTCTAAACATGCTTTATTCATGTGACACATATTCAAGTTAAATTTGTAATTTCTTACAAAATTGACATATTTTAAGTGTTTCGGTGGCGGTTTTTCGTATTGTTTTGCACATACGATCCTCCTAACCATGTCACACCCTTTTATATTATAAAATGACTTATTTTTCATAATGATATCATTTTAGCTACTAATTTAAAAATATTTTTTTAGTAAAGTCGTCCAAATTACGTAAAAATGACGTTTTTACGACAGTTTTGCCCTGGATTTTACCGTAAACCACACTAATTATTAAAACTTAATATTTTAACCCTAATTGGGTTATTTACTGTAAAATTTCATACTTATGACCATTTGTTCCAAACCTAAAGTTATTGCTTAAAAATCATACATTTTTGCCTTAATTTCACTTATTTTATATCTCATTTTATTCTATTGTTTCTCCAAACAATTAACAAGTTTCTATTATTTAACGAGATGATATTTTTATGAATTATATGACTTTAAAATCTGTCATATATTTCATTTTTGTAACCCCGTTTAATTAATTTGTTTAAGTAACTAAGCATTTTCCAATAAACACATTAATCACCTATAAAATGGATTTTTAATATTCCACTAATAAGTGCCTTAAAATATGTTTTAAATACTAAATCATGATTCAATCATACATTCTTAAATGTGTGTAAGAATTTATGATTCTTGTTGCATTCACTTCAAGTTTCATAAAAATATTTCTTTTCATAAATAAACAAAATGGAATTTTTTTTATAATCATTTTAGTAATTCTTATATCATCATTCTTTGATTATCACATGGATGTTCATGAATAAGCCAAAAAACTTGTATTCTCATATATACATATGCATATATACGAAATTTATATACATACCCACATAGATTTTCTTGACTATTTTAGTAATCCATATTCATCATCCTTGCATTTTCACATGAATGGTTATGGATAGATGATAATCCATGGATTTAGAGATTCAAGTATATGAGAAAACACACATGCATGAACAACATCATCTCTAATACCCACATGCATACCCATTTTTGAAAATTATACACCCACATCACATACCCCTTTAAATTTTTCGAACCATCCCCTCACTTATCATCATTTCTTCTAGTTGTTTTGTTGTGAAAACATTTTTGTGTGAAGAATCCAAGTTGGAGATAAAAACTTTGAGAGATTATGAAAATGGAGGGTTTTTAGTTACCTTATGCGCTTCTTCTTCGCTTGTGACCTCAAACTTTACCAAGACCTTTCAAAACTCACGGATTCTTCAAGTGAATGTACTATTTGTGAAAGAAAATTGTGAATATGGGGGAGAAACCCCTTGGTCGAATTTTTAAATAGGAGGGGGAAGAGAGAGAGAGAGAGTTGTGGTGTTGGAAAATGGAGAGGTGAAGTGTTGGATTCATGGTAATGATTAGTGGCACCCTACCTAGTTTAGGCTTGCCACTTGTCTCAAAACATGATTACTCATGTTTTTAAATTATACTTTATTTATTATTAAATCTAAATTTTATTTATTAATTTTATTTACTAGATGTAAGTTGGTAAACGCGGTATAATACCCGATGTCTAGTATTTTGTCGAGTATTTTTAGATACCGGTTTTTCTACTAAAATTTGAGATTAATTATGTTTATATTAATCTCATGTAAATAAATAGTATTTGGTGTCATTGAATATTATTTTACATGCCTAGACTGTAAAAGTCTACGGTACATGACGTATTCTTACGCAACTTCAAGTACGTATCATAAAACTATAAATAAAAATGACCACTTATATATTATCACACATAATATGATATTTCAAGGTTTATGGGTGTCACACCCCCAAATAACCACTAACGGAGTTTATACCGTTAAGGGGTGCGGCTAGACCAGGATCCACAACCATTAGTTACAAATACTAAGTGAATCAAAGTTAGTTCAAAAATCAGTTATAAAATAAAGTTTTCAAATACAAACGCAGCGGAACAAATATTGTCTTTAGCACTAACCACGTGCTTTACAATTCAGTGTATTAAATCCCAATTTAGTTTAATTAAAATAAAAGTCTTCATGTGCCATGCCAACCCGCTCCGGATACTCCTTAGCGATCTGCAAAAGTTTAAACCACGCAAGTGTCAACCTAACGGTTGGTGAGTTCACAGTGGGCTTGTCATGCATTGGCCCGGTCTCATAATCATAATTGTATCAAGGTATACTTACATAGTATTCGTTTGTGAAAAGCAATGCTAAAAGTTATGTCTTAGTTTATAAAGGAATTGTCTGTGACCTACGTCATCGGGTATGAACTAGTTTTGTAAAGTTAAAGTGCTCAACCGATATCGCGGGTAGCTAATCCGTTGTTCCATGCACTAAGGAAGTTTGCACCAAAGCTGACTATAATTTATTGTAGTGGCCGTGCCATCTAGTACTGCGGACCTACGTCATCGCGGTTTTGCCTCCCCCGTGTCCTCTCGGGATCACGGTCAAATAGGCTGATATTGTACCTCCGTGCACTCCCCGTGCCACGGGGCGGAGTTTGTCAAACTCCAGTAGATCTACCCAACATCCCCTCGCTTTACAATTAATGGTACAATTAGTTGAGGACTTTTAAGTTTTCAAGGCATCCTTAGAAATCATGTGATATCATGTGGTTTAGACTTTAACCTACACTAGCCATATTAAAACGGTTTACTGGATTCTCATGAATCTCAAAAGTGTTTTCAGTTTCGTTTTAGAAATCGTTGTTTTGGTAATTCGCAAGTGCTTCCCATAAAGCACTTCAAGTTCATCAAGTGGGTGCCGAGCACTCCAAGTTTTCAAGTTTATCAGGGAGGTGCCTAGCACTCTCGAGTTTGTCAGCATTGTTTAACTTTTAGGTATTCGGTGTGACCCAAACGGGTTCACGGTAATCGGGTTAGTGACACTCACCTTTGGTTGCACTGCTACACTTGCTAATAATCCAAGTCTGCTTAACGAAGACCTATGAACACGTTTAGGTCTTAAGTATTAGTTTCGTGTCTAACCTTTACTTAACGTCACTATGGCCCATAACATAGCACGTTGGAACTATGACTCGACATACAGACACACGACACCAATGGTTGATCATAAACAAGGGTTCATATATATCAGAAATCAAAGCATGTATCATCATGGCATAATCATGTAAGTCATGGCATAACATTCAAGCAAATTGTACAAGTTTAGATTCTGGTCTCAGTTTCGCTAGCAGTTTTACTAGTCAGTTTCGCTGTGTGCACGGGCAGCACTTTCGCTAGGCAATACCCGATGACACAGTTTCGCTAGGCTAGTTTCGCTCGAAACTGTTGGCACAGTTTCGCTAGCCTAGTTTCACCCGAAACTGGTTTGAACTTTCGTTCAGGGAATTTCGCTCGGTAGATTCGCTCGAGCTGGTCTGGTTGGTTTACCCGGCGACACTGCAGTTTCGCTGCATAGTGTCGCTGGAAGGAGATATACCTAGTTTCGCTGGACAGTTTCGCCCAGAGAACACCACAGTTTCGCTGGTCGCGAAAAACATACGGATCAGCCTAAAAATCAACCTAACAGCTTCCATTTTACATGCAATTCATTGTTTAGCATACATAGGCATTTACCAACATAAATCAGTAAGCTTTAACACCTTAAACATGCATTTTATCATTAAATCACCCAAAATACATTTAAAACCCTAAAATGACTAAAATGGCACAAATCTTTATCATGGATCAGTTTTACACGTAAAGTTATCAACTTTATGGTAGATCTAGCATTACTAAGCATTCCTACAGAAGATCTAATGATATCATGAAGGTTTAAGCATGCTTTATGAAGAAATACATAGAAAACACATAAAAATGGCATAAAGGAAGGTTTTGGGACTCACGATTCGATCAGGGAATCGAATGGATGTTGTCTTGGGCCGAGATCTTGGTTTCTCTTGATGGTTTTCGGCTGACCAAATTTCCAGAGAAGATTGTGTGTGTTTGTGGTGTAAATGAGGCAAATAGGAGAACTAGGGTTTATTAAGATTATTTATATCAGGGGCTAGTTTCGCTGGCAGTTTCGTTGGCCCAGCGAAACTGGCTTTGGTCACATTTAACTGATTTGGTTTAGCTGGCTACCGGGCGACACTACAGTTTCGCCCGGTAGTTTCGCTGGCTGCACAACTCAGGCAATTTTCACATAATCAAGGATTTGCAATTCGTCATGCTATTCATAATATTAAATCATGCGTTTAAATCACATTGCACATAATGACAACAATAAATGAACACATAGCATATATGGACGGGTCCGGTGATCAACCAAAGGACATGGACGTATTCGGCCTAGTTATGCATTAGTTACTAAGTTAACACTTATAACGTAACTAACGGAATTTGTCTAACGGAAGTAAACCTTGAAATTCTCGGATGTCACATCATCCCCTTGTAATTGGAATTTTCGTCCCGAAAATTATTCTTGTGTCGTAGCGTTCGCAGCATCAGCTGTCGTCGTTGCTGGGGAAAGAAAGCAAAAGTTTTAGGGTCGTCACATCCTCCTCCTGTTACAGGAATTTTGGTCCCCAAAATTAAATCATACCTTGAGTTTCCGTGGACGTTTGCTCGAACAAGTGAGGATACTTTTTCTTCATCTGATCCTCTCATTCCCAAGTATATTCTGGTCCATGCTTTGAGTTCCATCGCACCTTGACGATCGGAATCGTGCTACGTTTGAGGGCTTTCTCTTCGCGTCCCATGATTTCTACTGGTTGCTCGATAAATCTCAGATGTTCGTCAATTTCCAATTCCTCCATAAGGAATTATTTCGATGTCTTCAGCCAGACATTTCTTTAGGTTCGAAACGTGAAATACGTTGTGAACTCCATCGAGTTCTGCAGGGAGTTGTAATCGGTAGGCCACCGGGCCTACTTCCCCGATGATTTCAAAAGGACCGATGTAGCGAGGATTCAGCTTTCCACGCTTTCCGAAGCGTATCACACCTTTCCAGGGAGATACCTTCAATAGCACCTTGTCGCCTACCTCGAACTTCAAGGGCTTACGGCATTTGTCGGCATAGCTCTTTTGTCTGTCACGTGCTGCGGCTATCCGCTTTCTGATTTGAATAATCTGCTCCGTCGTATCATGAATAATTTCTGGTCCAGTGAGTCCTTTCTCACCCGTTTCGGCCCAACACACGGGCGATCTGCATTTTCTGCCATAAAGAGCTTCGAAGGGTGCAGCACCGATACTTGAATGATAACTGTTGTTGTAGGAGAACTCCACCAACGGAAGATGAGCCTCCCAGTCTTTACCAAAGTCGAGAACGCAAGCTCGGAGCATGTCTTCAAGAGTCTGAATAGTTCGCTCTGTTTGACCATCGGTCTGCGGGTGGTAAGCTGTACTCATATCCAGTCTAGTTCCCAAAGCTTCCTGCATAGATTGCCATAATCGGGAAGTAAATCGAGGATCTCGATCAGAGATAATAGTCTTAGGCACTCCATGCCGTGCCACAATTCGGTCAATGTACAGCTTAGTTAACTTATCCATGTTGTCAGTTTCCTTCATCGGAATAAAATGTGCAGATTTGGTTAATCGATCAATGATAACCCAAATCGCATCCGGTCGATTTGATCGATGAGGTAATCCCGTTACAAAATCCATCGAGATATCCTCCCATTTCCATTCTGGGATCTTTGGTTGTTGCAACAATCCAGAGGGCTTTTGGTACTCAATCTTCACCCTTGAGCATGTTAAGCACTTAGCCACATATCGTGCAATGTCGGCTTTCATGTTCGGCCACCAATACAAACCCTTCAAATCTTGGTACATTTTATCCGATCCAGGGTGCACCGAATATCTTGACTTGTGAGCCTCGTCCATCACGAGCTCACGGAGATTTCCAAGTAAAGGAACCCAAATTCTGTTATTGTAATACCTGAGTCCGTCAGACTTAATTTCGGAGTTACCATCTACACCACGCAGTGCTTCAGCTGCGAAGTTTTCTTCCTTTAGAGCCTCTTGCTGGGCATCGCGGATCCGATCCGGCAATCCCGTGTGGATGGTAAGTTGCAGCGCTCGCACTCGTCGAGGCTTTTCATACTCTTTCCGACTTAATGCATCAGCCACAACATTGGCTTTTCCAGGGTGATATTTGATTGCTAAGTCATAGTCATTCAGTAGCTCGACCCACCGTCGTTGTCGCATGTTGAGATCCTTCTGATTAAAGATGTGCTGTAAGCTTTTGTGGTCGGTAAATATCGTGCACTTTGTTCCATAGAGGTAATGTCTCCAAATCTTGAGTGCATGAATAACGGCTCCCAATTCCAAATCATGCGTTGTATAATTCTTCTCGGTATCCTTCAGTTGCCTGGACCCGTAGGCAATCACTTTGTCCCTTTGCATCAACACACAACCGAGTCCTTGAATGGATGCATCACAATAAACCACAAAGTCGTCAATTCCATCGGGTAACGCGAGAATTGGAGCTGAACATAACATATCCTTGAGAGTTTGAAACGCGCGTTCTTCTTTTTCACCCCATCTATATTGCACTCCTTTGTGCGTTAAAGCTGTTAAGGGTTGAGCCAACTGCGAGAAACCCTTAATGAACCTTCGGTAATATCCGGCAAGCCCCAAAAATTGTCGGATTTCGGTTGGCGCTCTCGGAGTAGGCCAATTCTTGATAGCTTCCACTTTAGCGGGGTCGACGTGAATTCCATTCTGATCGACAATGTGCCCAAGAAACTGGACTTCGCGAATCCAAAAATCGCACTTTGAAAACTTAGCATATAGCTGTTCCTTGCGGAGCAATTCCAAGATAAGACGTAGGTGCTCCTCGTGTTCTTCCTTTGTCTTGGAGTAGATCAAAATATCGTCGATGAAAACTATCACAAACTTGTCGAGGTACGGCTTGCACACTCGATTCATCAGGTCCATAAACACGGCCGGTGCATTAGTTAGCCCAAACGGCATAACTAGAAACTCGTAGTGACCATAACGAGTTCTGAAAGCAGTCTTGGGGACATCTTCATCTCGAACACGAAGTTGGTGATATCCAGACCGTAGATCAATCTTTGAGAAGTAACTGGAACCTTGTAGCTGATCGAAGAGATCGTCGATTCGAGGAAGTGGATACCGATTCTTGATTGTAACCTTGTTAAGCTCTCGGTAATCAATACACATTCGGAACGTTCCATCCTTCTTCTTAACAAACAATACTGGTGCTCCCCACGGGGACGAACTTGGACGAATGAACCCTTTGTCGAGTAGCTCTTGAAGTTGTGAGGAGAGTTCGTTGAGTTCACTTACTGCCAAACGGTAGGGTGCGCGTGCAATCGGAGACGCTCCAGGAACTAAATCAATTCCAAACTCTACTTGTCGAAATGGAGGCAAACCAGGCAGATCTTCGGGAAATACATCTTGGAAGTCGCGGACGATCGGGTAATCGTTGATTCTGCGCTCGGGAAGTGTCGAATCGGTGACGTTTGCAAGAATCGCGAAGTGACCTTTACGAAGGCACTTTTGAGCTTTGAGAAACGAAATAATACCGGTTACTGTTCCACCTTTTTCACCTTGAACAGTTAGCACTTCACCGTCCTTGAGTGGTATACGAACCACTTTTTCTTTACATAAGATTTCGGCTCGATTCTCAGATAACCAATCCATTCCTACTATGACATCAAAGCTACCAATCGGGAAAGGCATAAGATCGATTCCTAGGGTATGGCCAGCTAGTTCTAACTTACAGTCCTTAACTATCTGGGTCGTATCATGAAGTTTACCATTAGCTAGCTCTACCACATATTTAGCATCTAAGGCAATCGGTTTAGCATTAATTAACTTAGCAAACTTAGTGGAAATAAAGCTTTTCTCAGCACCAGAATCAAACAATACAGTAGCAAAGAAACCATTAAGGATGAATTTACCGTTAATCACGTTGGCATCATTGCGAGCTTCACCTTGACCCATAACAAAAGCTCGACCTCTACCATTTCCACCATTCCCGTTGCCATTCCCGTTACCATTACCTCCACCATTACCATTCCCACCGTTGTTTCCTTGGTTACCATTACCCTGTCTTCTCAGCTGCGGGCAGTCTCTTTTAATGTGACCTTGAGCACCACACTCAAAACAGCCACGGGCTCCCCCATTGTTGTTGTTCTGGTTCTGACCGTTGTTGTTCCCATTGCCCCGATTGTTCCCATAGTTGTTGTTGTTCCTCCTGGGGCGGTTTTGTTGCTCGGGCAAAGTTGCCCAACAGTCTTTTGCTTCGTGGCCCCCCTTGCCACACCTTTCGCAGCTCAGATTCTTCCTACAATTACCAGCATGATGCTTTCCACACTTGTTGCACAAAGGCAGGTTACCTTTGTAGTTGCCTTGACCATTACCGCCCTGGCGGTAGTTTCCACTGTTGTTTCCAGACCTTTTGCTTTGACCTTGGGAGTTATAGGATCTCCCAGTGCTGTTTCCAACACTCTGATTGTTCATTGAGTTCTCAGGAGCTTCATCATCAGCTTTTCTTTTGCCACTTAAGGCAGTCTTCTCAGTGGCTTTCGCAGGTAGAGTACCTTTATCGACCTCTTGATCAGTAAGCTTGTGAGCCAAACGGATGGCTTGCTGCACGGTTGCGGGGTTGCTGGCGGTCACCAAACTCTTGATTTGAGGCGCGAGGCCTTCCAGATAACGCTCAATGCGTTTGAACTCAGCATCCACCATTGTGGGACACAAGACCGCGTACTCATGGTAACGCGCAGTGTACTGTTCGACTTCAGACCCAACCATCTTCAGATTCAAGAATTCACCCTCTAGCTTCTTCACTTGGTCACGGGGACAGTACTCATCCATAATCAGTTCCTTAAATGCTTCCCATTGCATGTTATTAGCCGCATCAATCCCAATCATCTGGATCTCGGCGTTCCACCAGGAGAGAGCAGCTCCCTCAAAGGTACCAGTAGCATACTTCACTTTGCTCTCAGCAGGGCAGTTACACATGGAGAAAACTTTCTCGGACTTCTCGATCCACCTGAGGAGTCCTACCGCTCCTTCTTCGCCGGAAAACGTTATCGGCTTACAGTCCATGAAAGACTTAAACGTGCAGTGGTGGTTTCCTGATACAATAATAGTTCGGGTTTCAAATTTTAAACAGGTCAAACATAATTCACTTTGTGCCTTAACCGGCATAATAGTTACCCTGTGCGGCATATGCAGCTTGGACGGCTGCCACCGCGGCTTGCACGTGTTCATTAATCATGGCTTGCAATTGAGCAGGCGTCATGTTGATGTTGTTCCTTCCGTGTCCTCTTCCAGACATCTTGCTGAACAGTTAAAGTAGCCAATGTTCAGTCACAATTATATTCGATACATATCCCATAATATGTATATTAGCAATGTCCCGTTATCCCTCTATTAGTCCAGAAAAAAAAATTTGTGCGTAATCGTGGCGTCGTCGAGGAACGTCGTAACTCGTAAGTAGCTATCGTCGAAAGTCGGCTCTCCCATAAAAGTCACTGTCGGCGTAGTCATCGCAGTAGAAATCAGGACGTAGCGTGTAGCATCGTTTCGTTGTCGCTTTCCCCCAGAAGTAGTGCGCGCATTCGCGTTCGTGTTTCGTATTCGTGTGTGAAAATTTTCCTAAGGTTTTCCGTTAGACTTCCTAGGCACGATCTATATATATATTTATATATATATATACATACATACGTACTAAGCTTTTACTTACACAGCAGAGCGAGTATCCCAGGTTGGCACGTAAAAATTTTGTTTTGGGAATTTGTTTGTTCGTTTGTAACTAAGGTTTCAAGTTGCAGTTCCCAAATCGTTTTCAAAAAAGGATTCCAGTTCGCTGCAACCTATGGCTCTGATACCAATCTGTCACACCCCCAAATAACCACTAACGGAGTTTATACCGTTAAGGGGTGCGGCTAGACCAGGATCCACAACCATTAGTTACAAATACTAAGTGAATCAAAGTTAGTTCAAAAATCAGTTATAAAATAAAGTTTTCAAATACAAACGCAGCGGAACAAATATTGTCTTTAGCACTAACCACGTGCTTTACAATTCAGTGTATTAAATCCCAATTTAGTTTAATTAAAATAAAAGTCTTCATGTGCCATGCCAACCCGCTCCGGATACTCCTTAGCGATCTGCAAAAGTTTAAACCACGCAAGTGTCAACCTAACGGTTGGTGAGTTCACAGTGGGCTTGTCATGCATTGGCCCGGTCTCATAATCATAATTGTATCAAGGTATACTTACATAGTATTCGTTTGTGAAAAGCAATGCTAAAAGTTATGTCTTAGTTTATAAAGGAATTGTCCGTGACCTACGTCATCGGGTATGAACTAGTTTTGTAAAGTTAAAGTGCTCAACCGATATCGCGGGTAGCTAATCCGTTGTTCCATGCACTAAGGAAGTTTGCACCAAAGCTGACTATAATTTATTGTAGTGGCCGTGCCATCTAGTACTGCGGACCTACGTCATCGCGGTTTTGCCTCCCCCGTGTCCTCTCGGGATCACGGTCAAATAGGCTGATATTGTACCTCCGTGCACTCCCCGTGCCACGGGGCGGAGTTTGTCAAACTCCAGTAGATCTACCCAACATCCCCTCGCTTTACAATTAATGGTACAATTAGTTGAGGACTTTTAAGTTTTCAAGGCATCCTTAGAAATCATGTGATATCATGTGGTTTAGACTTTAACCTACACTAGCCATATTAAAACGGTTTACTGGATTCTCATGAATCTCAAAAGTGTTTTCAGTTTCGTTTTAGAAATCGTTGTTTTGGTAATTCGCAAGTGCTTCCCATAAAGCACTTCAAGTTCATCAAGTGGGTGCCGAGCACTCCAAGTTTTCAAGTTTATCAGGGAGGTGCCTAGCACTCTCGAGTTTGTCAGCATTGTTTTACTTTTAGGTATTCGGTGTGACCCAAACGGGTTCACGGTAATCGGGTTAGTGACACTCACCTTTGGTTGCACTGCTACACTTGCTAATAATCCAAGTCTGCTTAACGAAGACCTATGAACACGTTTAGGTCTTAAGTATTAGTTTCGTGTCTAACCTTTACTTAACGTCACTATGGCCCATAACATAGCACGTTGGAACTATGACTCGACATACAGACACACGACACCAATGGTTGATCATAAACAAGGGTTCATATATATCAGAAATCAAAGCATGTATCATCATGGCATAATCATGTAAGTCATGACATAACATTCAAGCAAATTGTACAAGTTTAGATTCTGGTCTCAGTTTCGCTAGCAGTTTCGCTAGTTAGTTTCGCTGTGTGCACGGGCAGCACTTTCGCTAGGCAATACCCGATGACACAGTTTCGCTAGGCTAGTTTCGCTCGAAACTGTTGGCACAGTTTCGCTAGCCTAGTTTCGCCCGAAACTGGTTTGAACTTTCGTTCAGGGAATTTTGCTCGGTAGATTCGCTCGAGCTGGTCTGGTTGGTTTACCCGGCGATACTGCAGTTTCGCTGCATAGTGTCGCTGGAAGGAGATATACCTAGTTTCGCTGGACAGTTTCGCCCAGAGAACACCACAGTTTCGCTGGTCGCGAAAAACATACGGATCAGCCTAAAAATCAACCTAACAGCTTCCATTTTACATGCAATTCATTGTTTAGCATACATAGGCATTTACCAACATAAATCAGTAAGCTTTAACACCTTAAAAATGCATTTTATCATTAAATCACCCAAAATACATTTAAAACCCTAAAATGACTAAAATGGCACAAATCTTTATCATGGATCAGTTTTACACGTAAAGTTATCAACTTTATGGTAGATCTAGCATTACTAAGCATTCCTACAGAAGATCTAATGATATCATGAAGGTTTAAGCATGCTTTATGAAGAAATACATAGAAAACACATAAAAATGGCATAAAGGAAGGTTTTGGGACTCATGATTCGATCAGGGAATCGAATGGATGTTGTCTTGGGCCGAGATCTTGGTTTCTCTTGATGGTTTTCGGCTGACCAAATTTCCAGAGAAGATTGTGTGTGTTTGTGGTGTAAATGAGGCAAATAGGAGAACTAGGGTTTATTAAGATTATTTATATCAGGGGCTAGTTTCGCTGGCAGTTTCGCTGGCCCAGCGAAACTGGCTTTGGTCACATTTAACTGATTTGGTTTAGCTGGCTACCGGGCGACACTACAGTTTCGCCCGGTAGTTTCGCTGGCTGCACAACTCAGGCAATTTTCACATAATCAAGGATTTGCAATTCGTCATGCTATTCATAATATTAAATCATGCGTTTAAATCACATTGCACATAATGACAACAATAAATGAACACATAGCATATATGGACGGGTCCGGTGATCAACCAAAGGACGTGGACGTATTCGGCCTAGTTATGCATTAGTTACTAAGTTAACACTTATAACGTAACTAACGGAATTTGTCTAACGGAAGTAAACCTTGAAATTCTCGGATGTCACAATGGGAATTATTTTGGGACTTTTCACCATATAGTTCTTCACCAACGTTTGTATCGTAAATTTTTATGTTACGATATTTAAACTTTTAATCTCTACTACACATATTCTAAGTGTAGAACAATCTTAGAAAAATATCAAACACTTTATTTATTCCAAATAGAATCATGCAATACTTTTTATTTATTATTTTATACATTAAGTTAGTACGGATCATAGTCGGATTTGTATCGGGTGTCACAGTTATGCGCTAAGTGGAATCCACCTCATCAAGAGGAGGTTATAAGCAAAGTAGTGTAGTCATAATCCCCCGTAACCCCATTGTAACTATTACCCAATTATTATTTTAAAAACCCACTTAATAAAATCTCTCCAACAAAAAAAGAAAAAAAACAACAACCAATCAACAAGGAAAGGAGGGGGGGTGCTATGTGGTTAACGCTAGTGATGAATTTAGCTAACATGGCGCCCTAGGGGTTGGGAGGGTGGCGGGCGTTATAGGGACGTTATAGTAGAGCATGTTTGATGGGCATAACACCCACTACTAACACCCTTAGAGTCTGCTTGGTATAAGACAATGGAATGAAAGATGGAATGGAATGAGGGACAAAATGGAATGGTCGAGGGAATGAAATTGATCATTATCATTCCATCGTCATGTTTGATTACCATATGAGAATGAAATAAATAGTTGATTAGCATTATTTGATGGTAGTACAAACAATGTAATAGAATACAATTTTTCTAATATTTCTATTTAAAATTTATATATTTGTTTTATATTTATATTTCTTAATGTTTTAATTTTTTATTAATTTAATTAATTTAGTTATTTTATATTTATATATTTTATTTTATTTGTTGTTATTTTTTATTTTCTAATTTACGTATATTTTTATTATTTTTTGTTTTTATTTTCATTTATTAATTTATTTTTATTTTATATTTATTTATTTTTTAATTTTCGTTTTATATATATATATATATATTACTTTTTATTCTTTATTTTTTTTCATAAAAATTTAAGAAGAAATCTAACAATTTTCTTTTTCATTCCATTCCCTAAGGGAATTAGAAAAAAACGTCTCTCTCCCATGGAATGAAAATCTTCAGAAATGGAAGGAATTACATTCCTTATGTAATGGTCTATTCCATTCCACTGTGCTACCAAACATGTCATTTTTCATTCTGACGTAATAATTCAATTCATTTCACCATCCATTCTTGCATACCAAACGCTATCTAAGTGCATATTTGACTAACCATTATAAACCAACTTATTGACTTATTGGCTTTATAAAAAACCAATAAGTTAAAAAAAAAAATTTCGATAGTTAAAAAACACTTTTTAAAACAATTTTTGAAAAATGAAGTTTCTTTATTAACCCACAAGGTTTTGGCTAACCATTTCCTCTCATTTTCTTTCTTTTTGTTATCCAGTGTTATTTGGGTCTTTTCACCCAATACTTTTTTAGATTCATAAATCAAAATACAGAAAAAGATGCACATCGTACTACCTGATAGAGCATAAGGATTCTGTACCAATCGACAATCACTCTGGTGCAGAAGTACCTAAAATCAGAATAAGTTGTACCATAGATGAAGAAGAAAGATACATGGTTTCGATTTTTAAATCTTTTGACGCACACTTCTCACCATCCAAAATCCTTGCTTCAATCCAACTCATTGAATCCCCATCTCTCCATTCTTCCCCAATTTCCCAAATTCACCAAACCCCATCAGCAAACCCTAGATTACTCATTAACCCATTCAAGATTTCAAACTTCCCTTCAAACCCAAGTAATAATTTTTAAGAAATTGAAGAAAAATAAAAATCTTTTTGGTAAAAAATGACAGAAATACTTCAATCACCACTTCACATATCTTCTTCTCAAAGCTCTTTGATATCAATAGGTGAAAATGATAGTCTACTCCAACAAACCAATAATCATTTCTCTTCATCTTCTCCATCTTCCCTTATTAATCCTTGTTCTAATTTGTATTCGGTAGCTGTATCTGTATGCAATACAGAAGAGAGAGAAAGAAGAAAGAGGAGAGAGAGAGAGGAAGAAGAGAGAGAACTGTCATTGTTGGCTGTTGTGGTGACTATTGTTAGGAAATCACTTGTGGGTTCTTGTAATAGTGTCAAATTTCAAGATTTTGCTGGTGATAATAACTCTAAACGATCTTCAAAAATGGAGATTGGGGTGCCTACAAATGTTAGGCATGTTGCTCATGTTACATTTGATAGGTTTGATGGGTTTCTTGGTTTGCCTGTTGAGTTTGAACCTGAGGTTCCAAGAAGACCTCCCAGTGCCAGGTTTGTTGTTCTTGATCTTTTCTTGGTTTTTGGAAATTTTGTGCATTTATGACTTGTACTGTGCTACCATTCAGCACATTCTTCTGTGGTGTGTTTTGCTCTAATGAATCTTGATTCTTTCTTAAAATTGATGAGAAACTGAGATTTGCTAATGTATGTTACAAGTAGAAAAAGCTCAGGTTATAATTAAAACCAAATCTAAACGAATTTTGTATTTGGAAAGTGAAATTTTAGCAATAATAATATCTTGAACTCTTGATTGTTGAGATTGGGGTTATGTGAAATTGTGCATTATTGTGTTGTAATGTACCACCCTGCAAATTGTTTTTATTGAATCTTGATTCGTTCACCTTGAGTATGTCTGTTGTATGCTTGCTAACCATGCACCCAATTGGGATTTTGGGCCTTTTTTGGTGAAAAATTATGGAGATTGACTATTAAGGTCAATTGATTACTAATTGTTACATTGAAACTTAGTTAATATGACCTTGATTTTCATATGTGCTTTTGCAGTATGGCAATATGTGCTGAATGTGAAGTCATTTGCATTTGTGTTATACTGTACTATCATGCAATTCTTTTTTTTTTTTATGCCTTGTTTTTGCTTTTATGAATCTTGGATAGTGAATATATATGTGTGCCCTGCTGACAACCCTGCAACTCATTTGGGTTTTGGGTCTTTTTGGTAGAAAAAAATAAATTTGACTTTTGAGGTCAAATGTTTACCACTTTTGACATTGAAACTGAATGCCGATTCTTGGAATTCTTAAAGAAACTTATAACCTGATCAAAGTAGACAATTAACATTACTAGAAGGAAACATCCCTGGTTAATTTTCTAAAGAAACTCTAAATGAATTTTGTATTTAGAAATTAGTAAGATTGACTTTGAAAAATCTATATTCAGATTTTATGTAAAAATGCTTAAATTTGCAATGCTTGCTCTTTGTTTTTGAATCCAGCATGTATCTCTGCATCACTAAAATTTCTATATCTGATTCTTTGGTGTTAAATTTCTTACTTTAATAATTAAAAAAACATAAAAAACTTATAAAGAATAATGTTTTAGTATACTAATCATTTAAGCATGGGGCTAACCCATTTTTTCTACAGTACAAGCGTTTTTGGGGTTTCAACTGAATCTATGCAACTCTCGTTCGACTCTAGAGGCAACAGCGTCCCGACAATCCTTTTAATGATGCAGAGACGCTTGTATGCTCAGGGAGGACTTCAGGTGTGCTTATATGCTTACTGCATTGCTGAGTGGTACTGTATAAGTTCCCAATGCATCATTGTACAACTGTAAAACGGATCTTGTGATCTCCAAGATTACAACTTTCTAAATGTCACAACAGCTTCCAAGCATTTTGAATTAAAAACAGGTGTTGTATAATGTACGGCTGTTATTTGCAGGCCGAAGGTATCTTTAGAATCAACGGTGATAATGGACAAGAAGAGCAAATAAGGGAACAATTGAATAGAGGAGAGGTGCCCGAAAACATAGATGTACACAGCTTAGCCGGTCTAATTAAGGTACGCCTTTTGCTACTCGGGTAACAGGTCAAAACGGACGGGCTTTGTTGACTTGCAAACACTATTTTTTTACCATTTCTTAAAATATTTTATATGTATAGTTGATGTGTAAGATTCAAATAAACATAATTTAAGAGGGTTGCATGCAATGGAATAAACTTTTAAGCAGTTTGGCTCATGAAATCGGTTAAAATTACATTCCAAATCGACCCGTTCAGTTGATTGAAACTACCACCTTAATCAACTGACATATGAAAATAGACGCGTGTCAGTGTCGGGTCGGGTCAGGTCCACCTTTATATGTCTAATGTTATGTTGTTCTCAAACTCTTATCTATACGTGTCCAGCCATTATTAATCACTGCCAAATATCTCTTGTTTTCAGTGGTTATTAAAGTAGACAACTTGCCTTCAATTAATTATGTTAATAAATTGCAGTGTTATTGATGTAGGTAGTAGTACAGCTGTTCTTTGAATGAAACAACTATACCATGTGTGATAAATGTTTTCTGTCTTGTACTCATGCTTTGGAGAAAAAATTGTAAATTAATACAGACTTTAGAATCTCCCTGTTTGGCCTCCAATGCGGTTCGAAACCGTCTGGTCAAACACTGGTTGCCTTTTTTTTTTTTTTTTCTGTTTTTTGTAAATTTTATTAGTAGTTAACGTGCTATTATCATAATGGTTATTCTGAAGCGTCTTGGATCGATTACTTGTTAGTTTTACTAATTTGACCCGTTATCAGTAAAATGTAACTCGAATGATCAATCTTTATATTTAGTTATGGACTGATTTAGGTTGTGTCGGGTCAAGCTGTCGTTTGTTAAAATTGAACAACTAAATTTAGCTTAAAAGGAAACAAGCTGAAAGTTAAAATTGTTAGATTACTTATTGAAATAATATAACTTGGGTAATTGTATCCGACTCTAGTTATTTATAAAAATGTTAAAACATTCGGAATAAATGTTTTCCAGTTCAAGGAAATCAACTGTACTACTGTTATCCAGCCTGCCGCCCATTTAGCCACCATTGTTTAAAATATGTTGTCTGATAGAGAGAATTTGTTTCCCTTGCTAACTGTTTGTTCACATGTAGGCTTGGTTTAGGGAACTACCGAATGGTGTACTGGACTCGATTGAGCCCGAGCAGGTGATGCAGGCCCAGTCAGAAGAAGAATGTGCTCGGCTCGTTGGGCTGCTCCCACCAACCGAGGCTTCTCTGATGAATTGGGCTGTGAATCTAATGGCTGATGTTGCTCAACTTGAAAACCTCAACAAGATGAATGCTCGTAATATTGCTATGGTGTTTGCGCCCAACATGACTCAGGTATGTTATAAAAGTTTCTTGCGTTAAGGATACCGGGTGCTGTGAATCCAGGTACAACTGTTCATGCATAGCTTACAAGTTACAATCTTTGGTGTTGCAGATGGCAGATCCTTTGACCGCGTTGATGTATGCT
Source organism: Deinandra increscens subsp. villosa (assembly GCA_039602395.1). Taxonomy (NCBI): domain Eukaryota; kingdom Viridiplantae; phylum Streptophyta; class Magnoliopsida; order Asterales; family Asteraceae; genus Deinandra; species Deinandra increscens. The sequence goes on along the minus strand of JBCNJP010000025.1, from coordinate 12,386,676 downwards.
GTTCAAGTTATGAACTTTCTCAAGACTTTGATCGTCAAGACGCTAAGGGAAAGAGAAGATGTGATAGTTGAGGCGGGACCCACTTCACGGTTTGATCATTTTGACGAAAACAACGGGCCCCACTCTTCTGTTCAATGTACGGTTGATGAGACCGATGAAGTGAACAACGAGGAGCAAGATTTTGCAGTCAAAGAACCCACCTTGGAAAGCCATGAAAACACTTGTCATGAAGAAAAAAACTCTGTTAGGGTGGCACAAGCTTCCAAGAGTAGAAATCTGAGCAACCCAAATCAAAAGAAAGGATTGGGAAAAAGTATCGAGAAGAGCAAAGGAAGCACAATTGTGAGTCGTTTAAATTCAAGAACCGAGAGGATTGAAGCCTGGCGGTGAAGTAGTGGCCGGAGGGTGGTGGGATAGGTATCTATTTTTAAAACAAGGTCAAAACTTTATGTAATTTCGTTTGAATTAATGATTTTGGTATATGCTATGCATACCAATGGGTTGTTTGTTTATGTTCTATGTGCATTTGAGGTTGATCGGTGTTAATTTTTTTGGGTGGTTTGGTTTCATGAGGGTTCTTGGTTGACAATCTTCTATTATGACCTAAATCTGCTTATATAACATATAAGTTTGACAGTTCTTTTACTGAATAGGCTATGTCTATACTTTTTACGATATGAACTCCCAAACTAATTTTTAGTTGTTAGTCATATCTTTTAACTATCAAAACGTCCCTTAAACAGTTTGGGGGCTTTGACGTTGTTGTGCTGAAGTTGAAAAGTGAACACGAACTTAAAGATCATTAGGGTACAAGTTAAGTTTAATGTTTTAAAACGTGTTCATATTTGATAACCAGTCACTTAGGTTGCGTTTGGTTGTGGAAAACGTTTTCCAGTTTTCCATTTTCAGTTTTCTAGAAAATGAAATGGGTTTTCCATTTCTAGAAAACACTTGGAAAATTTTGAAAACGCGATCTAACCAAAAGATGTGTTTTCCATTTTCTGGAAAATAGAAAACAGAAAACGCGTTCTTGTCTACTTGTTTTCTGTTTGTTTTCCATCTCTCCATTCTATTAGATTTCCTTACTACATATGATATAATTTAAAAATAGAAAACGGAAATTGGAAAACAGAAAACATGGGGTGTTTTCCATTTCTGTTTTCTAAGAAAACATGGAAAACAGAAAACGCATTCTAGTGATAGTTTTCTGAAAAAAATTTCCTAGAAAACAGAAAATACAGTTTTCCATTCTTTTAACTAAATTTGGAAAATAGTTTTGCATTGTTTTCGAATAGTAAGGTTGCGTTTGGTTGTGGAAAACGTTTTCCAGTTTTCCATTTTCAGTTTTCTAGAAAATGAAATGGGTTTTCCATTTCTAGAAAACACTTGGAAAATTTTGAAAACGCGATCTAACCAAAAGATGTGTTTTCCATTTTCTGGAAAATAGAAAATGGAAATTGGAAAACAATGCAAAACTATTTTCCAAATTTAGTTAAAAGAATGGAAAACTGTATTTTCTGTTTTCTAGGAAATTTTTTTCAGAAAACTATCACTAGAACGCGTTTTCTGTTTTCCATGTTTTCTTAGAAAACAGAAATGGAAAACACCCCATGTTTTCCACAACCAAACGCGCCCTTAGTGGTCCTGCGGTTAAATCATCTTTAGAAACAATTTGTCTTACTTTTTTTTCTCACTTTATATTGAATCATCAACCATTATTTCATTTCACTTATAAACCCTCTAAGCATTTTATCAATCACTTAAGGTGTGTAATAGACCACTATCTCCACTCTTCTGCTCAATGTTACATTATCGCCACATCATACTTAATCCACTCCACTCAAACAAGTAAATAGATCACGATAACCGGTTATCAAAGTGGTCCACTGGTTAAACCGTCTTTAAAAACATATTTGTCTTTACTTTCTTTTTTCTCACTTTTCTTTGAATCAATCACCCATTATTTCATTTCACTTTTAAGCATTTTAGGTATTTTATCGAACAAATTAGGCTATGTGTAATAGACCACTCTTTTCACTCATCCGCTAGGTATGACATCTCATTCGTTATCACCGGTAGAAATAGATTTGTCTTTTAAAATATGCTTACTCACCTCAAAGTGTAATGATACATTTTGATTTGAAGTGCTCAAACTTTGCTCATGTTATCTTTAATCTGTCCACAAGTGATTTTGTTTGTACCATGAAACTTAGGGTGGTAAGCGAATTGAACCAAATGGAGCTTTGTTCACGTTCGTTCGTTTAGCATTGATCTTGCTCACGAGAGATTCACAAACACATAAATAGACAAAGTTTCTTGTTGGTGTTTGTTCCTTATGTATTGAACTTGTTCAATAATACAACTTTAAAAATAAAAAAAATCAATATATATTTGTAAATCTGAAGCATTAGACATAATCACATTAATTATATATAAAGTTAAGCATTTGAAAGTGATCAAGGTTTCTAGTTTAAATGTTAAGGTAATAAACTAAATATTAAAGACTTAAAATATTAAAAAAAATTTAAGAGACATTATCGAATGTTCACGAATGTAATTGAACGAACACAACCTATGTTTATATCCGTCAATTTAATTAAATTAAACTTCCTTATTCATGTTCGTTCTTTTATTAAATGAACTTTTCACCAATTAGTCACAAACAATTCATTGAAACATCCCCAACTTTTTATTATTATTTTGTATTTAACTAAGTGAAGGTTGTCTTTAAAAATATTATAATAACTTTAAAATTTATAATATTATGAAATGGCATTAAATAATTTTATCTAAGTAAGATGAAACAAGCAAATATATTTTTTAAGGGGTGCTACTATGATGCCCGCCTCCCTGCTACTGTGACGTCCGCCTCCCTGGAGGTGTTCGTCACATGTTAAATTTACTTATCAGCACATGATTCTATCAAAGATAACAAAAATGGTGGAAAGTAAAACTTTATTTATACGACATAACATAGTCTTACACAACGGAAACCTAAATACTACAAACTATAACCGAAACATAAATCTAGTCTTCACTGCTGACTAGTAATCACCATTGATGCCACCTACATAGAAGCCTTGCCTTTGCTACACGAAGTCTCTGGAGAAACTAATATATATGCTCAAATGATCAGCTTGTGCTGGCGAGTTCTAAGTTTCAATTCAAAATCAGTTTAAACAACACTGGTTTCATCTACACGTTTTATCACATATAAATATTAACACACAATCATCATAACACATATTCACCATAACACATATCCACACGTCTTCATTAGGACCCCTAGGCACACTCTCTACGTCACAATCTTTAATCAAGCTTCTGTCTTCTAGGAAGAGTTCCATTGCCACTGCACCCGTCGACCCACCTTATCACACACTTATGAAGATGGTTAGTCCATAAGCCACATACTCATGACAGCGACCTGACTCCACCTTCGTCGATGCACGGTTCCCTAAATCACCACTATGGGGAAGCATCGACTCCTTACTCCATCTTGCAAAAGTTTTCAGCAATGATTTGGTGAGATTTCTATATTGCGCCATGGCAGGGTCGTTGGCATCATACTCTCCTGTTATTTGTTTTGCTATTAACAAGGATTCTATCAAGACGTGCACATGCTTTGCTATCATATTTGATGCTTGTAACATTCGCCAATTTTCCAAATATTTAACCCGACCCGTTTCTAATTATCCATGTAATTTCAATCTATATTCAAGAAAAAATCATGATTATATTCTATGATTATCCTTGTTTCATTTTATACATATACATATATTTATACGTGTCATGGTCATATCAGAGTCAACCCAAAACGAGACCAGTGGTGATATTATTGGATAACTCTAAAACTATACATTAATGATGGAACAATAATAAAATTTATAAAAGTTAAAACATCATACTCTTTTATAAATGTGTGACTTATATCATTATTATTCTCACGGAACATCGATCCGGCTGAAGTTTAAACGGAAAGGTTCAGGCGGACTTCGTTCCGGTTGAGGTTGAAACATTAATGTTCCATACGTCCGTTTGTTATAATCTAGCTACATACATGGTCATTAACTAGTAAAGAATATTAAATTGAAACTCGTTATTTTATCTCTCGTTTACAAAATACCAACAGACCACCCACATGATTAAAGTAATCCTTTGGTAGTCTCCAAGTAGGACTAAAGTAATCCTTTGGTAGTCCCCAAGTAGGACTAAAGTAATCCTTTGGTAGTCCCCAAGTAGGACTAAAGTAATCCGTTGGTAGTCCCCAAGTAGGATTAAAGTAATCCTTTGGTAGTCCCCAAGTAGGACTAAAGTAATCCTTTGGTAGTTCCCAAGTAGGATTAAAGTAATCCTGTAGTTGTCCTCAAATTAGTCATCCAAGACTAAACTTTCTTGTATAAATACCAAAGCTAATGGACTTGTTTTCTCACACCTATACCTAAAATCTACCAGATTCGTTACAGCCACTTCTACAACCCATATCTCCCTCATAAATCGTGCAAATCCTTCCATTCTTGTCCTCTAAAAATGCCAATTGACCTCACTCAATTTCGATAAAAACTCAGCCCGCTAGACCACTTTGAACGTCGACTACTCCAGGATCTCGCTACTGTGCGACCTAGTTTTCCGTGGCACATTTGAGGTACTAAACGAGATCGGTTTGAGCTGATTCTTTTTCCTATATCATCCTCTTTCAAAGTACTTCATTTTAGACTTAAAATCTGTACCATTTGGTTTCCTAAATCGTCCAGAATCATCCTCCAAAGTCGACCTAACTTTCTGTCAGGAAATTCTCAAGAACTCCTCAAGGCTTCAAGTGTTGATCCAAGCTCAACCGTCATCTTCACTACCTTCTCCTTGCTGGATTTCTGTGAGAAATACATCTTTTTTATATTCTTAAAATACTATTGGCCCGTCTCTCGCAACATGCATGAGTGCAAATCGGATTGATCCCACCCACATGGTTTTCGATTGGCAAATCATCATCATGATAGTAGCAAGTGTGTTGTGGTCGATCCATTGCAGAAATATGAATCGATGATATAAAAACAAGAACACAATTGTTATAGAACAAGAAAATCGATTAAGCAATCAAGAGTGAATACAGAATCGATATACACATTGTTTCTGACTCTCGTACGACCATCTATATATCAGGAGATTGGAACCGTAACCCTCCTTGTTTCTAGGAGCCTTTCACGACGTTTGTAGTTATCAAAAACTACCTAACTCCGTAACTTAATCAAGGAACTAGGGTTGGGCTTAATCTCGACACAAAGACTGCACATTGTTCCTTAGGGTGGGCTAGTTCACTAAGGCCCAAATACCCTCTAAACTAAAGCAACTTATTCTTGACCCACTTGACCCAATTAGTCTAATACATAATAAACATAAGTAAATAGATGTTCAAGACTAAAACTAATAAAACTAACAATCTCCCCCTTAGTCTTGACATCTTCACCGCTTCATCTTGATCTTCATGCTTCAAAGATGGTGACCTTGTCACCGTCCACATGCAGATAACCTTCGATTTCTATGACTTGATCATCCTTGTCTTGAACCTCTTTGATTATCTCCACTTCATTTTTGTCATGCCCCTTGACCGGTTCATCTTCATCATCTTCATCATTGAACATCTTCATGTTGCCAACTTGCATGTCACCAATAGGTCCGCAACCCGGTGGAAAATCCCGAGTAGCACTAACCTTGCGTTTCTTCCATTTTGGCTTGTCAACCTCCGCTTCTTTCAACTTTTCAATATTGCTTTCTTTGTCATTTTCTTTAAGGACTAGGTAATTCATCTCCATCATGTCAAGATATGAAACGTAAATGCCAAGTAGATTTGGTCCTTCTGATGTGAGGTTAAAATGTACACTTTATTTTATATTAATCACTCCCCATACACACCAAATTGTGTGTAAAATATATTATTTTAGTTAGTTTTTATGGTTAGTGTGTTGAGAATGTAAATGTGCTTAAATGGTATAACTAAGTTGGATGAGAGTCGATTAATGAATTTAGTGTCATAAACATGAGTATAAATCTTTTGTGTTATTTGTTTTCTTTAATTAGTGAATTAAATGCATTTTAATGCAGACCGTGATGCATGGATGAAAATGTGAAAGTGCATATAATAAAACCACCCATCCATTTGTTGCTAATATTCGAAGGACTTAAAAGGAATTAAAAGGGTTACAATTACAATTGATGGTAGGTCACGTGATGAGGGCATGGGCTCCAATTAATTGTTTGAAGGTGGTGTGAATACATGAATCAAAAGTCAGCGGCTGAAATCAAGAATTCGACAATTAGAAATACGGGCGGTACGCTCAACCCGAAGAAACTTAGGGCGGTACGCCTACGATCGTAATCGGCAGACTTTTATTTATTTTGTTTTCTAAACCTATTTAAACAACGTTTAAGGGTTAGTTCGAACCCTAATCACCCCTAGCCGTTTCTGGGGTGAGAATTACGAATTTTAGAGTTTTCTTTTCATCTTTATCATGTTTGTGATCAGTACGATGTCTGGCTAATTCATTGTAACTACTTTTGGTGAACGGTATGTGAAATCTTTCTGTTTTTAATCTATCATTGCTAATTGTTCCGGAATCCTTGCAACCGTTGAGCACCCGCATGCTGGATTTGTTTAATCTAACTAGTAAACTAGGGTTTTAGTGGTCCCCTGACATGATCTAGCACTTTCTTGCGGCAGGAACTAATCAGCCCATTAGGAACCTAGGTTATTAGGTCAATTAGGCAATTGCAGACTATGTCTATGTAGTATTAGCCTCTGATAGGTTTTACCCAGATCGGTAGCATACTAGGATCCAGAAGTAGTTATCTTTAGTTAATAAGTTAGTTAGTTCACAATTCCAAACAAAAACAGCCAAGAGGCAATTTTAGTTAATTCCTTAGATTAAATTAGTTTAGTTTAGTTTAGGTCAATCTAGGTTAGTGACAGTAATCTAGGTTTAGATAGTTAATTTAGTTGGGTAGTTAAATTCTAAATCACTAGTGACCACTAACTCCCCTGGATTGATACCCTACTTACCCTATCTATAGGTTTAAGTTTAGGATTATTTGTAGCGGTCTCGACACCCGTTATCAAATTGGCGCCGTTGTCGGGGAGTACGTGCGCTTATTAGTGATTTTAGTTTTTTTTAGTTAATTTGTGTTTTGTTTGTTTTTCTTATAAAAAAAACCCAAAAATATCTTATTTTTTTCTTTGCAATTTTAATTTTGCTTTTCTAGTCATTAAAAAAAAATAAAAAAAAAAACCAAAATATTTTTTATTTTATGCAATTTTATATCTTTTTATTAGTTTCATTTAGTTTTAAATAAAAATCATAAAAAGTGTTCGGATTGGCAGTCTTTGATTCCATTGCGTTATTTTGTCATCTCGATCAGTACTACGCATTTGGTTCGTTGTTTCTTATTTTTGCAGGTGCTTTGAAATAATAATGGTGAAGGAGGAGAAATGCTACAACTGCGGGAGTTTATATCACAGGATGAAGTTTTTCCCGACATTGCCTTATGGGATCAGGGTTGTAAAGGACTCGGAAGATGAGGATGTGTACGAAGACCCACGAATCTATTCTCAATATCAAAGACCGTCATCATCGTACAATCAGGGATATTCCCAATCCAGGAATTATAATTACATAAATCATGATGCATATTTTAATAATTATAATTCTAACTTTACATTAGTTGCAGGTTATGAGGAAGGTTTTAGGAAACGCTACTCCCAATCGGCATACGAGGATCCCCAATATCAGTCACAGCAGAATTACAATCAACCTCCTTGGGGTGTACCACAATTCCGTAAGAACCGAGGAGGGAATCAGATATGGTTTGAACGTGGGGTACCAAGAATTGTGACACCAGCCGAAGTGCAAAGGGAGGAAGAGTATGCACGCAGAAGAGAAGTTGCTCAAAGGCAGCATCGAACGGGATATGAGCATCCAAATTCAGTCTACTCGCGTTGTAGGGCACGTCCAGTGAAATCTCAAGGATATTATCAGTCAAGTTATCAGGAAGAGTGCAATAAATCTTATCAAGAATACGAGGACCGCCAGGCATATAGTCAAGCGAATTATTCTGAATATTCAACGGAACAACCATGGGCGGGTCCAAATGTTTATCAGTATGAAGGTATTTTGAAATCTCTAAGAAGATCGCATTTTTCCCAAATCGAGCAAGAGTTGGCTAAACCTCATCAATCAAGGCAAGACCGCATAAAGTTGTTGGATTACAAGTATGATATTTTGGTAAAGGAACAACAAATTATTCCGCAAGGATTATTGGGTTTTGAGAGGTCTCAAGAAAAGCAAGAGTGGATATCATCACAAATTAGGGATCAAGATGTTGTGGTAGATAATGACACACCGGTTTTATCAAATGTTGAAGAATCGTGTTTCACACTGGTTGAGGTTAATGGGGAGTTAGAAGAAGTGGTTGAGAAAGAAATGCTGCTTTCAGAAGTTGTTGAGGAGAGTGAATTAGAGGTTGAGAGTGATGTGGAGCAAGTTGATTGTAAGAGTGTAGCTGGAGAACTGACTGAAGATGAGCAGGAGGTAGAGGTTTCCGATTCCTCCAGTACAAGTAGAGGAATGTTTAGAGCCGACGGAAGATGTGCATATTGACGAATCCATGACTGAGAATCCACCAGGTAACACTAATCTCTCAATTTTAAATAATAATCAATTTGTTGAATGTGAGCAGGTACAATTGAGTTTGAGGAAAAGGAAGGTGGTTAAGGAAGATGTTGGGCAGGTAGTAATGAAAACACTCCGCAGTGATGATCTGGATGTGCCACGTGTGCAATTGCAAGCTTGGATTCGATATATCAGTTATAGAGCACACGTGGGAAACTCTAAAGGTAAGTGCGCTATTCATGATAAATTTGTTTTTAATTTTCAATTTGATTTGTTTCACATGTTGAATTTGAAAAGAAAAATATAGAGACGTGCGAACTACCGAGCCTTCATCGGTAATGTGATTGGCAAGTGCGGATTGAAGAAAGTGAGGTGGAGTGTCAAATACCGAGCGTTCATAGGGAACTCGGTTAGGAAGTGTGGACTGAAGCCACCGTGAGCAGAGAAGGAATGATGGTCTGGCTGAAGACCATAAACTTAGCGCTTTCTGGGAGGCAACCCAGTGGTAGGGTTTTTATTTAATTTGTTTTATTTTTTTGTTTGTGTGCGTTTTGTGTTTTGTGTTTTTCAGGAGTTGGATCAGTTTTTGGAGATACGTATTGAGCAAAATGAAGTGTTCCAGGTATGTTTAGGGTTGTATATTAATTGGAACAGGTTGTGGTAAGAAATCTGGAAGTTTTGACAGAGAAGAGAAAATTTTCTAAGTGTCTAAAAATTTATAAACTTTCTGTCGAAAAGAGGGCAGGGCGGTACGCCCCAGTTCTTCACGTTCAGGGCGGTACGCCCAGGATTAGCTTGCAGAAAATTTTGTTTTTTTCTTATCTCCGATCACTGGTACGTTCCCTAATTCTATTTCTTTCTTATTTATTTATTTTTTCTTATTTATTTTTGTTGTTTCTTTATTCACATTGAAGGCAATGTTGAACTCAAGTGTGGGGAGGGGAATAACGCGTTTCGCTGGTGTTAATTTAAAAAAAAATTGAAATTTTGAAAAAATGTCTTTGTAATAACTTGCAAATCATGAAAAATGATAGACAAATTGGGAATCGGTTTTCAAAAATAAAAATAAAGAAAGAAAATGGAAAGTGGTAGGAAAAGGAGAGAATGGAAAATATATCTAATTTGTGATGTGTCGGTAGGCCCAACTGATTTAGTAAAGCTTAATTACCCCTTGGTGTTTATTTGTGTATAAATATGTAATTAAATTAGTTTGCCAGTGGGTTCCCATTTTAAGAGTTAGAGTAAGATTGAAACTGATGATTAGGAGGAAAGAGAACTTTTTAGATTAGAGACTTATATATCCTCAGAATAAACTGGCACGTTATGATCTTTTTGCGAAAGCAAATCCGAGAAATGACGGCGCCCCATCTTTCCATCTTTTGAGCATATTAGGTAATAATTGGTTAATGAATTAGAGTGAAGGGACAAAATACTCACGTACGAACTAAGGATAGTATCCCGTGGTAAGTGCCTCTGATGATGTTCCGGATCTCGCGGGCAAAACACTCACGTATGATTTCGGGGGAAAGACCTTGTGAAAGAATGCCTCTGATGATGTCCGTTGGTAAGTATAGTTAAAATTAACCATCTATAAAAAAAAGAAAAGAAAAAAATAAAAAAAAGAGAAAAAAGAAAAGAAAATGAAAAAAATAGAAGCATCAGTAGTCAAATAAATGCTCAAGCAACTTCACTATCCATTCAAATCCATCATTCTTGGATATATGAGTATCTGGTTTAACTAGGGTGGGGAAAATATAAATATTCTATCTGTATTACCCTTTACTTTGACCGAATATGATTCGGGATTAGATTGAGCTAGAATTTTCTGAATGTGGGACACATAGGCAGGTTGATACAATAGATCGGTAATTCACATAAACACTTTGGGGGCTCAAAGGTTAGTTGTTGGGTTTAGTCGGACTGAAATATCGGTAATTGCAATTAGCATATGTGATTATATTTTGGAATGTGAAATGAAAATGGTTGATAAATTAAATTGCTTAATGATTTTGAGGTTGATTTCCCAATTATGATTTCATGGCAGTTTTTCCGAGACGGAAAAAGATAAGTATGGAGATGTGATGTGAGGTTAAAATGTACACTTTATTTTATATTAATCACTCCCCATACACACCAGATTGTGTGTAAAATATATTATTTTAGTTAGTTTTTATGGTTAGTGTGTTGAGAATGTAAATATGCTTAAATGGTATAACTAAGTTGGATGAGAGTCGATTAATGAATTTAGTGTCATAAACATGAGTATAAATCTTTTGTGTTATTTGTTTTCTTTAATTAGTGATTAAATGCATTTTAATGCAGATCGTGATGCATGGATGAAAATGTGAAAGTGCATATAATAAAACCACCCATCCATTTGTTGCTAATATTCGAAGGATTTAAAAGGAATTAAAAGGGTTACAATTACAATTGAAGACAGGTCACGTGATGAGGGCATGGGCTCCAATTAATTGTTTGAAGGTGGTGTGAATACATGAATCAAGTGTGGGGGATGGGCGGTACGCCCAATTCTTCAAAGTCCTGGGCGGTACGCCCAGGAGTAGCTGTCAGGATTGTTTGTTTTTTCTCTTATCTCCGATCACCGGTACGTTTCCTATTCTTGTTTCTTTTTATTTTTATTTATTTCTACTTTATTTTTGTTGTTCTTTGTTCACATTGAGGGCAATGTTGAAATCAAGTGGGGGGGGGGGGGGGGGGAATAACGCGCTTCGTGAGTTTATTTTTGTGTTTGTTTAAAACAAAAATCCAAAAAAAAAATAAAAATAAAAAAAAATTGAAAAAAAATGTCTCTGGATAAATTGCCAGTACATGGAAAATGATAGTACAATTGGGAGTCAGTTTTCAAAAATAAAAATAAAATAAAGAAAGGGAAAAGTGGTAGAAAAGGAGAGTATGGGAAATATATCTAATTTGTGATGTGTCGGTAGGCCCAGCTGATTTAGTAAAGCTTAATTATCCCATTGTGTTTATTTGTGTATAAATATGTAATTAAATTAGTTTGCTAGTGGGTTCCCATTTTAGGAGTTAGAGTGAGATTGAAACTGATGATTAGGAGGAAATAGACCTTTTTAGATTAGAGACTTATATATCCTCAGAATAAACTGGCACGTTATGATCTTTTTGTGAAAGCAAATCCGAGAAATGACGGCGCCCCATCTTTCCATCTTTTGAGCATATTAGGTAATAATTGGTTAATGAATTAGAGTGAACGGACAAAATACTCACGTACGAACTAAGGATAGTATCCCGTGGTAAGTGCCTTTGATGATGTTCCGGACCTCGCGGGCAAAACACTCACGTATGATTTCGGGGGTAAGACCTTGTGAAAGAATGCCTCTGATGATGTCCGTTGGTAAGTATAGTTAAAATTAACCATCTATAAAAAAAAAGAAAAAAAAGAGAGAAAAAGAAAAGAAAATGAAAAAAATAGAAGCATCAGTAGTCAAATAAATGCTCAAGCAACTTCACTATCCATTCAAATCAATCATTCTTGGGATATATGAGTATCTGGTTTAACTAGGGTGGGGAAAATATAAATATTCTATCTGTATTACCCTTTACTTTGACCGAATATGAATCGGGATTAGATTGAGCTAGAATTTTCTGAATGTGGGACACATAGGCAGGTTGATACAATTGATCGGTAATTCACATAAACACTTTGGGGGCTCAAAGGTCAGTTGTTGGGTTTAGTCAGACCGAAATATCGGCAATTGCAATTAGCATATGTGATTATATTTTGGAATGTGAAATGAAAATGGTTGATAAATTAAATTGCTTAATGATTTTGAGGTTGATTTCCCAATTATGATTTCATGGCAGTTTTTCCGAGACGGAAAAAGATAAGTGTGGGGATGTGATGTGAGGTTAAAATGTACACTTTATTTTATATTAATCACTCCCCATACACACCAAATTGTGAGTAAAATATATTATTTTAGTTAGTTTTTATGGTTAGTGTGTTGAGAATGTAAATGTGCTTAAATGGTATAACTAAGTTGGATGAGAGTCGATTAATGAATTTAGTGTCATAAACATGAGTATAAATCTTTTGTGTTATTTGTTTTCTTTAATTAGTGAATTAAATGCATTTTAATGCAGATCGTGATGCATGGATGAAAATGTGAAAGTGCATATAATAAAACCAGCCATCCATTTGTTGCTAATATTCGAAGGATTTAAAAGGAATTAAAAGGGTTACAATTACAATTGAAGGCAGGTCACGTGATGAGGGCATGGGCTCCAATTAATTGTTTGAAGGTGGTGTGAATACATGAATCAAAAGTCAGCGGCTGAAATCAAGGAATTCGAGCGAGACTTAGGGCGGTACGCCTACGATCGTAATCGGCAGACTTTTATTTATTTTGTTTTCTAAACCTATTTAAACAACGTTTAAGGGTTAGTTCGAACCCTAATCACCCCTAGCCGTTTCTGGGGTGAGAATTAAGAATTTTAGAGTTTTCTTTTCATCTTTATCATGTTTGTGATCAGTACGATGTCTGGCTAATTCATTGTAACTACTTTTGGTGAACGGTATGTGAAATCTTTTTGTTTTTAATCTATCGTTGCTAATTGTTCCGGAATCCTTGCAACCGTTGAGCACCCGCATGCTGAATTTGTTTAATCTAACTAGTAAACTAGGGTTTTAGTGGTCCCCTGACACGATCTAGCACTTTCTTGCGGCAGGAACTAATCAGCCCATTAGGAACCTAGGTTATTAGGTCAATTAGGCAATTGGAGACTATGTCTATGTAGTATTAGCCTCTGATAGGTTTTACCCAGATAGGTAGCATACTAGGATCCAGAAGTAGTTATCTTTAGTTAATAAGTTAGTTAGTTCACAATTCCAAACAAAAACAGCCAAGAGGCAATTTTAGTTAATTCCTTAGATTAATTAGTTTAGTTTAGTTTAGGTTAATCTAGGTTAGTGACAGTAATCTAGGTTTAGATAGTTAATTTAGTTAGGTAGTTAAATTCTAAATCACTAGTGACCACTAACTCCCCTGGATTGATACCCTACTTACCCTATCTATAGGTTTAAGTTTAGGATTATTTGTAGCGGTCTCGACACCCGTTATCACCTTCCTCCCATGGTAATTCCATAATTTCGCAAACCTTGGTCCACTTGTTTTGTTGGAACACTTCCTTGTATCCACCCGATATTTTGACCGCCATGTAGAGATCGAGTAAATCGACTTCCACACCATTTCCCGTGACCGGTGGAAAATCCTTTCCACGAATATCCAAACATTCTTCAAAGTACCAACGCACCATATCTTCAAAATCCTTTCTAATAATTTCTTTGTGCTTGTCAACAAACATGTTAATTGTAATCATATCAAGAAATGCAACAAGTGTTTGCATGTCACATACCTCGATTGGTTTTTTGTCTTTGTTGAACAAAGGTTCTTCAATAGCCATACCACAAAAATCTTCCACGCATTCTTCACGATCATAATAACCATGCAAGTATGCTTCAAGTTTCTCCCTTTCACGATTGTAATCGCATTCTTCGCTAAGTTTCTCAAAATAGTCATTCAAGTAGTTTTCTTCCAACATCTTACCATCCCTTTTTTCGACTACACTTTCAATCTTGTTATTTTTCCCAAACATCCTTTTCAAAGTGCATTTGCTTCCATCGCATATGGCCTCAATACCTTGATGAAGGAGTTGCTCCATACTTAAAACATTTTTGTCTAGATTTGGCAAATAACTCACACATGAAATTCGTTTCTTTTTCCCTTCGACTTCAATATCAATTTCCCCAATACCATGAATGAAAACAAAATCATTTTCACCCTCATGAATGTTAACCCCAAACGTTCGTTTGAAATTAACAAACTTGTCTCTATTGCCACTTACATGATTTTTAAAGTTTGGATCCACTTCCCAAATGTCCGACCATTTTCCCGTGTCGGTCCCCTTCACTATGTATGAGTCCAAACTATTTTCAATCTTTTTATTCAGAAATTTTGTTAGACACATCGATGCTATGTGCCCAATCATGTGGCAATAAAAACACTTAAAATTTACCTTTTCAATCGGATTCTTGCTTGAACTTGCACCCGGCGTCCCGTAGTACTTCTTCACTCTTGCCTTTTGCACAATCTTCTTTGCGAGTTTGATCTTTCTTCCTTTTCGAGATGCAACGATCTGAGTTTCTTCCCCTTGCGATCCCTCCTTTGTTCCAAGTCCATCTTCGCAAACACTTTGGTGATTCCACCGTCTTCCCTCCTGGAAACGGTCTTTCCTAAGCGGTTCCTTCCAATCTGACTTGAACCTTCAGTATCCATGGCGAAGTTTTGGGTGTCTCCCTCCCTCCTGAATCGTGAATCTCGAACGGGAACTTTGGCTCTGATGCCACTATTGGCCCGTCTCTCGCAACATGCATGAGTGCAATTCGGATTGATCCGACCCACATGGTTTTCGATTGGCAAATCATCATCATGATAGTAGCAAGTGTGTTGTGGTCAATCCATTGCAGAAATATGAATCGATGATATAAAAACAAGAACACAATTGTTATAGAACAAGAAAATAGATTAAGCAATCAAGACTGAATACAGAATCGATATACACATTGTTTCTGACTCTCGCACGACCATCTATATATCAGGAGATTGGAACCGTAACCCTCCTTGCTTCTAGGAGCCTTTCACGACGTTTACAGTTATCAAAAACTGCGTAACTCCATAACTTAATCAAGGAACTCGGGTTGGGCTTAATCTCGACACAAAGACTGCACATTGTTGCTTAGGGTGGGCTAGTTCACTAAGGCCCAGATACCCTCTAAACTAAAGCAACTTATTCTTGACCCACTTGACCCAATTAGTCTAATACATAATAAACATAAGTAAATAGATGTTCAAGACAAAAAATAATAAAACTAACAAATACTCGTTCATATTTATACCTAAGAACACCCATTAAAAAGGGCTTGTTGGTTAATCACCTTAAAAGAGAACTACTCAACTTTAAATTCTGTCAAAACACAGATTCGTTGTTAGACTTTTATTCGGCCATATCTTAGTCATTTCCAACTAAAATTTAACAAACTCAGACTCCACGATTAAGTTCGTTGAGTTAGCTTTCCAACGATATATAGTTTGCCTTTTGATTCAAACCGAGCAGCTCACAACAGTCCCTACAAGAAAGGTGCGCGTTTCTGTACCTTCTGTTTTGTGAGGCTGTTTCGAGCTATCTCTTAGCATTTTCTTAAAAAGCTTATTAAAAAAAAATGTTTGCAATACATTAAACTAACAATCTGTAAATTTTGGTAATTTATAGTTAACGTTTGATATTTTAAAAAAGCACTTAAAGTCACAGCTCATAAGCTGTCCAAAATCTCCAAATTGATACACTAAACCAATAATCAATACATATCACCAATGGTCAACGGTTTAACACATTTAAACAAGACCCAACTAGTCTAAAGTGGGTAACTTAGACATTCGATTCATGTCTCTAGACTTAAAATGTCTTCATATAATTTAGGACATGGATAGTTGTCTTCTTATCACTCGGACTCTTTTCATATTTTACTCACCACCTCAGGTGAGTACTCATAATCCCTTTTCATTTTCAAGTTTTGGGATGTAACATGTATACATTATTCAAGCACGCATTCTTTCTTTTTCTTTTCAAACTATGCGATCTCATTCTCTGTCTATGTGTGATTTCAATGCTATATGTTAAACTATGTTGTCACTATTCGAAGTCTATATTCTAGCATGATCAATAACAAACAAGCCTATGGTAACAATAATGGATTCCATTGGACTGACAACCCACCTGAATTTGACCGGTTTGGCATTCGGGTGATTGAAACCTAACTCAATCTAAGCGTAACTTTCAAGTTACGGACACTAGTCATCAAGGTTTGATTATGCAATATTTGTTTATTCATACATGCATGAGTCTACATTTGACATATGAATCGCTTTCAAACTATTATATATATTCTAACCTTATGTTTACTCACCAACTATTTTTAGTTAACACTCTATTTTTATACATGTTACAGGAAATGCTGTTTGAGCTATACGTGATTGGTGCTACATCTAGGATGCTTTGGACCTAGATTAATTAAATCAAACTCTATATGTTATGCTATGTTATGTGTGTTGAACCCGTTGTAAGGCTTGGAATTTGGTAATGAATAATTATTGAGACTTTAATTAGTGTCATGAGCATTTGGTCAATCATCATGCCCCGACGTAAATTACGCCGTTGGTTGGGGTGTGACAATGCTAGATGTAAACCCGCCAAAAAGGCCTCATACTCCGCTTCATTGTTAGATGTTTTGAATTTGAACTTAAGTGTGCGAGTGTGCTCATGCCCTTTGGGGTCAACCACCAGCAACCCTGCACCAACACCGTCTGGACAGGAGGCCCCATCAGTGTGTACCTCCCACATTTACGCATCAGAAACTGAGGAGTTGATAGGTGTTACGACGCCTTTTACCTTAATTTTTGTATTTTCAAGAACTTCTGCCAAAAAATTAACGATCACTTGCCCTTTAATTGTCATGCACGGATTGTACTAGAGGTTGTTGACGTTGAGTTTGATTGCCACTTGACTTGGCGCCCAGAAACATCTGATTTATTGAGCCTAGCTTTCAATGGGTGACTGGTGAGCACCTCTATGTGATATGGTTGAAAATACCTTCGTTGTCGACGAGAGGCATGCACCAATGCTAAAACCAACATTTCAAGGGCATTATAATTGACTTATGCATTGTTCAGAACCCGATTGATGTAATAAATGGGAGCTTGAACTCCCTTTCTTTCAACGACTAATACAACACTGATTGCTTGATGATCCGCGACGAGGTAAATTTTCAATGTTTTATCTTTAATTAGTGTCAAAAGGTCTGGAAGCGCGGCTATATGAGTCTTCATTTCCTGAAATGCCTTCTTAGCCTCTATGTGTCCAGACGAACTGACTTCCAGAAAGATAATTTTTTAAAGTGCCGATAACATGATATATCTTTCTGCCTGACGAGCCAAAAACTTGTTAATGGAGACTAAACACTCGTTTAACATCCGAACCTCCTGTATGGTGTGTGGAGATGACATGGTGAGAATGGTGCTGACCTTGTCTGGATTTACACAAATGCCATTTCTTGTAACCACCATTCCTAGAAACTCATCCTTTTTCATTCCAAAGGAGCATTTTCCCGGGTTCAACTTGATATTGTTGGCTCGTAAAGTGTTTATTGTTTCAGGGATATTTGCCAACATTGTCTTCTCTGTTTTGCTTTTTATGACGAGGTCGTCCACATAAATCTCCAGGTTTTTGCCAATTTGGGGAGCGAAAACTTTATCCATCATGTGCTGGTATGTTGCGCCCGTATTTTTCAAACCGAGCAACATTTTAGTGTAACAAAAGATTTCTTTTTCGGTATAGAAAGTCGTTTGTTGTGCGTTTGAGTGTATATAAAAATATGGCAACTATGGGTTAATTTCAACACCACTATTGCATTTAATCTTTAAATTTATAAAACACAATTACGAACTATTACTATACACCACACAATTACGAACTATTACTATACACCACATACATGGGTAAGTGCAACCATCGCGACATAGTACAGTATGTTGGGTTTTATAGTGGTATTCGGGTGACATGTTTAGTAACATTTTTTTTTCTAAACATATATATATATATATATATATATATATATATATATATATATATATATATATATATATATAGGGTTAGGTTTAAATGAGAACTTTTTGTTTTGAGAACTTTTGAGAACTAAATCTCAACCGCACATTTCAGGGGGGACCACTATAATTCATGGGAGGGGGGATACATGTAAATAAACTTGTGGCTCAAATTAGTTCTTTTTAGTTCTCAAATCAAATTGGTTCTCAAATGATCCTCTCCATATATATATATATATATATATACTAGTTAGTGTCCCGGGTAAATACCCGAGGCTGTGATATAAAAAAAAAAGTTAAACGAATTAAAAGATGAAAGTTTTTTTCTAACTATTAAACGAATGATCGAATTGGAGTTTTAAGTTCATCAATGGTGGGTTTAGAAAGTCGTGACTTTATTTTTTGATTCGTTCACCATCATTCGTTGATCGAAACCTAAGCAATATGGATCTAGTTTTGTTAGGTTTTCTTTCACGAATCCAAAGCAATTTACGGATCAATTTTAATTGAGAAATGAAGAAGATATGATGAATCAAAGTTATGATATGGTAAAATAAATATGGATAATTTTGTATGAAAATAATTTAACTTTTTGATTTTTAATTATAAGATCTTTCCTTTTTGTAAATACCATTTATTTTTTTAATTCAAAAATCTATAAAAATGACACATGAGATAATCCTAGGTGGCACACCTTAAATTGTGCCACCTACACATTAAAAACTTGTGTTTATTATATAGTATATATATATATATACTAGTTTTTGATACCCGTGCGACGCACGGGAGGTTTTAAAAAAACGAATACAAAATTTAACATGTTATAAAAATGTAATTCGATAATTAGAATTAAAGAAAAAAATTAACATTCGACAATATATAAAGTTATAAATTTGAAAAAAATATATATACATATCCTCATTTATTATGAATCAATTTCAATTAATTTCAGTTTTTAAATTAGGATATGAGATGTGCATTTAATGTCAATAAGTCAAACAATTTGAGCGGGAAAATGAAAAAAAGGATTGTTGTGGTGATGCCATGTGGCATTCAATCTTTTCATATATATATTATATAGATATATATATATACATATATATATATATATATATATATATATATAGAAAATGGATCATTGGAAAACCCTTTATTTTTGGAAAACCTGGAAAATTTTTTTTAACCAATCAAATAATTCCTCCTATTTTCTATTATTTCTTTTATTAAAAAGGTAATAAGGTAAATTTCACATAAACTATTATAAGAAACCATTTGTTTCTTTAAATCATAATAACTATACTCCATATTTACACTCCATAAATCATCATAACTATCTATTTTTAAAATGTCTCAGTTTTGATCATTATGTACAGATTAGAAGATTAGAGATGTTTATTTGGTTTATAATTTCGTCTAATTTGGTGTTTTTTTATATATTGTTCGTAGTTGTTACAGCGGTGTAACAACGATTTCGAAGAACAAAGAGGATGAAAGAAGATGATGTACATGAACACGTCATTGAAGATAATAATGATGCACATGAAGAAGACATGTTAAATTTGTGTAACCATGATAATCCAAGTCTCCATCTATTATATTATATTCTGTTACTTACACTTAGGTAATCAAATGTTTTCAAGTTCTAATTATGAAGTTATGAATTGATTACACAAATGTAATTGGGGTTTGTTAGATTGTCACTATTTAATTTGATTTATCATGTAAATTGTGATTACACACATGTAACGTGGGTTGTATCTCATCTACATCTCAATTTAAAAATGGTTACATAAGTCTAACTTTAGCCTTCAACAAGTAATTACACTGGTGTAACAAATTTGTTTCATCTCAACTTCTCATAACAACGTTGACGATAGTAATGATAGTAATGAACTAGTGATAGACCGGTGTAACAAACTTTGTTTCATCTCAACCTCTCATCATAACAGTGACGTTTTTTCTTCTTTAAAAATATACATGAAATTGTTGTTACACCTATGTAACAACAGTGACGAGAGTGATAAACTTATAATAAACGTGTTTTTTTTGTTTTTTTTTAAAGTATGTTCGAAATTTTTCTATAAGTTGGTCTGGAAATTTGAAATTAAAGGAGAGAGAGATAGAGAGAGAGAGAGAATGATAGATTTTAGGAAATAGGAGATTAGAGAGAGAAAACTAATTAAAACATTAATTAATACAATTATGATTTGTCTATTATGACCTTCATTAAACCTATACATTTTACAATCTTGCACTCGTTTAATCTCAACCATCAATTTTAAATCAATGGTTAGAAAATGGTTTTCCAGGTTTTTCAAAAATGAATGGTTTTCCATGGATCCCTACCCTATATATATATATATATATATATATATATATATATACATATATATATATATATATATAGGGAAAGGATCATGCGAAAACGCATATATTTTGCGAAAATGCGAAAATCATCTTAAAACCAACATAAATTTTTCATACGTTAATATATTTTTTAATAATTTTCACCAAAAGTCTTATAATTATGTTATTTTTAATTCTATAAAAACAAAAAATAAAAAGTTAACGTTTTTATATTTTTATTTTTTCTGTGATACACATGTGTACCACAAAAAAAAAACTCATACTTTAGTATGAGTTAATATTTGTTTTCTCTAAGACGCACCATATGTGTTAGATTTCTGTCATTTTTTTTGTGTTTTCTAATGATACACGTGTACCACACAAAAAAAAAACCCTCATATATGTGGTATACATTACTAGTTTAAAAAGGAAATTGCACCATAAGTCTTATGATTATGTTATCTTTATATTCTAATGGAAAAAATAACAATTTATAACTTTTTTTAATTATATTTGCACATGTGCACTATGTTTCATTTGACGCCAATTTTATGAAAAAAACATTAACGTATGAAGAAGTTATGTAGGTTTTGATATTGGTTTTCGCGTTTTCGTAATATAAAGGGTTTTCGCAGGATCTTTTCCTTATCTATACTATCTTATTATACATATTGGAGAGAGAAAACCCAAGTGTTGAAAAATTAAGATTTTTACAAGTTTTTAAGCACAATGTACAAACAATTTATGCACAAGTGTTGAATCTCTTAAACTACATATGTACTCCAAACCCTAGGTATATAAACTCATTTTTATCATTTCACACCAACCCTCTCTAAATTTCTTTCGAGAGCCGCTCCCGTCCACCTTCCCATTTCCGGCGATGGCTAGGGTTTCAGCAAGATCCGGCGAGATTTCGAGAGGACGAGGACTTAGCTTCAAACCAATCTCTTCAGCAGATGACTTCTATGATTACGACAACACTTCTTTTCTCATTTCTCATTTCATTCTGTCTCCGCAAAACTCCGATCCTCCCCTCGGTTCTGACCACGGCGCCGACCTTCCATATCAGATCCAGAAGACCTATCTCTCTCGATTTCTCATTTTTTGGTCATCCCTTTCAAAACCCTAGCTCTCTCTCGACGATGGAAGCCTTTATACACATTACTACTTTTCTACAAATCGAACCAAATCTGCTATTTGAAAATCATTTGAAAACCCTAGATCTGTGCATTCTCTCTCATCATACTAGGTTTTCGCTCTTCCTCCACAACACAGCAATCGCCGCCTCAAACACCTTAAATATGTGTTGGACACAGGTATGTTTTCTTGAGGTTATTTTTATTTTTGTTTTTGATGATGATTATGATATCGCAGCTTCTCTCTCTCATGATTTTTTTTTCTGAATCTTTAATTTTTGTAACCTGGATTTACTTTTTGTTCATGATTTGTAGGTTTCTTTGCAGCGATTTGCTGGGATATCCTATCTTGGTTTTAATCGCTTAGGTATGCTTATCGATTGCAAAACTTAATTGTAATTTGCGTTTAGGGTTCTTCAGATATCGCCATGGTTCTTCGAATCTCTGCGATTAATCTCTCTCTCTTCGTTCTCTCCAAGTTTCAGATCGATTCTAGGTCGTGGGTCGGGTTCTCTTTCCAATCTCCAACCAGGTATGTGGGTTTCTTCATCTTCTTCGTGTTTGCCTTAAATCCGTAGTTTATGTTCGTGATTGAAAGTATTGTGGTGGTGAAAATGGTTTTTATGGATTTCTATTGGTTTCACAGGTGCAGGCTGTTAAAAGATAGAATTGTAATGTTCCAAATCAGTTTGTCATATAGTTTTTGTAACATCAGAAGGTGTATTTTGATTTACATCACCGTGAGTTGACGAAGCTTTCTAATTTAACTCGGTTTATTTGCAGAGTTTGTAAAGAATTGGTCTCTGTCACTTCGATTTGGGGTTTTAATTAGTTTTTGTTCGCATGTTGTATGAGGTAATGGATTCTTCTTACCTTTTTTAGCCAAATCGGAATGTTTCAAGTTCTATTACACTGTGTATGTTTGTACACAGTTAGTTAACTATAATATTTGATGTTCTGTTTTGTTTTTGTAAGCTGGCCTGAAAATATACCCAATGTCACCAATCGCAGGAAAAAGTAGGTACTGACATTTACATTTCATAGGAAGCGTGCATGTTTTGAGTTCTTTATTTATTGTTCGAGCTCATTTTTTGTTGCAATTGCTAATGCTTAGAAGGTTGTTTTCATCAGGTGTTCTACAACAAAATCTATTCAAGATTCGCCTTAGATTCTTAATCTTGATGAGGTGTGAATTTTGTTATGAAGTTTTGTTTTTCTTCTGGTTTTATATTATTATTATTAATAATGTTCAGAGAACATTCAACTGGACTATTGCTTGTTGGTTAAACTAAATATTTAAGATTGAGGTTTGATTAATTTAAAAATCTGCAATTTTGTGAAAGAATAAAACTATATTCTGTATCAGATTAGGCTTGGATCTTATGGTTGTTTTAGTTTAATCTTGTTTTTGAAATTACTGATTCATGGTTCTAATCACGCAAATCTTTTCACTTATGAATATGAGTATCTTGACTTTCTTTAAAAATCTCAAAGTTCACATTCCTAAACAATGCCAGTGTCTTCTCATGTCCGCTACCTCAAGGTAACCATACATTTCTTTGAAGATATAGTATGCTTATAGATAGAACCGATACATTTGGCCCCTCCCGTCTTTATATTACATTGACAATCTAAGTCAAATGAAATATTATGACTTTCTTCTCCGAGATTCATATTTGCTTACGTAATTTATGAAGTGAGGATGTTGAATGTTTGAAGAAGTTTTGTTTGCACAACCCCTACATTCTATGATGCCCTTTACAAGAGTTTTAAAGTAAGCTGAACATGTGAAGGTTGCACGCTATGGATTGATTCTAAATATGATCATGGATCCTTTTGTTGGTGGTAAGTTTTTAATCCATGAAGGGATCGTTCCTTGAGCTTCGTTAAGGCATGTTTCTAATTTTAGGCTTCATCTAGATATAACCTGGTATATTAGTGTCATGTTCCTTTTTATTCATCACTTCTCTAACTATCTTTATTAATAATACTAATAAACATGTCAAATTGCTTTCTGATTTGAGGAACAATTTCTTTACTTTCTAGAAGATTGCAGGAGGTTTGAGGAAATCCTACACCAGAAATCCTTAACATTAAACCCACTTGGTAAGCCATTACTACTAAATGTTCTAGGTATAAAGGTCTTTTAAGAGAAGAATGAATCATAATAGTTTGCAGCCATGTATCTGTACTTTTTTTTTTTGCAGCATGGGAAGATATAAGATTGTACTCATGTTTGGCGAGTTTTTTAAGAAACCGATTAGTGATTACACATTATGGTGAACTGGAAGGACAAGGGCAACAATATTTTTAACTTTTTTTCCCAAGAAATTGGTTCTTTTGATCTGAATTCTGAGTAAGTGTGCAGGAAGTCGGTGCTTGATTCAGTTGAAACATGAGGCGAGGTTGAGAGGTGGATTTTATGTGAATCCTGAGCCAAAGATACTTTTTATCATGAGGTATGCGTCATTGCTTTTGTTGTTTGCCGCACATATTTTGGTTAAAGAACGTTGCATTCCGTTGCTTTCAATATGTCTGGGATGTAAACGGTATTCAAATTGAAATCATGAAGCAGCTGCTGACCCAAAATGGTTTATTGGTATGCAACTGTGGCCTCAGTAAACTAAATTCTTGTTGGGTCAGAATCGCTGATGTTATATTAGGTCAGAATCGCTGGAGAAAAGCTAATGTTATATTAGGTCAGAATCGCTGATGAGTGACGACAGAAAAGCCCCCACCGATTACTCAAGGTGCACGCTTCTACAATTCCAAATCAATTTCTGCTACAATTCACAATCTCCCTGTATGTTATGCACGGTGATCTGAACTTTTTTTTGCTGGTGTTATTAATCTGCCATGAACTAATGTATGCTTTAATTTCTATGGTGTTTGTCTTGAAAACAGGATGCTTCATCCCAAGCCATTTCCTTCACAAGTTTGCTGGTGGTAATAATCTTATACACGATTTTTTTCTGTCATTTCATGATATTGGATATGATATCGTGTCGGATTTATGGTATTTAGCAAGATTTGAGTTGCGGGATTGTTCTATACGATTGTTTATCTTATAAAAAATGTTGTTCTATATGTCTGTTGTTTTTATAAGACATATTGGATACAATATTGTTCTTATACTATATTTGGTAAGATTCTGGGTTTAATTAGGAGTATGCAAATGGGATTAATCAGTTGTTAAGTGTCTAATGATAATTTTTATGTATGTCGCTGCAAGAATTTTGATTATAAAAAAGTTCATAAGTGTCTAATGATGATTTGGTGACTAAACACCACACAAAAAATGGTCTCAATGTGTGTGTGTGTGTGAAAAATGTTAGAATTAGATTAAAAAGATGAGTTAAGCACAGATTTGGTGATTTGTGTTTGATTGATGCATTTTGGAGACACTCTAGCTATGCATAAATGTTCAACCAGTCATGACGCTTTAAGTCGTCAGCCAAGTTGTTGGGCTATACATTGTGAGGCATGAATATTAGACTTGGGCTAACATTGGATTGGGCTTCATGTGATTACGATTTGGGCTTCTTGGGCCGTTTACTCTTCTTGGGTTTACGATTATGATTAGGGCTTTTGTAAGGGTAGTATAAATACCCAACTAGTTTATGATTTTGACTAGCCTTGTGATTACGATTTACTGTTTACTCTCTTGTATTCACGATCGCAAACTCACTCTAATAGAAGATTGATCAAGTTTCATTCAAGATTTGATTGTGTTGCTTTGTTCTTCATCTCATATCAAGTATATTTCATCATCTTCTTGTCGAATCACTCACAAACAAGGTTTCCGCACTTGTTTGTGTTTACGATATCGTGAACGATTTTTGTTTCGGGACCAACAATTGGTATCAGAGCTAAGAATCGTCTGATTCGAGGTTCCACGATATTAGATTCGATTGTTTGGCTGAAAAAAGTGGAAGCTTGCTGCTGTTTTCGATGTTTACGACAATTTCTTGGCTGTTCTTGCTGTTTACGAGTGGTGTTCTTCATTGGTTTGGTGTTTACAACTTCAAGCAGTGATCTTTGAAGGTTTACGATCGCGAAATTCGAGTTTACGATATCAAGACTCGAACTTTAGACATTTACGATTGATAAAAAGGGTTTACGACTTCAAGATCCGATTTTTGGCAGTTTACGACCTTGTTTATGACTTGGAGCTGTTTACGACCACGTTTACGATCGGAACTGAGTTCACGACCGAGTTTATGACCCGGAGGTGTTTGTGATTGTGTTTTCGATCTACCAGCATGTCAATATCGTA
>JBCNJP010000025.1:12326483-12360063 GCA_039602395.1 Deinandra increscens subsp. villosa | reverse complement strand
GATACAACTGAACGAATCATTCAAATCAGAAAACGGATAGCCGCAGCACGTGACAGACAAAAGAGCTATGCCGACAAACGCCGTAAACCTTTGAAGTTCGAGGTAGGCGATAAAGTACTATTAAAGGTATCTCCCTGGAAAGGAGTGATACGCTTCGGAAAGCATGGAAAGCTGAATCCTCGCTATATCGGTCCATTTGAAATCATTGGGGAAGTAGGCCCGGTGGCCTACTGATTACAACTCCCTGCAGAACTCGATGGAGTTCACAACGTGTTTCACGTCTCGAATCTGAAGAAATGTCTGGCTGAAGACAATGAAATAATTCCCTTGGAGGAATTGGAAATTGACGAACATCTGAGATTTATTGAGCAACCGGTGGAAATCATGGGACGCGAGGAGAAAGCCCTCAAACGTAGCAAGATTCCTATCGTCAAGGTCAGATGGAACTCAAAGTGTGGACCCGAATACACATGGGAACGGGAGGATCAGATGAAGAAAAAGTATCCTCACTTGTTCGGGCAAACGTCCACGGAAACTCAAGATATGATTTAATTTTGGGGACCAAAATTCCTTTAACAGAAGGAGGATGTGGCGACCCTAAAACTTTTGCTTTCTTTCCCCAGCAACGACAGCAACAACGACAGCTGAGGCTGCGAACGCTACAACGCAAGAATAATTTTCGGGACGAAAATTCCATTTACAAGGGGATGATGTGACATCCGAGAATTCCAAGGTTAACTTCCGTTAGACAATCTCCGTTAGTTACGTTATAAGTGTTAACTTAGTAACTAATACTTAACTAGACCGAATACGTCCACGACCTTTGGTTGATCACCGAACCCGTCCATATGTGTTATGTGTTTATTTAATTATCGCCACTATGTGGAAATTATGTGCAACATGATTTAAACGCATGATTATTATCAAAAACATGACTAGTTGTTTACTTGTTGAATTATGTGACAAATTGTTTAAATTGCCTAGTTTAATGTTTAACCAAGTAATTAGAGTATATGCATTTGTTCTAATCTTGGGCTAATCACTTGCTGATCATTGGGGCCCAAATCCCAATGAAAAGCCCAAAGGAAGCTTAGTATTTAAGGGAAATAAACCCTAAACCCTCCCATTTGCATGCTCCACCACAAAACACACACATACACTCTCCACCCTCTCTCTCTCTCTCTCGTGAACCACTTCTGGTCAGCCGTGAACCACCAAGGATCACCGTGATCTCAGCCTTGAAGATCATCCATCAAGCTTGGAAACCCAACCGTGAGTCCCATGAACTTTTCATGCCTTTTCTTTGTGTTTTCTTAAAAAGAATGTGTAAACCTTCATGGAATCGTTTGATCTTCTGATATGATGCTTAGGAATGTTAGATCTAGCCTAAAGTCTGCAACTTTACGTGTAAAATCATGCCATAATGAAGATCCATGCTAGTTAGGTCATTTTATGCTTAAAAGTGTTCTTGGAGATTTGATGGTGAAAATCCATGTTTAAGGTGTTAAATTTGCTTGTGTAATGTTGGTAAATGTTTATGCATGCTAGATACTGAATTATATGAAGTATGGAAGCTGTTAGATCGATTTTTGGTCAGATTTACGAAGTTTCTGCGACTAGCGAAACTGACAGATTCGTTAGGCGAAACTGTAGTTTCGCAAACTGTTTGAATATTCATCCAGCGACACTATACAGCGAAACTATAGTGTCGCATGTGAAACTAAGTGTATTGCTCGAACGAAACTACCGAGCGAAACAACCATAGACTCCTGAACGAAAGTTCAAATCAGTTTCGAGTGAAACTAGATAGCGAAACTGTGCCATCAGTTTCGAGCGAATCTATCTAGCGAAACTGTGCCTTCTATGAACGAAAGTTCAAACCAGTTTCGAGCGAATCTATGCTAGCGAAACTGTGTCATCAGTTTCGAGCGAAACTAGCTAGCGAAACTGTGTAGCGAAACTGTGCCAGGCCAAAACCCAAACTTGTGCAACTTATTTGAATGTTATGCCATGACTTACATGATTATGCAATAATGAAACATGCTTTGATTTCTGAGTGATGTGAACCCTTGTTTATGATCAACCATCGGTGTCGTGTGTCGGTATGTCGAGTCGTAGTTCCAACGTTCTATGTTATGGGCCATAGTGACGTAGTTAAAGTTTTGACACAACCTAACACCTAAGACCTTAATGTGATTATTAGGTCTTCGTTAGCAATCATAATTGGATTATTTGAAGTGTAAGCTGAGCAACCTAAGGTGAGTTTCACTAACCCTTTAATTGTGAGCCCGTTTGGGTCACAACGAATTTACTTAACGGAAAACAACGCTGACATTTTGAGGTATTGCCAAATGGGATATCTGTTATGGAAGTTGGAGTGTTATATGGAAAGCACTTGCAACTGTCCATCCTTGGGGTTTCAAATAAAATCCGCAACCAACTATTTAATACTTAAACTCATTTGGGATTTCAAATGAAATCCGGAACAACCATTTGGACACTTAAACTCTTGTTAGGATTTCAAATGAAATCCAGAATAAACGGTTTTAATTTGACTAGTGTAGGTTAAAGTCTAAACCAAATGATATCACATGATTTCTAAGGATGCCTTAAAACTTAAAAGTCCTCAAAAATTTAGTACCATTAATTTGCGAAGCGAGGGGATGTTGGGTAGATCTACTGAGGGTTTGACAAACCCTGCTCCGCGGTACACAAATGTGTAGCCAACCGGTTGGAGGCCGAACGGAGATCAATATCAGCCTATTTTAGTTGTGGGTCCCATGAGGAACACAACTGGAGGCACAAACTATCGGCAAATGCCGAACTCTGTTACGTCAGCTTTGGTACGAACTTCCTTAGTGCATGGAAACCGGATTAGCTACCCGCGATATCGGTTGACCGCTTTAAACTTTACTTAACTAGTGCATATTCGATAATACAGCACTTGGCATTGTTTTGCAAAACTACTACTTATTTATATGTTGGTACATACGCTTATGAGACCGGGCCGCTGCATGACATGCCCGCTGTGAACTCACCAACCGTTAGGTTGACACTTGTGTGGTTTTCACTTTTGCAGATCGCTGAGGAGTATCCACCGGAGGTTGGCACGGCACCCGAAGTTACTTACTTCTTTTGAACTTAAATTTGGGAAATTGAACAACAAATTATGTTTTGTAATTTAAGCACGTGGTTAGTGCTAAGATACTCATGTTTCTTTTCCGCTGCAAACTTTTAAACTGTTTTATGATGAATGTTTGGACTTTACTCTGATTCGTTTAGTATTTGTAACTAATGGTTGTGGTCCTGGTTTGGTCGCACCCCTTAACGGTATAAACTCCGTTAGTGGTTAATTGGGGGTGTGACATGTGCACATGGTGGTGATGAGGAAGTATCCAATGATTCAGGGAAGGGTTGAGAAGCTGGATATAAAATTCATGGATGACGGTGTTTTTGGTCTGCAAACTCAAGATAGAAAAGGAAAGAGCACTTTATAAGGAAGACTTGAGTGGGCTAATAGAGGTGCTTTCCCTGAGGTTGCAAGGGAACAAGATGTAGAATCAGAACCCGAACCTGAAGTGCCTCCAATCAATGTATCTGTTGCTGAAGATCATGATGTTCCAGTGACTGTTCAGGAAGAACCAGAAAACATACTTTCAGATGAAGAGAATGTGATGGATGATATTTTCCCCGAGAATGAGAATATGGAAGATGATATATATGGCGATCTAGAGCCAATCAGCCACAAAAGAACAAGGGATGACTTGAGATCTTCTTCAAGTGATGGTGCAATCCCACAAGAGATAAATATTAATGTTGCTGATGATGATGTGTTTGTAGAACCCATTCCTGTACGTGAACCCTCACCAAGAAAGAAATCTGATCCAAGAACTATCAGATTCAAGTTTCAGAAGACAACCTCAAGCCTGATGGTATTTCAAATCATCAGGTGCAAATGTTGAGAGCACATTACAGGATGATGATCAAGCGGATGTACAAGAGACAACTCCAACTCAAACTGAAAGTCCTATTCTGAATGAACACAACCCAGTTCGTGAGGAAAGGCAATTCTTCGAATTGGATAGCTCATTTTTGAGCCCAGCCCAGTGAGAGTGAATGTTTCTACTGAATCAAGCCAGGGTCCAATCATTCCAAGCTTTCGTTCATATCCAACACTTGTTGGAGAAAGTGTTCAAACTAGTGATCTCCTGATAGACCTTCGGATAAGCGCTGATCCTCAAATCAACTTTCTGCTTTCTCAAAACAGGAAGAGAGAGGGAGAAATAAAAGAACTGAAGGAAGAAAACAAGAGGTTGAAGGAGAAGGAGAGCAAGAATGAGGCAAGCATTGGATATATATATGGTGGATTCCTTAAGTTAAGGAAGAAGTTGGAAGATTTGAAGGGGATTGATAGTTCAAATGCCCAGAGTCCGTCACAGGGTGCACAGACTGCTGATGTAGTGCAAGAAGATGAAGGTGATGACTCCATTGAGATCTCAGACTATGTTCGAGGAGGAAGATTCATCTCAAAGGCACGAGAAAGTCATGAAAATTGGTTCAAGGATTTCTTCCAGGGACCTCCCCCTAAGCTGTACACAATTGATGTGGGAGAAAGTGAAATTGACAAAAGGGGGAGTCGTGAACCTATCCTGTGCTGGCAATACGATGGAGAGAAGAAGCTGTTTGCTGTGATCAGAGATGGCTATAGTCCAGTGGAGTACTACAGAACTCGCAGTCAATTTCACTCCTGGACTGAGACAAAGATGAGGAATTTGCTGAGGGCTCCATTTATTAACAGATGGATGAATGCACATGGAGACATTGTTCGTAACAATCTGATGAGCCATCTTGAAGAAGACTTTGCAAACTTTGACCTCAAGCAAACAAAATGGGTTCAGACTGGAACTGACCCTGTTACGGATGAGCCTGTTGGAGAAGTAAGGCGACCACCCACTAAAAGAACTCGAGTGATCAACATGTTAGACGAGATTGAAGATGGTATGCTTGTGAAAAACTTTGATAATTGGTTTTATGATCCAACAACTCATGAGGTGGTGGTGGTTTGCAAGAAGATGCGAGAATTTCGCTTCTATGATCCAGTTTATTTGTTGAGGTTTGGAGAACGTGACATCAAACTCCTAGCCACCCAACCTATCATAGGTGATGAACTTGATTTTGAGAATGCTATAAGGGTGGGAATCTTTCATGGAACAGCAAACAGGATTGTAAAACGTGAATGGTGGTCAAGGAAGGAGACTCACACCTTCCGATTTGATTTGCTTCTTCCTTAGACAGTCTAATGGTTCATGCCTAGGGGTAGATTGTTGGGCTATACATTGTGAGGCATGAACATTAGACTTGGGCTAACATTGGATTGGGCTTCATGTGATTACGATTTGGGCTTCTTGGGCCGGTTACTCTTCGGTTTATGATTCTGATTAGGGCTTTTGTAAGGGTAGTATAAATACCCAGCTAGTTTATGATTTTGACTAGCTTTGTGATTACGATTTACTGTTTACTCTCTTGTATTCACGATCGCAATCTCACTCTAATAGAAGATTGATCAAGTTTCATTCAAGATTTGATTGTGTTTCTTTGTTCTTCATCTCATATCAAGTCTATTTCATCATCTTCTTGTCGAATCACTCACAAACAAGGTTTCCGCACTTGTTTGTGTTTACGCTATCGTGAACGATTGTTGTTTCGGGACCAACACAAGTTATATCTATGGACCGGAAATAATACTTTGGACTTAAAATATGCGTAAAGAAAGTTGATCCTTTCTGTATAAGACATCTGATGTACTAGGAGACATGCCTCTCATACTATGTTCTATCATTTTCTCGTTCTAGACTCACAGTGATCCAATCAAACACACTGTAAGTTTGGGTGAGGCCTCACACTCATCACTTGTATCAACAAGGGCGCCTTGATGTTTAGCTATTGTATAATAAATTATACAATAGTATAGAATCCTATATTGCCCGTATACAACTCCCACTGAACTTCAGATCTATTCCCAAAAGTAGTCTTTCTGACTGGCATTTACACAACAACGGTTGACTACAATCAAAGAACACATCTTGGTAAACGAGAGTTCTAGTATACGTCTCATGTCAGAGGACACAATTGAGTATACCCTTTAATCAAAGAAATCTCTAATCCATGGAGTTTCATTTGATGCGAGTTACGTCCAGCGTTATTCTTTAATAAGGCCTTTAAGTCTTGAATGTCAACGCCTTTGAGATTCAAAAGTTAAAGCAATCTTACTTCAAATATCGTTCCCACAATGTTTGATCGACTACAGGCATCTCAGAACTATTTCTTGGATAATTAAACGTACTAATAACGAACACAGTTATATAATTATTTAGTTGCATTCTATAATGGAATAAGAATAATAAATAGATAACCGTTTAATGTTCATACATCCAAATACTAAATCAAAACATATTAGCCAATTTAAGTCCTATAGCTTCTCTATGATAATCATGAGCAGCTCGAGCCATGGGCTTAGTGAATGGACCGGCTAAGTTTTGATCTGTGTCTACTTTGCTTATGCGGATATCTCCTCGTTCTAGTACTTCTCGAATGTAGTGGAATTTTCTCAGAATGTGCTTGGCTCTGTGATGTGCTCTGGGCTCCTTGGCTTGAGCTATGGCTCCTGTGTTATCACAAAGCACCTCAATCAGTTGCTTTATTGAAGGAACCACATCGATATCAGTAATGAACTTCTTCATCCAAGCAGCCTCCTTAGTAGCTTCTAAGACGACTATATATTCAGATTCGGTTGTGGAATCAACCACAACACTCTGTTTTGAGCTCTTCCATGAAATGGGGCCTCCGTTCAGAGTATATACGAATCCGTACTATGATCAAGAATCATCTCAACCAGTCTGAAAACTCGCGTCAGTGTAACATCTTACAGTGAGATCCTCATCCGTTCCTC
This sequence comes from Deinandra increscens subsp. villosa, assembly GCA_039602395.1. NCBI lineage: Eukaryota > Viridiplantae > Streptophyta > Magnoliopsida > Asterales > Asteraceae > Deinandra > Deinandra increscens. The sequence goes on along the minus strand of JBCNJP010000025.1, from coordinate 12,353,114 downwards.
TGTATACCAAGAACACATCCTTAGTTTTCCTAAGGTACTTTAATATGTTCTTCACAGCAGTCCAGTGAGCAGTTCCTAGAGTCTGTTGGTAACGACTGGTCATGTTGAGTGCATACAAGACATCAGGTCTAGTGCATAGCATAACATACATAATTGACCCAATACCTGAAGCGTATGGAACCTTTTCCATCTGCTTCTTTTCAACACTGTTCCTTTAGTCATAGAAACATTTCCTTTCTTGGAATTATCCATGTTGAAATGAGCTATTATCTTGTCAATGTATGTAATTTGACTGAGTCCAAGAAGTCGCTTAGATCTATGATGTGTCGGATTTGAACAAGAAAAACAAGTCAAGCTTAAAAAGGTGAATACTGAGTGACCAAATCACACACTAGGGCAAGCGTACCCGTCGTATGCAATATAGTATCAATAAGTACCGAGTATCAATCCACGGACGCGTGTACAGACTCTCGATAATGTATCATAACTAATATTCAACCGATGAATGATTGATTTGAGGAAACTAAAGAAACAGATAAACAAGATAAACAAGTAACTAGAATAACTAAGGAACTTGATGTGTCGGATTTGAACAAGAAAAACTGTCAAGTTAAAAAGGGATATTACTGAGTGACCAAATCACACACTAGGCCAAGCGTACCCATCGTATGTAATATAGTATCGGAAAATACTCGGTATCAATCCACGGACGCGTAATTAGACTCCTGATAATGTACCATCACTAATATTTAACCGATGTATTTGGAATGATTTAAATCAAACAAACTAAGCTAGCAGTAAACAAACAACAAACAACGCAAACGATAGAGAAACATAATGAGAGAGAGAGATATCACCTAGCCTAGAATCCACTAAACCCAAATAAGACCCCTAGGAAGACCTATCAACATGAAACTATCACCAAATGAGAATAACCCAACCAAGGAGGACTATAGACACATCCCGAATGATCAGAAAATTCTAAATGATGCACAGATAGCATAATATGTGAATTTGCACAACGGTTTCACAGTTTCGGTAAAAACAAGCAAAACACGCATAAATCGGGAAACACCAAGAGAGGTCTTTATAAATGAAACCTAATACATGCAATGATTCTAATTTCGATTATCTAGGACCCAGAAATCACTAAACACGAATAAATAGGCTCAAATCTCGTGGTCACAAGTATTCTAACATATCAAACAATGTCTAGCCAATAACTAGCAAATGAAATAACTCGGTTAAGTTCATTCCACAAGGATGCACACAAAATCAGCCACTAATTAATGATATATCATCATGTAGGAGGTCTCCGGATCATGCATCAACCCAAAAACTAATTTAAGTCTAGGGATCAACAATAAACTAACTAATAATTGTTGCAATTCCACAATCCCTATCAATTAGTCCACATAACACATCATTAACAACAGCTAATAAAGCACACATAATCATCCCAAACAATCAAAACTAGAATCATGAGCAAAAATCACATAATCATGTTGAAAAGTCTAACCGAAAAGTCAAAATGGGTTAAGCTTCATCTAGACAAGGTGATAAATAGGAAATCAGCCACAAATCATGTCTCTAATCATGAAATCAATCAAATCTGAGCAAGACATGAACAAACAATCAGAAACGAAGAAGAAGAAACCGAATTGGATGATGAATTTATAAACCGAAGCTTCCAAATCTTCAATCCACACTCCAAAGTCTTCAATCCGGCCTTTGATTGCTCTAAAATGCGTCCCTCATCTCGTTCCTCACTCACGCTACTACTCTGGTCGAACTCCCCCAACCCTAGGCTAAAAAAATGCTTAAATACACGTTTTGGAAATTTTAGCCGACTGGGCCCGTTCGCGGACCATGAGAACTGAGAAAGGGAGACTCGCTGGTCCATGAGGCCCACTTTACTCTTTTCTAGTTTCCAGGCTCGCGGACCAGCGAGATTATGAGAGTGGACACTCGCTGGTCCATGACTGACACTTTAGCAGATTTTCAATTTCTTCTATCTTTCACTCCCGAGCTCCAAATCGCGTTCCGTTTTCGCCCGAATCACCACAAATCATCCTTCCATCACCAGATCTCCTATGAAACAACATATGAACAATTAAGAACCAAATTCTCACCAAAACCTAATAAAAAGCCGGTAAAAATGCGGGATTTGCAATTCAAAAACATATATAAGATGCGTTGCATCAACTAAGGACACTCAAACGCAACGGGATCTAAGCTGAAAATTCAGATCGAGCAACAAGCGGTACTACCTGGCAAGGAATCCTCTGGGCTAGCTACGATTACCGGTATTTCGGTCCGAATAAACCCAACCGCCGAAAACCGAAGCCCCTGAACATGCTTTATTAAATTTTTTTTTACCAAATATGGGTCCCACACAATTAATTTCGCAACTAGGCCTAATCCCATCTCAAAGCATGAATCAGCACGGGTCAAACCAGTCTAGGATTTGTCCCACCACAATTGAATAAACTATTTATGATTTGGAGATTATGGAAAGTGAATGGATGGAATGATGGTTGAGCTTGAACTGAATTTATTTATTTAATCCTAAAACTAGGGCGAGTCTCCACCCGACATTACATCTCCTGAGTCCCTATCCCGAGAGGTAGTAAGCAGGCTTTGACCCTCGCACACAAAACCACATCACCCCAATAGATCATCTCCGGAGTCACTATCTCTAGAGGTAGAACGTAGGATCAGCGAATTTTGCACACTTTATTCATTTTTTTTGCATACATACATATTCAAAACAAGCTCAATGTGGATGGATGGATGGGGCGTCACTATTTCTCGGATTTATTTTCATAAAAAGATCATAGTGTGTCGGGTTATCTCCAAAACATAAACATTTTATTCAACTGAGGTACCTATCAGCTTATTCAACAGTTTTGGAATTGCTACTACGCTAAAGGCGGGAACCCATAATATTTATTTATTTAGATTTATTTAAGTAGCGAAATGAACTCAGGATTTTTAAGCTTTCAGAAATGAGCTGGGCCTACGAGCACATCATAAACCAGACGCGCTTTCAACTTTATTCAATTTTTATTTACATTCACCAAAAAGCCAAAAATTCCAGTTTTACTATCATTTTCTATTTTTACCGCAAACATATTTCAAGGACCATGTAAAAACACAACAGGGGGAAATGATCAGAAAATTTCAAAAAATTTCACAATTTTAAGAAATTTCAGTTCAGTTTACCCGCCTCCCCACACTTAGTTTGTACATTGCCCTCAATGTACGGTAAATGACAAATCAAGCACAAAAAGAGGTAAAGGGAACTGAAATACTCCCCTGATCACTGTCGATGTGCCAGTGAACTGTAGAATGTATCTCGAACAGCTCTCGACCAGAAAATGCCAGAACTGCCGGAAGATGTGTCAAATGGGCCCAAAAATCTCCAAAAATGAACGATGAAACAGCTCTTGACCAAAAGGTGCCAGAACTGTTTCCCACATGCCATCTATCAAGCAATCACAAACAACATATCAAAGTAACCATCGACATAATATAACATCCATGATAAAGTATCAAATCAGCCGAACCCATACACAACATATCCCGAGTTTGTACCTCTAAATAAATACATCACAAATCAAAAGAAATAAGATACAACTCGGATAAGAAGTAACCGATGTCTCAAGGATTCTGATCTGGTGGTGGCTGAAAACCTGGAACTGCAACGGCTAGTGCTGCAATTACCTGCACAAACCAATCCTGCATCTTTCACTGCTGGTCTACAAGCGCCACTATCGCCTGAGTCTGAGCCGCAAGAAGACGAATGTGCTGTTGAATAGCTTGAGTCTGCTGAGCCTGAGCAGAGAGAGGGCGAGGCCTAGGAACATCAACCTGTGGCTCAGGGGGAACATCAACTGCGGTGGCCGCGACCGCCATGTGATCTAACGTGACCTGCACTAAAACGTGCTCATCCGGCATTCTGGTATGAGGTATCGGATCGGGAGCTGGCTAGACTGGATACTGCATCTGACCGTCTGGTCTGACGACTGGGGGAATCACCAACGGTCGTGTGGCGACAAAGCGAATAACCCCCTCGTCGGGTGTCTCTATCATATGCATCTGCTGAATAGCCCAGACGTCTAGTGGAGAGGCGTCGGCTGTCCAAGTCCAGACCTCAGCGGGAGGGATATCAACGCCATCTGGTGGTAGTAGCAAACCATAGGTCCTAGCTAAGCGCGTAACAAAAGCGTCGCATCCAAAAGTAGCTCCCGGTCGAGTGGTATACTGACGCTTTATCGCAACAATCAACTAATGGGCAAGGTTGTAGTCATGCCCCTCAAGCAAGTAATACAAACGGACCACATCACCCTTAGAGAGCTTATCTAAGCTCTCCTTCCGAGGAGAAACGGTATGGAAAAGCACCTTGTGTAGATATCTGTGGAATGGGTCTCGCGGGTAGTGGTATTTCATGTCCTTATCATAACGGACATCACCAACACGCGGCCACCAAGCGGTGATGATGGTATCATCAAAATCGGCTGCAGCAGCGGTGAATACGGGCTGCGTCACCTGATCCTCTGTATATAGCCGCATCCTCACGACAAAATCAAATAGAAACAATTGTCTCTCCTCCCCATCTAAACGAAATGTGATCGTGCGGTCAAATGTGTAATCACGAGGGAGACGGGGATACTGAATGGTGGACATGAACTCTAAGGTCAGCTCCTCCCAAACTGGGTCATCAGCGCCCTCCATGGTCTTGTGATGATCTCCTCAGCTCGCGCGGTAACCCCTAATATCTGAAACAGTGGCTAGTGGAGAGGTCGGACTCGCAGGAAGCGCATAGTGAGAAGCCTCCTCAGACGGGTGTACTCTACAGAAGATCTATGAAAAAGAAGCCATGGGTGCCTGTGGAGAGGAACATACAGGGCCACCCCTTTAGCCAGAACCTCACCCTCGACTGGTAGTGGCTCCATAACCGGTGGTGGAGGCTCCACCTCAGCAGCAGCCTTCTTCTTTGATGCCTTGCACTTCTTGCGCTTCTTCCCAGCGCCCGAAGATTGACCTTTAGCCATATCTGCAAAATTTCTCAACAAAATCAAGTTAGTACATTAAATAAAACGAGAAAATATGAAAATCGGGCTTCAGACGGGTATTAGCTGAAATAATCAGCAAAGTAATGTAATCTGATCGAATGCAAACTACGAGAATGGAGATGAGTACCCGACAACTTGCATTAACCAGAACCAGCTAAACCCAAGTGAAACCCTAACACGAACCGTCCAATTGTCGTTTATGAAGAGAACGGTTCGCATGTCAAGTCAATGTGATTAGAAAGCAGGGCTGCGAATCGCTGGAATGGAGATTGAGTACCAACAATTTGCAGCTACCGAACTACTATGCACAATCACAGTTTTACTGAAAACGGGCTGTTCATTTGTCATTTGTGAAGGGAACGACCCGAAATAAGCAAAACAAAAGGAAATCTGATGATATCCAAACACAAACCGCCAATTGTCAATTATGAAGAGACGGTTTTCGCGAGGACGAATCACAAAAGCCTAGAAAACCAGTGTGCGGACGTTTGTTTAAAAATGATGAAGTGAACGTCACACAAACTTGAATTCTAAACAAACCCGAGAAATTTTACCGTCCTACGGACCACTGGAATGGAGATTGAGTACCAATGGCCCGCATTACGACATAAATCTCCTGAAAATCGGGCATGACCCGTTCGTTTATCAGACAAACCAACACCCAATTTTGGGTGTTCCAATCAACCAAAACAATCAGCAGCAAACACACATGCATCAAGGAATCCAAAATTGAAGTGTAAAACAACTAAAACCTAAATTAAACAAAAAATAAACGATAAAATATAAAAACAACTAACATGTAAACTAAGAATCCTACAAAGTAATTAAACTAAACCTAGAACAAAACGATGAACCAAAATGATGAAAATAGAATCACGGAATTAAGACAACGAAGCCTAATTAATTAAGGAAAAAATGGATTTTAATAATACAAGTTTTACCTTGTTGGCGGATAATAATACGAGTTTTAAAATTTCCTCACAATAATACGAGTTTTGTGGGTATTGGATTCTAATGACACACCGTTAATTTTTACTAACGGTGTTAGTCTGTTGCCTACGTGGCACCTGACGTGGACTGTTTTCCTCCTACGTGGCACCTAACATGGCACCTGCCACGTAGGCAACATACTAACACTGTTAGTAAAAAACTAACGGTGTATCATTTGAATCCAATACCCACAAAACTCGTATTATTGTGAGGAAATTTCAAAACTCGTATTATTATCCGCCAACAAGGTAAAACTTGTATTATTAAATTCCATTTTTCCATTAATTAAACATATTTTTCTGATTTTTTTTTTGTTTTTTTTTTCTGATTTTGATTTGTTTTTTTAGAAAAATCTATACACGAAAACGACAACTAAAAGGCTGACTAAAAGTAAATAAAAATGAACATGCTCCACAAAATCTAACCAAACGCTAGGAAAAATTAACTAAGAATCGAAAACACGAAATTACCTAAGATGCTTAACTTTTAAAAACGCAAATGCACTAAACTAAACCTCAATGCTGTAATATGAGTATCATGGCGAAACCTAAATGCAAATCAACAACCTAAATTAACCTAGAACAAGAAAAGAAATAAAAGTATTGCTAAACAATTAAACTAAGCCTAAGGCTGAAAATAAACCTATTATAAAAACTTGAAAAGTGAACACCTAAACAGAGAAAGCAAAAATGAAACCTAAAGTAACATTGAAAGTAGTCTACCTAACTAAAGAACAAGAATAAAGAAAGGTAAAAGAAAACCATTTATCCTAACAAAGCTTTGTAAAAAATATCAGCAAATAAATAGAACCAGAACCTTATGAGTCAAGCCAAACTCAATCATAAATACATATCACAGTTAAGCACCGATTGATTCAGCCACAAGTATCCATCACAGGCTTCCATGAGAGCACAAAAATTGATTTGAACTAAGAACCTAAACTAAAAATGAGAAGCCACATACCTGGTATAAGATGGAAAGGAGATTTGGAACGAATGTGGGTGATCGGAGATGGGTGGTGCACAGTGGTTGGAGAAATTGGATAACCAGTGGTGGAGTGGCGACGATGGGGAGAGGGGTGCCGGTAGGGAGATGTGGTGGTTGTGGATGGAGGGCTGTGATGGTGATGGTTGTTGGCACAGCGCAGGCGGTTGCTGTGGCTACGGGAACGGGAGGGAAAGGCGGCGGCGTGGAGGTGTAATGGTGGTCGAAGGAAAGAGCGTTGAGTGGAGGAAGCGGATAGATTTGGGGATTTTTGAAAAAAATGACCTAATTAAGACTGTTATCCAGTCGCGGACCATTAAACTTTGATATATGGCTTCACTGGTCCGCGAACAGGTCGACCTAATAACTTTCTTAATGGGTCGCGGACCAACGAACTTCTTTATGTGGATACTCGCGGTCTGCGACTGCAGTGCACCAACAAACCTAAAATTCTAAATTCTTAAAAACCATTCGAAACTCAAAACCAACAAATCCAGTCATCAAGGATCATTTACAACTATCATAAAACTTACCCGAGACTGTTCGGGAATCAAAAATAAATTAACAAACCTGTTTTGCTCGTTGTTTACCCGAAACACATCAAAAAATCTAAAAAATCACAAAAATTTGCAAAGTCTTCAACTTGGCACGCAAAACGATGCAAATATCAACCAAATCTACCTCTTTTCTGCCCCTGATGCATCTACCAACCTGCAAAACTAAAAACCACACATAAAATGGAAAAAGAAAGATTAAATGCAACCAATTTAACCCAAAATTACTTAAAAGTCAAAGTTGAGCAAGAAAAAGTCAAACTAAGCTAGAAATTAACTAAACAAGCACAAATTACCTAAATTAACCTAAATAACTAAACGGGTTGCCTCCCACAAGCGCTGAAGTTATTTACGAGTTGTCAGCCAGACTCGGCCCCGCGATCAGGGCGGAACGTCCAAAAGCGTAACTACCTCCTCGTTCGCGTCAACCGGACCTGACAAGTACTGCTTTAACCTATGTCCGTTGACTTTGAACGAACTACCATTGACTCCCTCAATCTCAAATGTTCCATAAGGAAACACCTATTTAACCACGTGAGGACCGGACCACCTAGACTTCAACTTACCCGGGAACAGTTTCAACCTCGAATTAAAGATAAGCACACGATCTCCTGGTTTGAAGTGTTTCTTCCCTAATATGACTATCGTGAATCCTTTTGGTCTGCGCTTTGTACGAACCTACTGTCTCGTACGCATGATCGCGCAACTCCTCCAGCTCGTGTAACTGAAAGAATCGTCCTCGAGTCGCCTCACCTAAATCCAGATTTACAGCCTTCATGGCCCAATAAACGCGATGCTCGATCTCAACTGGCAAATGAAACGCCTTCCCGTAAATCAAACTAAACGGTGTTGTGCCCGTAGGTGTCTTGTAAGCCGTACGGAAGGCCCACAATGCGTCATCCAGTTTCTTTGCCTAATCCTTACAGTTCTTGCTAACCGTTTTCTCTAAAATGTTCTTAATCCCGCGATTCGTGACCTCAACCTGCCCACTCGTCTGAGGATGATATGGTGTAGCCAGTCTATGCGTAATCCCATAATGTTGCGACGCCTTCTCCATCTGCGCGTTGCAAAAGTGGGTGCCACGATCGCTAATCAGTGCCTTCGGCACTCCAAATCTCGCGAATAGTTTCCTCAAAAACCTCACAACAACTCTCGCATCATTAGTAAGGAGGGCTTGTGCCTCGACCCACTTCGAAACGTAATCAAACGCAACGAGAATGTATTTGTTCCCGCGAGATGGCGGAAACGGACCCATAAAGTCAATACCCCAGATATCGAATACCTCACATACTTGAATACTAGTCTGGGGTATCTCATCTCTCTTTCCTAAATTGCCTGCGCGCTGACAACTGTCACATTTGTTAATCAGCTCAAACGCATCTCTGAAATCGTCGGCCAGTAAAATCCCGACTCAAACACCTTCTTTACGGTGTAAAGCGTTGCGTAATGTCCTCCGGTCGGACCCTCGTGACAATGTCTCAAAATATGACGTGCCTCACGTCCATGCACGCATCTTCTGATCACCGAATCAGCTCCAACTCTATACAAATGTGGATCCTCCCAAATGTAGTGTTTCACATCCGATAAGAGTTTCTTCTGCTGCTGAAATGAAATTACTCTCCGCAAAACACTAGTCGACAAATAGTTCGCTAAATCGGCGAACCACGGCTCATCCGAATCATCTCTCCCCTCCACAAAATCGAGCAACTCATGGGGGAAATAGTCATTTATGGGGACCCCCTTGAGCTGATCATCCTCAGAACCCTCTAAACGTGAAAGATGATCGGCCGCAACATTCTCGGCCCCTTTCTTCTCTCGGATCTCGATATCAAAATCCTAAAGTAATAGAATCCAGCTAATGAGACGTGGCTTGGCATCCTGTTTACTAAAAAGTTATTTAATCACCAAATGATCCATGTAAATGATAGTCTTGGACAGGACAAGATATGGTCTGAATTTATCGAAGGCAAACACAATAGCTAGGAGCTTTTTCTCAGTTGTGGTGTAATTCTCCTGTGCATCATTAAGAGTCCTGCAGGCATAGTAAATCGGATGAAAGTGTTTGTCCCTCCTTTGTCCCAAGACTGCTCCTACTACGAAATTGCTCGCATCACACATCAACTCAAAGGGTTGCGACCAATCGGGTGCAACCATGATTGGGGCGTTCACCAACTTATCTGTAATCAAGTTGAACGCTGTCAAACACTCATTAGAAAACAAAAATGGGACATCTTTCTCTAAAAGCTGTGTCACCGGCCTAGTGATTTTCGAAAAGTCGCGTATGAATCGGCGGTAAAAACCTACGTGTCCTAGAAAACTCCTAATCGCTCTAACCGAAGTGGGAGGTGGAAGTCTAGAAATAGTATCAACTTTGGCTCGATCCACCTCAAGCCCTGCAAGTGAATTCTTGTGCCCAAGCACAATACCCTCGCGAACCATGAAATGGCACTTCTCCCAATTAAGCACCAGGTTTGTCTCCTCATACCAAGCTAACATCCGCGATAAGATCTTCAAACACTGATAAAAGGAACTCCCAAAAATAAAAAAGTCATCCATGAAAACCTCCATGGAGTTGTCGATCATATCGTGAAAATTCGCGACCATACAACGCTGAAATGTCACTAGAGCGTTACATAATCCAAACGGCATGGTTTGGTACGCGAATGTGCCATAGGGACATGTAAATGTGGTTTTCTCCTGATCCTCCGGTGCGACGGGGATCTGGAAATAACCTGAAAAGCCATTAAGAAAGCAATATTAATTGTGATCGGCTAAACACTCCAACATCTGATCAATGAACGGTAGGGGGAAATGATCTTTCCTCGTAGCATCGTTGAGTTTGCGATAGTCAATGCAAACTCTGCACCCCGTAACCGTGTGCGTAAGAATCATCTCGTTCTTCTCATTCACTACAACTGTCAAGCCCCCTTTATTGGGCACAACCTGAACCGTACTGACCCAAGGTGAATCAGAGATAAGATAAATCAATCCGGCATCCAAATGCTTCAAAACCTCTTTCTTCACCACATCCTGCATGTTCGGGTTCAGTCGTCTTTGCCTCAGCAAAAAATGATTAAAATCATCCTCCATCAAAATCTTATGCATGCAGAAAGAAGGGCTAATTCCCTCAATATCCATAATCTTCCACGCAATAGCCTGTTTGTGCTATCGCAACACATCTAACAATCTAGACTTCTCATTAACCGTCAAATCTGATGCAATAATCACAGGAAGTCTCGAATCCGTCTATAGAAATGCATACTCCAAATGAGATGGTAACTCCCAAAGCTCTAATGTGGGCGGATCCTCAACAGACGGTCTAGATTTGGCCCTCATGGTGTCAATGACCTCAAAAACCTCTGGGCTCAAATCTAATGCACTAGTCTCCTCATTAGTCACCTCACACGCAACAACAATATACACACCAAGCTTCGGGTCAACTCCACCCCAAAGTTGCGTATCTGAAACTCCTGAATCAAAATGTCCTCGAACTGATCACTCACGTGTGGAGTGATGGTGTCAACAAAGTAAAGGGTATCATCCTGACCCTGAGGACGTCTCATCGAGTCACGGATGTCAAAGGTCACCGTCTCGTCCTTGACACGTAATGTGAGCGTACCGCTGAAAACATCAACCAAAGCGCGTGCGGTAGCTAAAAACAAACGACCTAAGATAAGAGGCACGTGCTCGTCCTCATCCATGTCGAGGATCACAAAATCGACAGGGAAAACAAATTTATCAACTTTAACCAACATGTTCTCCATAATACCCCTCAGATACTTGACCGAACGGTCAGCAAGCTGAACGCTCATGCCCGTGGGAGTGGGCTCACCTAGGTCTAGTCTCGCAAAAACAGAATATGGCATTAAGTTTATACTAGCACCTAGAACAGCAAGAGCATTGCTGACAGACAAACTACCAATCAAGCATGGAATCGTAAAGCTTCCCGGATCATTCATCTTCTTCCGAAGCTTGTTCTGGAGAACAGTTGAACACTCCTCAGTCAATGTAACAGTAGAAAGCTCCTCAAGTTTCTTCTTGTTTGTCAACAAATCTTTCAGAAACTTGGCATATTTAGGCATCTGAGCTAAAGCCTCCACAAATGGTAGATTGATATGCAACTGTTTGAACAAAGCCAAAAATTTATTCTAATTCTCCTCAGCTTTCTCTCAGCCAAAAATTTACTGGAGGTGTGTAAACTCTGACTGGTTCCTTAGGATGTGTTATACTTGCTGGGCGTAGCCTCTTTTGCACCTGCACAGGAACATCAGTCTCAACCTCAACATCTCTCTCCTCAGTAACCGGCCCAGCAGTGGCTGGCGGTACTGGATCCTGAGTGGTCTTGCCACTCCGAGTGGTAATCGCCTTAGCTGTTTGGCGCGGATTTGTCTCGGTATTGCCTGGCAAACCTCCCTGTTAGCGCTCTGACATAGATTTGGCAAGCTAACCCATCTGTCTCTCAAGATTCTGCATATGAGTGCCCATGTTTCCCATTTCTTTAACAACTGAAGAGATATCCTGCTCATTCTTTGAAACACGCAAATCCTGCTGTGAAGAATTCTTCTCACTCTACTTTATGAACTGAGACATCATATCGGTCAGGATCTTCATTCTAGAATCCTCGGTCTAAATCGGGACCGTCCTGGTGCCTGCAGGATTGTAGTAACCCTGCTGTCTCTGTGGCGATCGCGGCTGAAACCCCGGCGGGTTAGAATTGCTTGGCTCCTGCCGCCACCCTGAATGTTGGCTTGGTCTCCAAGCCTGATTGTAATTGTATTGGTTAGATGGTGGGCGGGCCTGGCCAGCCATGAAATCGACCTACTCTGGTAGCTTGGTGCTACCTCCAATCGGGCACATGGTAATATAATGAGGTCCCGCACATAACTCGCATTGCTTCACCTGCTATGAGCTTCCCTAGGCCTGCTGAACGTGATACCGATCCATCTTCTTGGACAACTCCTCGACCTACGCAGCCAATGCCGTAATTGGATCAATTTTTGATGAACTCCATATGCGGGGGCTATCTGCTGCGCGTAGCAGACCACTGATAGCCCTTCAGGGCTAACTCTTCCAACAACTCTTGAGCCTCCTCTGGCGTATTGCTGCTCAGAGTACCTCCAGCTAAACTATCCACTGTCTAACGCGTGAGTGGATGAAGACCACTATAGAATATCTGATCTGCTAGTGGAGCTCAATACCATGCGACGGGCTTTTTCTCAACAACTCTTTTAATCTCTCCTATGTCTCGTACAAACTCTCCGAATCCTCCTATGTGAACGAGTAAATTTTGTTGCGATACATGGCTGCCTTTGATGGTGGAAAGTATTTTGAGATGAATTTCTACGTTAAAGTAGCCCATGAAGTGATCGAACCAGGAGGTAAGGACTGCAGCCACGTCTTCGTGGCACCGTGAAGAGAAAATGGGAAAAGTCGCAATTTAATCACCTCGGATGAAACACCGTTTATCTTGAAGGTATCATAAATCTCAAGAAAATCTGCTATATGAGCCATCGGATCGTCATTGGGCAAACCATTGAACTGAACGGTGTTAGTAATCATCGTGATGGTTTGTGGACGGATCTCGAAGTTGTTGGATTCAACGGCGGGTCGAATAACGCTAGGTTGCGTGCCATCGACGTCGATCGAGCGTAATTGGCGAGTGTACGTCTCGGTGGAACTGCCATCGGAACTGGAACTGGTAAAGCCTCCAAACATCAAAGTCCATGAAAAACCCTCTCAGGCTCGGACAACGGTGAAAAGTGACTCCTCCTTCGACGACGAATGCGCATAAACCGATAAAAAGACGGAATAGAAAACCGAAACAAAATAGATAGAAACTAAACTAAGCTAATAAACTAACTAACATGAAAGCAAACACAGAAATAAGCAAACATACTAGAAACATGCAAATAACACAAGTAACAGCAAACAAGTTAATAGCTAAAATACTATCTCTGATAGGTCTCGAATGCTGACGCGTCCCGGGCAACGGCGCCAAAAACTTGATGTGTCGGATTTGAACAAGAAAAACGGTCAAGTTAAAAAGGGATATTACTGAGTGACCAATCACACACTAGGGGCAAGCCTACCCGTCGTATGTAATATAGTATTGGTAAATACTCAGTATCAGTCCACGGACGCGTAATCAGACTCCCGATAATGTACCATCACCAATATTTAATCGATGTATTTGGAATGATTTGAATTAAACAAACTAAGCTAGCAGTAAACAAACAGCAAACAACGCAAACGATAGAGAAACAAAATGAGAGAGATATCACCTAGCCTAGAATCCACTAAACCCAAATAAGACCCCCGGGAAGACCTACCAACATGAAACTATCACCAAATGAGAATAACCCAACCAAGGAGGACTATAGACACATCTTGAATGATCTAAAAATTCTAAATGAAGCACATATTGCATAATATGTGAATTTGCAAAACGGTTTCACAATTTCAGTCAAAACAAGTAAAACACGCATAAAGCAGGAAACACCAAGAGAGGTCTCTCTAAATGAAACCTAATACATGCAATAATTCTAATTTCGATTATCTAGGACCCAGAAATTAGTAAACACGAATAAATAGGCTCAAATATCGCGGTCACAAGTATTCTAACCTATCAAAAAATATCTAGCCAATAACTAGCAAATGAAATAACTCGGTCATGTTCATTCCACAAGGATGCACACAAACTCAACCACTAATCAATGATATATCATCATGTAGGAGGTCTCCGGATCATGCATCAACCCAAAAACTAATTTAAGTCTAGGGATTAACATTAAACTAACTAATAATGGTTGCAGTTCCACAATCCCTATCAATTAGTACACATAACACATCAATAACAACAGCTAATAAAGCACACATAATCATCCCAAACAATCAAAACTAGAATCATGAGCAAAAATCACATAATCATGTTGAAAAGTCTAACTGAAATGTCAAAATGGGTTAAGCTTCATCTAGACAAGGTGATATATAGGAAATCAACCACAAATCATGTCTCCAATCATGTAATCAATCAAATCTAAGCAAGACATGAACAAACAATCAAAAACTAAGAAGAAGAAACCGTATTGGATGATGAATTTGTAAACCGAAGCTTCCAAATCTTCAATCCACACTCCAAAGTCTTCAATCCGGCCTTTGATAGCTCAAAAATGCGTCCCTAATCTCGTTCTTCACTCACGCTACTGCTCTGGTCGAACTCCCCCAACCCTAGGCTCAAAAAATGCTTAAATACACGTTTTGGATATTTTAGCCGACTAGGCCCGTTCACGGACCATGAGAACTGAGAAAGGGAGACTCGCTGGTCCATGAGGCCCACTTTACTCTTTTCTAGTTTCCAGGATCGTGGACCAGCGAGATTTTGAGAGTGGACACTCGCTGGTCCATGACTGACACTTTAGTAGATTTTCAATTTCTTCTATCTTTCACTCTCGAGCTCCAAATCACGTTCCGTTTTCGCCCGAAACACCACAAATCATCCTCCCATCACCAAATCTTCTATTAAACAACATATGAACAAGTAAGAACCAAATTCTCACCAAAATCTAATAAAAAACCGGTAAAAATGCGGGATTTGCAATTCAAAAAGATATATAAGATGCGTTGCATCACTAAGGAATCAAAGCAACGAGATCTAAGCTGAAATTCAGATGAGCAAAAGGGTACTACCTGGCAAGGAATCCTCTGGGTCTAAAGATGACTTCTAAACTGACTAAACCATGCGACTCTCCCCTTGAATGACAATTACCGGGAGAACTAAGACTACAGACACATCCTAGCTATCTAGGCAATCCTGAAATGAAGTCTGGGTAGCTAACTTGATTGTTGAAGCTAAAGAGTCAAGCCACTTTGGTTAAAGCAAATGAGACTCACACGAAACACAAGCCACTGAAGAGGTCTCTCAATGTGGATCCTATAACATGGTAGAATTCAAAATTGGAATCAATGGAACCTAGGTAATGCTCAACATGTACTAGCGGGTTAAAACCTTAAGTTCTCAAGTATTCTCACCTACCAACAATGTCAAACAACCACCTAGTGTGCTAAACAAATTGGTCATTCAATTCAACACAAATACCTTGCAAGATCAACCTCAAATCATAAATGCAAGATCATTTAGAAGATCTCCTATCATGCATTTGAATAAAGACTAATAAAAGTCAAAGAAAACAATGATGAAATCACTAATTAGGTTGAAGTTTTTTAATCCTAAGCAATCTAATCACATCAAGCAATCACAACAGAGGATAAACATGCTAATATGATCATTCCATCAATCCAAATCAGATTTCATAGCATCAAAATCAGTTCACATGGAAAAGTCAAAGTAAACGTCAACAAAAAACCCAAATCCAATCCATTACCAAGTAGTACTAAGAAATCTAGCCTAACATCATGAATCTAAACTTGAAACAACTCAAATCTGAGATAAAAATGTCAAAACAAACTGGATCTAGGAAGAAATCAAGAATGATGAATCTCAAACTGAAATTTCCAATTCTTCAAGCTTTTCCTTGCAAATTCCTTGCTCCTAACCCTTTATCTTCTCAAAATCGTGCTCAGAACCCTCAAAAATATATATTTTGATTGGAAATGTGTGAGTTCGTCTGAAGAAAAACGGCTTCCCCTTTTTTATAAGGGTTTATGAGGGTTTTTAGCATCTGGTCGACGAAGAGGACCGCGAGCCAGTTTTGTAGAGACTTCATGTGGTCCTCGCGCCTCCTCTGACAGGTCTATGAGGACCGCGAGCATTGTGCTGAAGAGGCCCCATGCGGTCCTCATTGATGTAAAAACAACAAAAATACTTGAAATACTTCTTTCTTCCAAATTCGCTCACCATCAAGCCTCCTCTTCATGTTTCCAACCAAAATCAACAAACGACCCGATCAAAACCTGTTTTTCATAAATTTCACAATTAAGCACCAAAATCTAATAAAACTTAATCAAAACTTGGTTAAAAATGTGGGATTCGATAATATAAATATATCCAAAATGCAACGCATCAAATATCCCCACACTTAACCCTTTTTTGGCCCCTGAAAAAGTCCGCAACGAGATCATAACCGAAAATTTTGACCCAATTATTCTAAACTAAACCTAACACTAAACTTTACTCACGCGCTAAATGTGATTACCGGTATTTCGGTCCGAATAAACCCAACCGTCAAAAACCAAAGCCCCTGAACATGATTTATTCACTTTTTTTTCACCAATTATGGGACCCACACTATCAGCTTCGCAACTAGGCGTAATCCCATCTCAAAGCATGAAGCAACACGAGTACAACTGGATTAGGGCTTCTCCCACCACAATTGAATAAAATATTTATGACTTAAAAATTATGGATGATGGAATAGATGGAATGATGGCTTGAGCTTAAATTGAATTTATTTAATCCTAAACTAGGGCGAGTCTCCACTCGACATTACTTCTCCTAAGTCCCTATCACGAGAGGTAGTAAGCAGGCTTTGACCCTTGCACACAAAACCATATCACCCCAATAGATCATCTCCGGAGTCACTATCCCTAGAGGTAGAACGTAGGATCAGCGAATTTTGCGCACTTTATTTAATTTTTTTTTCAATTTTTTTTCAATATTCAAAACGAGCTCAAGATGGATTGATGAATGGGGTGCCATTATTTCTCGGATTTATTTTCATAAAAATATCATAGTGTGTCGGGTAATCTCCAAATCATAAACATTTTATTCAATTGAGGTACCTATCAGCTTATTCAACAGTTTCGGCTTTGCTACTACGCTAAAGGCGGGAACCCACAATGTTTATTTATTAATTAATTTAAGTAGCAAAATCGGGATTTTTTAAGCTTTCTAGAAATCAGCTGGGCCTACCAGTACATCACTACTCGGTAAGCGCCTGTCCCGCAGGAATCTGATCTGGCTGGCGAGGATTGGGGAGCAGCCCATAACTCATAGCAAGGCGTGTAACATATGCTGCCCCGCCGATACCTCCATGCGCACTAACGGAAGCCTGGCACTGGGGAAATGTCACAAGCGCATGCGCAAGATGGTAATCGATACCCCAGATAAGTGAATATAGGAATCGGGCATCGATCATCGATCATCGTCACCTTGTCGACACTGACCTTCCGAGCTGCTATAATGCGAGAGATCACTCGATGAAGGTAACGATGGAAAGGGTCATAGAACCAGGACGCTCTCGACTTAGACCCTAGAGTGCCATAACCAATGGTCGGCCACCACTGTGTGAGAAGTGTCGAATTAAAATCAGTGGCCGCCTTTGTAAACATTGCCTGTGAAATCTCATCCCGGACATAAATACGCGTCCGGATGCCAAAATCCGCCAAAGAAAGCCTCCTCAACTGACCTCCCAGCCAGAATGTAATCGTGCTCTCATAATAATGTCCGCGGGCAAACCCGGATACTAAAGTGTGGAGAAAAACTCTAAGGAAAGCTCGCGATAAACGGGGCGGTCAATATCCAAAAGACGGCCCCAGGGAGGTATCAGCATGTCTCTCATCCTCTGCTCTATGCCAAGTGTCTTCAGTAGCTTCCAATCGATGGTGCGGAGACGAAGGAAAGGAATAGCAATCAGAGACCTCATCCTCTCGTATGCCACTGAGTTGGGGTGAAAGCGTAGCCAATGGTGGGAATGGAGTGGCACGTAAGCAGGTACATCTACTGGGACATGCTCTCCCTTCATGGGTAATTACATCATGTCTATCGGTGGCGGTGGAGGCGGAGTCTCCGACGCCTCCTCAACTGATGCAGCCTTGCGCATTCCGCGCGATGAGGATGCTTTCACCATATCTGCACACTCTCAACACATAAAAGTTAGAACATTGAATATCATATGAAAATAGAGTTCCAGACGGGTTAAAGCTACAATATATGGCAAATCAATGAAATTTGGTTGAATGAAAATTGCAGGAATGGAGATTGAGTACCCGAAAATTTGCATTGACCAAAACCAATCAACCCGTGCGAAACCCTAACACGAACCGCCCATTTGTCATTTATGAAGTTGACGGTTCGTGTAGCAGGTGAATGTGAAGCAGAAATCAAAGCTGCGAATCGTCGGAATGGAGATTGAGTACCAATGATTCACAGTCTTGAAATCCGATGAAAAGCCCTCAAATGACCATCCTACGGGCCGCTGGAATGGAGATTGAGTACCAACGACCCGCATTACGTTAAAAAATTAGAGAAATCGGGCATGACCCTGCTGTAAATCGGACTAAACCAACACTCACATTGAGTGTTTAATCAATCAAAATCAAAGAAAAACAGATCAGATAGGTACAAACGGGTAACCAGAATGAGATTACATGAATTTAAAACTAAAATACCAAAAAACAAGAAAGAAACAACAAGCAAGAACATAAAATCTAAAGTAACGAACCTACAAAACAATAAAATTAAACAAATACCTAAAAGAGAACCTAAACAATGAAAATAAGAATTTAAAGTTGAAACTAAAAACCCTAATTGATAAGAAATATATTTTATTAACTTTTTGATTTTTTTTTTTGAATAAAAACCCTCAAAGAAAAAAATTATAAAAGTAAAAGATAAAGAAAGCTAAATCACTTAACTACAAAAAAACGAGCAATTTCTAGAAAACGCTTACTAAATCTAACCATAAACCTAGATAAGGCAAAACTTAACGAAGAGAACACTAAGTCGAACTTATCTAAGTAAAAACAACCTAAACCATCAAAAGAGGACAAAGAAAAGTATCTTAAATTTGAACTACATGACAAAAATAGAAAAGACTAAACTACTTAAAGTGTACTCATGCAACCAAATTTAAACAAACTTTACCTAAAAAAACCAAAGCTAAACAAACTTAATGCGTCCTTAAATCATCACAAAAACAAACCCATGACTCTAAACATGCATAAAATAGAAGTAAAACGAAATGTAACCAAACCCTTTTAACCAAAGAAGCATATCAGAACACCTATAATCTTCTCAACACTTGACTTCTCAACAATTGATGTTAACATCAGAATCATCTCAACAGAATCGGGTATACAAGTCAAGAATATCAACTTCAAAATTATAATGTATATCATAAAAAACCCATAGTGGTGCAAAAGATAGCCTACTAAAGCATAAACATCACTAAAATTAACACCTTCAATTGAACCATTCCTAAACAAATGATGATTATAATCAAGCAAAAACAGAAAATAAACTTAGGAATATGCATCAACAATATTAAACAATTAAACCAAGGGAATGAGTTGAAACATACTTGCAAATAGCTAATTAGAAAAAGAAAATGGATATGTGATGTGGATGATCAGTTGTTTGAATGATGGCAGCAGGCCCCTTGGTATTCCAATTGATTGTGATGGTGGTCGCTGGTGGATGTGTGGGCGGCGGTGGCAGTCGGGGATGGGAGTGGAGGCTGTGGCAGTCGGTGGCAGGGTAGAGAGGGGATGGATGCCGATGGAAGAAATCATCGGCGGGGTGTGGGTGGTGGTGAGAGAGGGTGTCGACGATGGGTGGAAGGGGGGAAATCGCAGGTGGTGTGTGGGAGTGGAGGAGGGTAGAGATAGCTGGAATTGGAGATGGTGGGGAGGTCTGTGGAAGAAAATGCAGGTGGGGGGAAAGGGAAGTAGAATTAGGGAAAAATTGGAATTGGGGGAAAAATCAAACAAGAGTTCCTTTAAAAATAATGAGGACCACGAGGATATTTATTTAAAAGTGCATGCGGTCCTCATGCTTTCCTGGCAGGAAAACTTTTAACTCCATGAGGACCGTGTGACTGTGTTTGTATAAGGGCATGCGGTCCTCATCAAGTCTGCATCAGCAAACTTATTTTTGCTAAAATGTTCCAAAACCAACCCAATCAATTTCCGTTATTTCCGACCATCATAAATCATCATAAAAACATACATGGGACTTCTCGGGACTTACCAACGATAGCGCAAAGATTTCAATCATAGAACTTACCCGATCGAAGCCCAAAACACCAAAAATTTCATCATTTCACCAAAACTCCAACTTTTCACGCATTTCAATGCAATCCTCAACCGAATAAACCTGTTTTAAGTCCCAGATGTTCCCACGAACCTGCAAAACTCAAAAGCAACCATTAAACGGAAAAATAAACAAAAAAAGCAACTAATTTTTCTAGAAATCAAGCAAAAGTCAAAGTTGACTTAAAAAAGTCAAACAATCACAAACTAAGAAAAATAAAACACAAACTACCTAAACTGACCTAATCAACTAAACGGGCTGCCTCCAGCAAGCGCTAATGTTATTTACGAGTCGTCAACCATGTTTTGGCTAAAAATTAAAAAGTTTAATTTAGTAACCAAATCGTTTGTGAGGTATGGTGCCCTGGATGTTAAGTTTATAAAATCAAGTTTGCAAGTTAAAATCCAAGGTTTAAATAGAATAAATGGAAATAAAGTAACAACTTTCCTGAATGCAACTAAGAAAACCGAGATTTTTGAGGGGAAAAAGCCATTAACCCTTGGATGTCTCCAAGAGACGCCGACATAAAAAACCCCTTGGCAACGATAACACACGTTGCCCGTTTATTCCACTAAAAATAATTCGATTACAAGTGTTTGCGGCAATAGCTAAGTGTGTAAGTGAGAATACAAGTAATCGTAAGTGTGTAAAATGAATCCTATAGCGCCTCTAAATAAAAACAGATTCTCACTAACTATCCGTGATTCTTGGGATCTTCCTCTTAATGACTTGTAGTTGTTATTTGACCGAATTTGGCGGCGGGTGTTCATTTCCACAGGTGCTCTGACTTTGACTGAGTCTACATGATTGTTATCCATCTTCTCATTCCTGGCTCGATCACATGGAATCAAAGAAAAGATTAGTAACGTCGCCCTAACATGTAGGGTATCTGTGCATGTTGGGATCATGTAGAATAAATAGATAAATCCGGAATGCATTACATCCTAGGATACTAATCAAATAGAGGGTATGACGAACACAAATAGAAATCCTGGGTACCGATAAAACTAAATGTGCATTCCCTGGATATTCGACATCCATGGGTCTCATCCTGTCAAAGAGCATTAGTAAAATTCAGGGGCAAAATCTAGGGTATAACAATTGCCCCCAAAATTCATAGCTTGTAGATAAATTTTTACAACTGTGAATTTTCAAATTGAGATGAGTCATCATTTTCGTATTAATCCTGTCCGTAGAACTTGCTTTTTCAGTTTCGCTCTCATCCATTAACATTCCATGACCTCTGTAACTTCTTTCGCCCATAAATACCTCCACCTCTTGAGTCTATTAGCTCACCCAAGTTAAGTAGTAGGAGCATCCATCGTCTTTTTCATTCATTCCGACCAGGTAATTTCTTCTCTCCGATCTATTTTCCCTTTTTCGAACCATGACTAAATGACGTATTCATCGCGAACCCACCGTCTCTCTTGCCGCGGTGGAGGATTTCCTTGACCAGAAGTTTCTTCTTCATCCCGAGCAAGAGAAATGCAATTTCACAAACAATGAGATTGCATTGGTGAGGGATTCTGGTCTTCTTCGCCCATCTGCTGTTATCAGGGCTTTCGACCCTAGATTAAGGTATGATTTCGTCTCTCCAACCTGGGTTTGCTTTCCGTTCACTCCGTTCAGTATGGGTCTGTCCTAACCCTTCTCTGGCCTCGTTGCCGAATTCTTTCAGGCCAATGGCCTTTCATACGCCCAAACCCTTCCTGTTGTGTGGCGCATCCTGGGAACCCTAGATAGTCTGAACAGTTCCTATGAACATTTGATTGGCTCACCGGAAATAGCCCTGGCTTATGAGCTAAAATCCCACGGTTCCAGCCATTTCTTGTTTAAGTCCATTTCAAAGGACATGCAACTCATCCCTGATGCTACCCAACATGGTGAATGGAAGGGTAAATTCTTCTTCGTCAAGAGCTCCAGTATACTAGGTGGTCATCAGCTTCCAGAAGCTTGGGTTGTAGAGGGTAGGCATACCTACATCAGATATTAGGGTATTTATTTGAACTTATACAATCTAACCTTGAATGTTGTCTTTCACAACGAAGAGTTTGAAGGAGATAGGTCCTGAAGAGGAGGAAACATAGAGTAACTTGTAGAAATTCCTGGGTATCCCCGAGTTTAAGCGTGCATTCAGAGCTGCTGAGCATCCAGTCCTTTCCTGTCAGGACCGATTTCACATCGAGAATCTCGATCTTGAGCAAGAACAAAGATGAGATGAAGGAGACGGGATGATGAGAATCAAAGATAATGTATGACAAGAAATAATAAATCAAACGATTCATTGATTATTGCTGAATGATTACAACAAACCGAATGATTACAAACTCGTCATAGGAAATCCATGGTCACATTGGGTTGCGCTCAAACCCAATGTGTGACTCTCTCTCTCTCTAGAATGGTGCTCACCCAATCTAAGAATCATCTCTTATTCATTCCTTATTCTCTCATGTTCTCAAATTAGCCCACTAACTAGTAAAACACAAATAAAATGAGCTTATTACAAATAAACAACTAAAATAAATTATTAATAAAATCAAAGTTGATTTTATTAATATGAAGCTTGACTCGCTCGAACCGATCTTCCGTTGACTTTTACGTTGACCGTTGACCCGAACAGTTAACTTTTCCAGAAAATGGTCTTCGGTCCAATTTGCAAGCTTCGATCATCACAACCCGCGTCTCTGAATCAAATCACAATGGATTCTTCAACCGAATTATTCAAGAATAGATTTGATGGCGTCAACCATACATATTATTAGTTCCAACAATTCCCCCTTGACTGACGCTGTCAAATCTGTCATACTGGCGAAGAACCGCTCTGTCGTACATCTTCGAAGAATAATTGATAAACCAGAATCTTTCTGTTGTAAAGATTCCCCCTTTGAATAAGCTTCTTCTGTTCTTGTTGCTCCAGTTGAGAGCCAAGTGCTGCAGTTCACTTAGTTCACACGGTCGGGTACAATACTAAGAATGCTGAACGTTAGAGTCAAAATTACAACAAACCGAATCAGATAAACCAATCAATCACTGAAAATGCTCCAACTTCTAATAATCGACCCGATAATCCAGTTCTATTATTGTTCCCCCTTTTCTCTAGATCCCTCTGAAAACATCCGATGCGGAAGCGGAAAATCAAATGCAGAGAGTGGAACCGTTCCGCTCAGTTCCGAAGAGAAAACGGTATTAAAATCCTGAAATCGGACAATCTTGCGAAAAACCGGAAGCCGGGTGCTGACAGTTGTGAATGATCCATAAATACTGAATATATTCCGCGTGTCTGGGTTGGATGTGAAAATAATGTCAAATCGGTGAAAAACTGAGATCCCGAGCATAAACGCAAAATTTATTCATAACCGGAGTCTTCGTAATTTTGGGCGAAGAAAATCGAGCTCGGAAAAATATTCCGTGAAGAATTCTGAGTCAAACGGTGCAATTTGGAATGAATATGAGAAAACCGTCAATTTTATTCAAGTACCGGTCCTTCCGTTAGAGATTTAACGGAATATTCCAATATTTAACTGAGATTCCAGTTAATTCGGTTAGATGACATCAGCGCTGCATCAGCTAAACAACTTTAAGTGAGACATAACGAAACAGTCACAAACTTAACCGAGAAGTGAAACCAGTCCGTCAGTGGTCGTTAGCTAACGTGGTCTTGACGTCAACAAAAACTAGAAACCCGGTCGAATAAACGGAATAAATCCATGACCAATAAAAAATTTCCAAAATTTTGTTGCGGTGTTATCTCGTTAGTTTTGTTTAAAAAAAACTGATAAGAAAAACCCCGTATTTAACGAAAATAATGCAGAAATATTAATTAGTCTTGAAAAATCTCCATAAAAAGCACAATCCATATCATGATTATGCAGCCAATCAGGATCCATCTTCATATCTGATCCAACGGACAGAAAAAGTCAGATCTGATGGTTGTAGGTGATGATCCGTGTGAATAACAAGCAGCCAATCACAACGTTGTAGCTACAAAGCCTTTAATGACTGACTTTCTAGAGACTGGGACCCACAAGAGTTTTGCAAGACAATCAGGAGCGCCAAGCATGAGGCATTCAACGGATTTCTTTTATGTGGGCTGGGTCCCACGACAATTTATTTGTAGCCAATAAAAAATCAACACCACCAAGGGTTTGACCTTGGTAGGCGACAAAAAGAGGACATGGGAGCAGCCTTTAACGGCTCATAAGGAATCGGGGACCCACGTTCATAACTTTGGCCAATCAATATTCGACAACAGCAAGATCATAAACCGATATCTTTCGGATGGGCCCATGCGCATTTCCCTTCTCACCAATTAGGGTCCGACAACATTAGGTAGATGCAACAGATGAGAAAGAAAGACAATTCCCATGCAGCCTATAGATGCATGCCACGTCAATTGTGTCCCAACTTGCGTCTTCTACCTGCCAAACCCTAATACCCGAACGAAAAAAAGTGCCAATCGCCGGCAATAGAAGAAACCCGCCGGAAAAGCGTATTAGAGCCATAACTCACATAATACTTGACGAAAATTATCGATTTTTAGCTCGTTGAACTCGTGATTCGATCCTTTACACATCTATACGATCGAAATCCACTGAAACATATTCGAAAGAAAACCCATATGTCGTGCTTAGACGAGATCGCCAAGGTCATACGAGGTCGCCAAGGCCACACGAGGTCGCCAAGCCCAGAAACGAGATCGCTAAGGTTTACTGAGATCGCCAACCATGAAATCGCTAAGATTATTCATGAAATCGCCAAGACAACATTCAAGCTCACCTGAAATCGCCAAGTACATCTTCAAGAACACTCGAGGTCGCCAAGAACATCTTCATCTACAGCGAAATCGCCAAGGCAATCTTCAAACAAAATGAAGAACACCAAGAACACCGTGAAACACACACTACTGTGTGTTTCTCTAGATCTGCCCAAACCGTTGTGTTTCAGACAAAACCGATGCTCCCAATGGATCCGGAATGCATTTTCCATCAAGAATAGTACTTTATTTCATCCAAAAACACTGATTATTACATCAAAAACTCAGAATTAAACTCGAAATCTTCAAGAACACCCAAAAAACGTAAAAACCCTAACAGCTTCGTTTTTCAGCCTCAGATCTCGCATATCTTCACTGATTTGAACAAATGGAGCATGAAATCACATCTAAATGAACCCAATAACAAGAATCTATCATCAGATTCATCCAGAAATCATCCAAACAGCTCCAAAAATAAGAAAAAGTAGAAAAAGTCTCCAAAGTGGGTTTTCCAATCAGCACCTCATTCAAGCTCAAAATCAAGATTCGAGTGACCAGATTCGTCGTGAGACGAGATCTGATCGGTACCCGCTCTAATACCATTTGTCAGGACCGATTTCACATCGAGAATCTCGACATTGAGCAAGAACAAAGATGAGATGAGGAGACGGGATGGTGAGAATCAAAGATAATAAATGACAAGATACAATAAATCAAACGATTCATTGATTATTGTCGAATGATTACAACAAACCGAATGATTACAAACTCGCCATAGGAAATCAAGTGGCAACTTGGTATGATTGCTGCCCACACTAGGAAGTTATTCAAGAAAACTGGGAGGAAAGTTTTCCAATCTCAACCTGGTACTACTATTGGCTTTGACAAATCGAAAGCCCAGTGTTACAATTTTCACGGTCTGGGACATTTTGCACGTGAGTGTAGGAAGCCAAAACTGAGAAAGAACCCTGTGACATCTGGTGGGAACAATAATTCGAGTCAAAATCTGGGCAACTATTCATATCAGAAGTCACAACCTGCTGGTACTACACACCAGGGTTCCAGTTCCAACTCTGCTAAGCGTGCTGACAACCCAGAGAAAGCACTCGTGTCTCTGAGTGATCCTAACTACATATGGTCCAATCAGACTCAAACATCAGCAAGTGTTGATTATGCATTAATGGTAAATTCATCTGATGAGCCCAAGATTGAGGAAGATTCCTTCTTTGATCCGCTTTATCTGACTGATTTTACACTCATGGCTGATGTGGATGAAATTTCTGA
>JBCNJP010000025.1:12087983-12325983 GCA_039602395.1 Deinandra increscens subsp. villosa | reverse complement strand
TGTATCAAGCTTCCTACACCTTGGGGAGTTGTAAGAATTGAAAGTGACCAGCAGGAAGCCAAGAACTGTTACTCAACTTCGATGAAGAACACCACTAAGGTGACGAAAGGATAGCAATTACAGAAAAGAGCACTTGAAGTACAGGAGGACAGGGAGCTTGATGTCAGAGAAGTGCCTCTAGACCGTGGAAATCCTGAAATCAAGGTGCTCATGGGAACAAGAATCCCGGCAAATGTTGAGCAGGAATTACTTCAGCTTCTCAAAGCCAAAACTTCAACTTTCTCCTGGAAGCATGAAGATATGACAGGTATCCCTAAACATGTAATTACTCATAAACTTGGTCTAGATCCTTCTTTCAGGCCTATACAGCAAAAAAGGAGGAAGTTCGCTCCAGAGAAGAATATAATCATCCAGGAGGAAGTTGACAAGCTTCTCAAAACCAAGATGATTAGAGAAGTCAAATATCCTAGGTGGCTAGCAAATGTGGTGGTGGTCCAAAATAAGAATGGAAAGTGGAGAGTTTGTGTCGATTACACAGACTTGAATAAGGCCTATCCTAAGGATCCTTTTCCACTTCCCCATATTGATGCTATGGTGGATGCCACGGCTGGTCACGAGATGCTCACCTTCATGGATGCTTCAGCAGGATTCCAACAAATTCAAATGGAACCATGCGATCAGGAGCATACGACATTTATGACTCCAACAGGTATATATTGTTACACTGCTATGCCCTTTGGTTTAAGAAATGCAGGTGCCACCTACCAGAGGCTCGTCAATATGATGTTCAAAGAGCAACTGGGGGACACGATGGAAGTCTACATAGATGACATGGTGGTGAAATCCAAGAAAGCTGAAGATCACGTCAGGGATCTCCAAATTGCCTTCGATATCCTTGATCAGTATAACATGAAGCTCAACCCCTCCAAATGCCACTTTGGAGTGTGAGCTGGGAAATTCTTAGGATACATGGTTACCGAAAGAGGGACCGAAGCGAGCCTAGAGCAGATCAAGGCAATCCTAAATTTGAAGTCCCCATCAAACGTAAAAGAAGTACAAAGGTTGACAGGAAGAATCGCAGCACTCAACAGGTTCATTTCAAGATCCTCAGAAAAAAGTAAGGATTTCTATGATATCCTGAGGAAAAATAGGAAATTCGAGTGGACTGAGAAGCATGAAGAAGCCCAGAAGTGCCTGAAAGACTACCTGTCAGCAGCCTCGTTGCTAATGAAACCAGAAGATGGGGAGCCACGATATTTATATCTCGCTGTTTCCGGAAGCTCAATCAGTGTAGTTCTGGTAAAAGACCATCAAGGTCAGCAACATCCGGTATATTATGTAAGTAAAACTCTGCTAGACGTAGAATCCAGGTATTCTCACCTTGAAAAATTAATTCTAGCTCTTATAATGGCTTCCGCTAAACTTAGACATTATTTTGAAACTCACGCTATAATTGTAAAATCTAACTATCATATCAAGGCAGTTCTCAGGAAGCCAGAAATGTCAGGAAGGATGGCTAAGTGGGCAGTCAAGCTGAGTGCCTATGACATAAAATATGAACCAAGAACAGCAATCAAGTCCCAAGCATTAGCTAACTTTGTGGCGGATTTCAGCAGTGACATTGAACCAGAAGTTGAGAAAGAAGTCCAGCAGCTTGAGAAGCTCAAGGAAGACTGGATCCTATATATACTGACGGCTCCTCAAATGTCAGAGGAACAGGACTGGGAATCCTGCTAAAATCGCCACAGGGGGACATAATACCTCTATCCGTATCCTGTGAATTCCAGGCTACCAACAATGAACCTGAATATGAAGCTTTGATTGCTGGATTACAGCTGGCTAGGGATATGGGAATCCTGTCCATACAAGTGTTTGTTGATTCTCTCTTATTGATTAACCAATATAATGGCTCTTATGAAGTGAGAGAAGAAAATCTGATCAAATATCTTGAAATTGTTAAAAAATTGTCTCTATTTTTCGAAAAGTTTAACATTTCGCAGGTACCAAGAGAAGATAATGCAGAAGCCGATGCCTTGGCAAACTTGGCTTCATCGCTCAGGATTCCTGAGGATGTCAAGATTCCAATAACTCACATCCTGACGCCAGCGATAGCTCTACAAGAAGCTCAGGCTGTTGACGATAATGCAGGCGCAGACGTTGAGAGTCCAGAAGACGTTCAGGAATCCTGGACTTACCCAATCAAGAAGTATCTCAAAGATGGGGATATTCCCAAGGGCGAAAACCCCAGGGCTTTTCGCATAAAGGTAGTACCCTATACTATTATTAACAATATCCTATATAGAAGATCTCTTGCAGGTGTCTACTTAAGGTGCCTAGAGAAGTCAGAAGCTCTTGAGGCGCTTGAAAACATCCACAGTTGAGATTGTGAGAACCATACAGGGGGCAGGACACTGTTCTCTAAAGTTCTCAGATTCGGGTATTATTGGCCAACTATGAAGAAGGATGCCGCAAGCTTCTCTCAGAAATGTGATGCTTGTCAAAGGCATGGCAATATCCTCCATCAACCTTGATGTGTCGGATTTGAACAAGAAAAATGGTCAAGTTTAAAATGGTAAATACTGAGTGACCAAACCACACACTAGGGCAAGCGTACCCGTCGTATGCAATATAGTATCAATAAGTACCAAGTATCAATCCACGGACGCGTAATCAGACTCCCGATAATGTATCATAACTAATATTTAACCGATACAAATGGAATGATTGAATTAAGTAAACTAAGTAAGCAATAAGACTAACCGTAAACAAACGGCAGACAACGCAAATGACAGAAAAAAAACAGAATGAGAGAGATATCACCTAGCCTAGAATCCACTAAACCCACATAAGACCCCCGGCAAGACCTATCAACATGAAACTATCACCAAGTGAGAATAACCCAACCAAGGAGGACTATAGACACATCCCGAATGATCAGATAATTCTAAATGAAACACAGATAGCATAATATGTGAATTTGCACAACGGTTTCACAGTTTCGGTCAAAACAAGCAAAACACGCATAAATCAGGAAACACCAAGAGAGGTCTCTCTAAATGAATCCTAATACATGCAATGACTCTAATTCCGATTATCTAGGACCTAGAAATCACTAAACACGAATAAATAGGCTCAAACCTCGCGGTCACAAGTATTCTAACCTATCAAACAATGTCTAGCCAATAACTAGCAAATGAAATAACTCGGTCAAGTTCATTCCATAAGGATGCACACAAAATCAGCCACTAATCAATGATATATCATCATGTAGGAGGTCTCCGGATCATGCATTAACCCAAAAACCCATATAAGTTCAAGGATCAACAATAAAGTAACTAATAATGGTTGCAATTCCGCAATCCCTATCAATTAGTCCACACAATACATCATTAACAGCAGCTAATCAAGCACACATGATCATCTCAAGCAACCAAAACTAGAATCATGAGCAAAAATCACATAATCATGTTGAAAAGTCAAACCGAAAAGTCAAAATGGGTAAAGCTTCATCTAAACTAGGTGATAAATGAGAAATCAGCCACAAATCATGTATCTAATCATGAAATCAATCCAATCTAAGTAATACATGATCAAACAATCAAAAACTAGGAAGAAGAAACCGATTCAGATGAAGAAATCTCCAACCGAAGCCTTCAAATCTTCAATCTAAGCTCCAAGATCTTCAATCCGGCCCTTGATTGCTCAAAAATGACCTCTAATCTCGAAGATCTCTCAAAGACGTGCTCTCTGGTCGAACTCTCTAACCCTAGGCTCCAAAAATTGCTTATATATACGTTTTAGAAATTTTAGCCGACTGTCCAGTAGTCGCGGACCGCCAAAAAAAATACTTCTGGGATTAGCTGGCCGCGAAAATCACTAAACTGATTTCTGGGAATAAGACTCGCGGACAGCCAGAATTTCAGACAAGGGAATGGCTGTCCGCGACTGACACTTTTCTTCTTTTCCAAGCAAAAACTCGCAGACAGCTAAAATTAATGTGTGGGAGTGGCTGTCCGCGAATCGGCTGCTGTAGCAAAATTTCAAAATCATCTATCTTTTTCTCCCGGACTCCGATTCACGTTCCGTTTTCACCACAAATCACCATAAATCAACCCACCATCACCAGATTTCCTGAATTTCACCAAATAAGCAATTAAGTAACAAAATCTCATCAAACTCGATCAAAAGCCGGTAAAAATGCGGGATTTGCAATTCAAAAACATATATAAGATGCGTTGCATCAAACCTGCTGAGCATCTGCATCCTATAATATCCCCATGGCCATTCATGAAGTGGGGCATGAATATTGTGGGCAAGCTGCCAAAGGCTCTTGGAGGAAAGGTGTTTATGCTTGTCATGACGGATTACTTCTCCAAGTGGATTGAAGTAGAAGCCTATGTTCAAGTGAGAGAAAAAGAAGTGATATCCTTCATCAAAAGGAACATCCTCACCAGATTTGGGATTCCGGCAGAAATCATATGCGACAATGGCTCCCAGTTTATAGGCAAAAGAACTACAAGCTTTTGTGAAAGTTGGGGCATCAAGATGATCACTTCGACACCTGTGCATCCTCAGGCTAATGGGCAGGCAGAATCCAGCAATAAGATCATAATCAACAACCTCAAGAAGAAGCTGGGCTCCAAGAAAGGGAAATGGGCTGAGGAGCTGCCATTTGTCCTTTGGGCGGATAGAACCACACCTAAAAATGCTACTGGCCAAACGCCATTCTCGTTAGTGTTTGGAGCAGAAGCTGTGAATCCTACAGAGACGGTACTCCCAACAGCCAGAGTTAACTGCCAGTGTCCTGAAACTAACAGCCAGAATCTCCTTCAGGATCTCGAAACAGTTGAGGAGCTAAGAAATATGGCCAGAATCCGGATGGCATCTTATCAACAGCGGATAGCAAAATCTTATAACCAGAATACCAGGATAAGAAGATTCCAAGTAGGTGACTTAGTCTTGAGGAAGGCTTTTCAAAATACTACCAATCCTGCTGATGGGAAGTTAGCACCCAAGTGGGAAGGACCTTACCTTATAGATTCTGAAGAATGAAAGGGGGCATACCGTTTGGTAAATATGGAAGGAGAACCTCTGCCAAGAGCTTGGAATGCCATCCACCTTACAAGCATATTTTATGTGAGAATCCCATTAAGAATCTCAGGCAGAATCCCAAGGATCCTCACTGCTTAAATATTCCAAGGTACGTATACTAATCCCATTTCAATTTATTCTTATTATTTTATAACTCATTAATGACTTAAGCATCGGAGTGGTGTTAGATAAGCTAACACCTACCCCTCACCAAGTGTTGAGTGTTTTGCAGATTTTGAGAATCCTAGAGAATTTTGGGTATATCCCCACTTAGAGGTTGGCCACCTCTCTTACGTTTAAGGTATCCCGCATACCTTCTAAGGTTTGAGAGGCTGACTCCTCTCCTAAGTTTGGGTAATCGCCAGTAGCGCACGACCCTCGCCAGTAGCGCACGTTGTCCCCCAGTATGCTCAAGGTTACCGAACCAGTCCACTCCAGAGGTGGCTGACAATCTTGTCACTGGAGGCTGCTGGGAGGATTCTCAAGGTTTATAACACTGACGTGTTATCTAAGGTTTTGGCATTTTCATGTCACATACGTATGGGCTTGACCCCAGTTTTGGCTTAGTCCCAAGTTTATCGGGCTTGTCCCCAATTTTTGGCTTAGTCCCAAGAATCCCGGGTTTATCCCCAGCTTATTTTTAAACTTATTTTACTTTCAGAAGCGTTAGCTTCGGCCGAAGGCCAAGAAGCTTCTTAAGATTGTTTCAGGTTCCTAAGGAAGTTGAGACAAGTGCCGAGAGAAGTGGCTCCAGGATTCCCGTAGGGATCCCAAATAAGGTGAAAGAAAAGATGATTGTTTGAATCGATAAATCAACTGAGGTAAATTACAAAGGACATGTGATTTAAGTTTTTGTTAAACTTGAATCCTAATTTATTCAATCGTCTGAATTCCTAATGGTTTTTCAATTTACAAGTCAATTTTGAGCTTCTTGATAATTTTTGTAAACTAACCCTATCTATAGAAATTTCAATACAAAACATAACATGAGAAGCCAAAAGATACTGATATTATTGATAATTTCGAAAGGTTATGAGCTTCTGAAGCTTCGTCCTAAAAACCTCAGGATCCCTCCACTTGAGAAGCTCGCAGGTCAAAAGATTGTTTTTAGGAATCCTGGCTTCGTCTTGTAAACACAAGATCCCTCCACCAGGATCCCTACCATTGTTGTTTGCTACTTGTTCATTACAGGAAAAAGAAAAAGTTTCACCAAACGAACCACCAAAAAACCTAAAAAAGTGGGCTCAGACCGTTGCATTGTCCTCATCGCCCACTGTCTTCTCCTCCTCCACCTGCTTCACCACATCCTCCAGCTTCTTGCCCTCTCCCAGCTCCAACACAAAGGCTCTTGTCATCACTGCCAGAGAATCCGGAACCATTTTTGAGGAGCCACCATCGTTCCCATCTTTCCCTTCCACATCACCATCTCCTCCCAATGATTCCAAGACTAGTTTCCAGCCTGCGATGTCCCAACCTGGCACTTGGAAGCCAGCTGCTTCAGCCTCTTCAGCCATCTGGATTTTGCATTCCAGGACGCTCCGGGCTGCCGAGAGTTGGCATATTTCAGCATTTGTGGCCATCTTGGCTTCCAGGGCTTGACACTGCTCGGTGAGCTTATGCTCGTAGAACAGGGTTTTAGCCTTAGCAGTGTCGGCTTGGGCCTGAATCTTCTCGTGGGCTTCAGCAAGCTTCCGCTCCATGTCCATGGCATGGGTGCTCAGCTTCTCAATACCCTGCACAAACAGGAATCCTGGTCAACAGCTGCAACAGGTATGAAACTAACATAAAAATTGTATGAGCTTCTTACCAGGTTTATCATGATCTGCATCGAGAGGATTTTGTTGCTGACCTCGGAAGGGGCAAGATCCTCAAAGGATTCCAGGTACACCACGGGAGCTGTAGGAGTCTCAGGAGCCTTCCGCTTCTTGGAAACCGAGGCCTTCGGCCGGCTGACAGGCGGCTTGGAGGTGGTGGGATGCTCAAGCTGTTCCTTCTTGATCTTGAGCAGACTGTCAAGATCCTTCAGGGAAAATGAGGCGCTGGATTTGGGACCTGCGAACAGAAACAGGTTATTAACATCCAAGATGCTCGAATAAGTAAACAATTCAGAATCCTACAAAGACTTACCAGACATGACGGGAGTGTGGTCGGCTGAATAGCTGTTTTCGCTGGTTGTTGCTTCAAGAACCAGGGCTTTCTCACTTGTAGGAATCTGGTAAATTGCTTCAAGCTTCTTGAAATTAGGCTGCTTCTTGATGAGATTCTCAAACTTGGGTGCTGCAAAAAAGAAAACAACGGAAAAATTAGAAACATATTGAAAATTCAGCAACAACAAGAAACATCAGTATCCTACCCTTCTCAACCCACTTCAACGGTAACTCCGTCCCACAAGGAATTGAGTCTCGTTTGACGAAGAAAAACGCTTCTTCCAGTCATGGTCATTGTGGGAAGCTCGGGGTATCAACTGGGAGGTGGAGGTGCGAGCCTTGAGAACAAACCGGCTACAACCATGGGTTCTTAACTGATACGCTTCACAGATTTCAGGAATCCTAATGTTGAGATTCCTGGTTTGGTTCAACTGATCCAGAGAATACAAGATTCTCCAGACCATCGGCATGGTTTGGGAGTAAGAAAGCCGGGTGGTTTTGAAAAACTGAGTGATAAGCTCCGGAAAGGGGAACGTCATCCCAAGCAGGAAAGGATAGTACATAAAGCAAACCCAAGTTGTGGAGATGAAATCGGACTTGGTAAGAGAATCGAAGGGTCAAAAAACAGCTTCCGGCGGAAAGATGCCGGAATTCTTTAAATCGAGGATGTCGCGATCGTCGAAATTACAGGTTTCTTCCTTACAGGGGATAATGTACCCCTGATCATGGAAATCTTCGATGACCGGAGAGCTTAACGAAGAAGATGACCGGGTGTTTTTCTTGGCCATGGCCGAAAAACGAGAAGAAAGCAAGAAGACGAAGAAGGGACTGACCTGGAATATCGGAGAAGCTCGAGAGGTTTTGTGAAGAAGACGGTGAAAATCTTCATTTGGGATCTCCTATTTAAAGAAAAGATCATGATTAGCACTTGGACGCCGAGAAATCTGTCCCATCATAACCACTTTTACCTTCTAAACGCCGTGAAAAGGGAATCTTTTTGAATTTTAGCAGCTGTCGAGCTTATCCACATCTGTTGAAATTCAAGGGGCAATTGTTGAGGGTATATTTTCAAGATGCTCGCAGGAAGTTCACATAGTTCAAGAATCCTATTATCATCTGGGAATCCCGTCTACTCAGGTATCCTGATTAATTTTATTTTTGCTAACCCTCATATTTGCCACGTGTTTTATTTGACCAGGTAAAAGTGAAGTCGATAACTACTTCCGAAACTTAAGCTCCAGCTACGGTAGATCATGGACCAAGTGAACGAGGAAGACCCATAACGGTCCAGTTAGTTGGACGATAGGATCCCGGGAATCCCGGAAAATTTGTTATCATTATATTTGTTATATAAATCGAAGATTCGATCAGTAGGAACACACAATCAACACAGATTGAACACACTTTAGAACGCACAACACGTAGGGATATGATCATGTAATAGTATGCGTATGTCCGGAAATTATTTAAGCCTACGGGGTCACACGTCTCGACACCAAATGTATTAATATTAATTAATAGTTAATTAATATTTATCACGAATTATTAAAGAGGATTTAATTAAAAACTAACAGTTAAATGTTAACGGGCCATTAGTTATTAATTAAAGAGAAGGGAATTGGACTAGATTAAATAAGGAACAAGTTGGTGGAGGCCCAAAGGCCTTGTACGAATTCTAGAAATTCGTAAGCCTCATAGGGCTTATTGTGTTGCCCTAATCTTGTTCCCTAAGTTATCTAAACCCTATATATAGAACCCCTTGGTTAAGGGTTTTAGAGACCATTTTCAATCCAAGTGATTAGAGAAATCCAAAACCCTAATTCTCTCCTCCTCCTCTCCTCTTCTAAATTTCGGCTAGGGTTTCTAATTCCCTTGAGTTCGAAATTGTGGTTTGACCAAAGCTTGAAGAAAAAGGTTCGTGATCAAGTGCTAGCACATAACATTGGTGTGTCGTGTGTGCGATCGTAGAGGGATTTGCATTAAATCCTCCAAGAGATCAAGTCAATCCGAGCTCATAAAGTAAACATGTTCTATCCGGTTAGTTAGGTTAAATCATAGGATCGATCCGCTGCGTACTCGTGAATAATCTGATAAATAGTTATATAAACCAACAGTGGTATCACGAGCCACCTATGAAATTAATTAATTACCGGGTATAAAAGCTTGGAAAGGGGGTAACCCTAATTTTGAATTAGGGATATGTTTCCCCATAAAGATTCTAGCTTTTGATCCATTAGAAATCAGGTTTTTTACAATTAGAAAATCGTTTTGCGAATTGGTAAAAACAGAAAATTAGGATTTGGAAACCCTGATTTTCGAAAATTAGGAAACCCTAATTTTCGAAAATTATAAACCCTGATTTTCGAAAATCTTAAACCTTAATTTCGAAAAATTGGAAACCCTAATTTGTCCCAAATCGAAAACCCTAGTTTTCGGCCCAAATTGAAAACCCTAATTGGATCAAAACCTCTAGCCGAATCGGGAAACCCTAATTTGGATCAAAATTAGTTTCTTGAAAGATCCAAAATATTAATCCAAGTTTTTTATGTGTTATTAGATAACTAGAAACCAACATGTTGTACCTTTTATTTTTAATGAGTTAAAAAGAAGTAAAAACCATGAAGTTTCATGCAAAACGATCATGGTCATTACTTAAAACGAGAGAATTAAAAAATTAAAATTATGTAAGATAATTAGAAACCCTAAGATTAGGTGGTGTTATGTGATAATTGAGACATAATAAAAAGGTTTTAAATCGCAAATTGTTTTATGAAAATTGAAATTTGCTTACTAACTATCGAAATATGATTTGTTTATAAAATAAAATTTGTGTCCTACAAGTTCAAAAGAAACACCGGCTCACCCATTCGAACATACTCTAAGAGAGGTATAAGTCGGGTCGCTCTGCTTCCCTAAAGGGGTAGGTTTTTAATTGCAATGTGCAAACCTCACCCCTACGCTTCTTTGTGTGTTGCAAATGGAGCTACCGAGCTCTTTTGACTTGGAAGACAAACTAAGCATTTTATAAACACATTATGTGGTGAAGATGTGCATGAATCTTCACACATAACCTTTTGATCACATCAAATTGTTTTGACCCAATCAAACTTAAGTCTTTGCCACCCAACTCGTAAAGGACACTTGTGGGTGTTACTTTACTCATTGGTACACAATGGTAGATTAGCATCTGCAAGACAAATTCCCACTCATTGGTACACAATGGTGGACAATTTGTGCGTTCTTGGTTGGACGACTTAAAGCGAGCTAGGCGGTGAGACCCTTAGCCCGTGGCAAAAGATGGGATGAAACATGACTACAAATCACTTGGTGCAAGTTGTAGGTCCCATAAAATCTAGGAATTGTATTTTGAATACAATTATTGATCGTCACTTACCTTTTGAATGCATCATTTCTAGCAGATTAACTGATGAAATGAGGGCATGTCATTAGGATCCTAGCCTTAATAAGCTTAATTGTTTAAAGTTATTTAAACATTGGGTAATTAAATTATTAAGGACTTAATTATCGAAAATACTGATTTTTTGAACTTAATCTGTTTTGTAGATGGCAACAAACCCTCCTCAAAACAATGTTGGTCATGCTTTTCGTCAAATGTTTGAAAGAGAAAAGCTGAATGGATCTAACTTCAATGACTGGTACCGTCAACTGAGGATTGTCCTTAGAGTTGAACGGAGGACCGATGTCCTTGAGAATCATTGGCCGACCGAGCCAGCTGCTAATGCTTCTGATCAAGAGAAAGCGTTCTACAATGCAGAGTATAGCAGATACGATGAGGTTGCTTGCATGATGATCTCGAGTATGACTCCCGATCTTCAGAAGCAATACGAATTTCATACACCTTGTGATATGATCAAAGAGCTAAAGAAGATGTATGAAAAACAAGCTGGTGTTGAATTGTTCGACCTAGTTGTGGAACTCCACGACTTGAAGCTTGAAACTGGTAAATCGGTCAGTAGTCATGTGCTCAAGATGAAGAGCTACTTTGACAAATTGGAATCGCTCAATTATGGGTATAATCAGGCTGTGGCAGTTGGCATGATCCTCAAATCTCTTACGAAGGATTTTGAGGGTTTTGTGCGCAACTACAACATGCATAGTATGACTAAGACTATACCTGAGCTTCATGCTATGCTTGTCGAGTATGAAAAAACGATTCCTAAGAAGGCCACTGAAA
The DNA here is from genome assembly GCA_039602395.1 of Deinandra increscens subsp. villosa. Taxonomy (NCBI): domain Eukaryota; kingdom Viridiplantae; phylum Streptophyta; class Magnoliopsida; order Asterales; family Asteraceae; genus Deinandra; species Deinandra increscens. The sequence goes on along the minus strand of JBCNJP010000025.1, from coordinate 12,314,550 downwards.
CACCCCAAGTTCTTATGATCAAGGGGGGAAAGATCCAAAAGGCTAAACGACCGCAAAAGGCGAAGGGCAAGAATGATGGTAAAGGAAAAGGCAAGGCAGTTGCGCTTGTTCCTAAAACCAAGCAAACCCCTTCGGCCGCAAAAGAGCATCCGGCTAAAGACCAGATCTGTCACCATTGTGGTGAAGTTGGACACTGGAAGAGGAACTGTCCTACCTATCTAGCTGAGTTGATGAAGAAGAGAAAGAATACTAGCGGGGCTAGTACTTCAGGTATCTTCACAATTGAATTATTTTCCTTTTCTAAGTGTGATTCATGGGTGTATGACACCGGCTGTGGAACTCATATCTGTAATACGTTGCAGGGTCTTAGAAACAGGAGGAAACTGAAGCCTGGAGCTTTGCAGCTGTTCGTGGGAAATGGTTTGCCAGCAGCTGTGGAAGCTATAGGAGAATTTCATTTAGTTCTTCCTTCTGGGTTAATTATTGTTTTAGACAATTGTCATTATGCACCTTCTATTACTAGAGGTGTTATTTCAGTTTCATTGTTGAAAAACCAAGGATATATTAATGTTTTTAATAATATCAGTATTTCAGTTTCTAAGAATAATGTTCATTATTTTGATGCGATCCCTTGTAATGGCATTTATGAAATTGATATGCGTGGTTGCAACAATAATAATTCATTGTATCATGTTAGCAAACGAGCCAAAACTAATTTGGACTCTACCTATCTATGGCACTGTCGTCTTGCCCATGTTGGCAAAAACCGCATTGAAAGACTTCAACGTGAAGGGATCTTAAAATCAAATGATGAATCATTTGACAAATGCGTTTCCTGTATATCAGGAAAGATGACTAGAAAACCCTTTCCGAACAAGCCGCAAAGGGCAAAAGAGCTACTTGGACTCATCCATACCGATGTATGTGGCCCATTTAGACATGTGTCAAGACAAGGTGCTAGCTACTTCGTGACTTTCACAGATGATTTCAGTCGTTATGGTTATGTTTACTTGCTTAAACATAAACATGAGGTATTTGAAACATTCAAAGAGTTTAAGAACGAAGTTGAAAATCAACTCGGTAAGACCATCAAGATCCTTCGATCGGATCGTGGTGGTGAATACTTAAGCCAAGAGTTTAAGGATTATCTAAAAGCGTGTGGAATTGTCCAACAGCTTACTCCTCCTTATACACCTCAGCATAATGGAGTATCTGAGAGGAGGAATCGTACCTTACTAGAGATGGTGAGGTCGATGATGAACCTTACAACTCTCCCATTATCATTTTGGGATTTTGCTCTAGAAACCGCTGTACGCGTTCTAAATATGGTTCCAACCAAGAAGGTTGAAAAGACACCATATCAATTATGGCATGGAGAAGTCCCTGTGTTGTCTTACTTACGAGTCTGGGGATGTGAGGCACTTGTGAAGCGCGATACGCCTGACAAATTACAACCCAGGACGACTAAGTGCATCTTCGTAGGATACCCAAAGGAAACAATGGGTTACTACTTCTATAATCCTTCCGAAAACACTGTTCGTGTTGCTCGATACGCTGAATTCTTTGAGAAGAATTTTATAGCTCAAGAGAACAGTGGGAGAATTGTAGAACTATTGGAAGATGTTTCACCTTCTGAAATAACTAGCAATCATCAGACTTGGGGGGGGGGGGGGGAATGTTCAAAGTGATGAACCTCAAGTCGATGATGATGATGCGATTCCACTTCGTAGATCCGAAAGGGTCATACGTCAACCGGATAGATGGATTGGTCTAGTCGAATCCGAGGAAAACGTAGCAGGAGATCTCGATGAGCCTCCGAATTTCAAAGCTGCATTATCAGATCCAGAATCTGACAAATGGCTTGAAGCTGCGAATGTGGAAATGAAATCCATGCAAGATAACCACGTTTGGACCCTGGTTGATCTTCCTCCTAACGCAAGAACCGTTGGAAGTAAATGGCTCTTCAAGAAGAAGACCGACATGGATGGAAATGTACACACCTATAAAGCTCGTCTCGTGGCGAAAGGATATACTCAACGTTTTGGCGTTGATTATGATGAGACCTTTTCACCAGTTGCTGACATTAGAGCTATTAGGATTCTCTTAGCCATAGCAGCATACTATGACTTTGAGATATGGCAAATGGATGTTAAGACTGCCTTCTTAAATGGTTACTTGGACGAAGAAGTCTATATGGATCAACCCGAGGGGTTTGTGGATCCAAAACATCCCAACAAAGTATGCAAGCTTCAAAGGTCCATTTATGGACTAAAGCAAGCATTGAGAAGTTGGAATAAACGGTTTGATGAAGAAATCAAAAAGTTTGGTTTCGTTCAAAATCCCGATGAGCCATGTGTATATCGCAAAGCTAGTGGGAGTAATGTTACTTTCCTGGTCTTGTATGTGGATGACATATTGATCATAGGAAAACACATTCCAATGTTGCAAGATGTCAAAAACCATCTTGGAAAGTGTTTTGCCATGAAAGACTTGGGAGAAGCAGCATTCATTCTTGGAATCAAGATCTATAGAGATAGAACTAAGCGGTTGATTGGACTAAGTCAAAGTGCTTATATTGATAAGATCTTGAAGCGATTCAAGATGGAGAATTCCAAGCGTGGTATAGTACCTATGCAGGAAGGACTTGGTCTATCGGTCAAACAAGGTGCTTCTACACCTGATGAGGTGAAGCGTATGCAAAGAGTTCCTTATGCTTCGGCTGTAGGCTCTATAATGTATGCGGTGAGATGCACTAGACCTGACATAGCATTTGCGCAAAATATCGTTAGCCGATTTCAACAGAATCCAGGTGAAAGTCACTGGACTGCTGTTAAGACCATTCTCAAGTACCTACGGGCTACTAGAGATTTGTTTTTGGTGTATGGGGGAAATCCAGATCAAGAGCTCAGAGTGACCGGATACTGTGATGCTGGATTTCAGACTGATAGAGATGACACGAAGTCTCAGTCTGGGTACGTCTTCGTTCTAAATGGAGGCGCTGTGGATTGGAAGAGCAAGAAGCAAACCACAGTTGCTATGTCTGCAACAGAGTCTGAGTACATTGCTGCGTCAGAGGCTGCAATGGAGGCTGTCTGGATAAGGAAGTTTATTAGTGGGCTTGACATTGTCCCCACAAGTAACTTGCCTATCGACATGTACTGCGATAACTCGGGTGCATTAATCATCGCCAAAGAACCCGGAGTTCAGAAGGGCGCCAGACACTATGCCAGGAGATATCACTATGTTCGTGAGCAGATCGAACTTGGTGAAATAAAATTACTCAAAGTTCACACGGATATTAACTTAGCTGATCCTTTCACGAAAGCTCTATCGAGACCAAAACTTGAAAGGCATGCCGAGGGCATGGGACTTAGATTAGCTAGTTAAATCATGTATGTCTGATGTGTCAGTATTTGGATAAGGGATGTTAAACAATTTCTATTTATATAATGAAATAAAGTACTTGATATGTTTGATTTCATTTAATAGTAAATTGTGTCCTATATTTGCATGTTTAATCCTTGAGTACTTGTCAAGTATTCTAAATTGTCCATTGTCAATTAACTATATGGGAATATAGTTAAACTAAGACAAAATCTGAGTGATTGGTTAGGATGGTCCCACCAAACTCACATGGTATTCATTGGATGCATACTGGACTGACCCACTAACGAATTGTCACTTTATGGATCGGCGTCATTAAGTGAAATTCGTAAATGGTTGCTTTATTTATCCTTAGACTTGAGATACAAGCAGGTCATGCATGTATGGATTGCACCTACTTGATATAGGTCTAACTATCCTGAATAAGGTAGTACAAAAGGGCTATTTTCAGTAAGTGTAGTGAAGTATGTGACTTGACACGTGTAGTCAAGAGGATTTGTTCCTTCAGTTTTGTGCTGAAGCAGATACCACTGGGCCCCTCATTGGACTAATTAAGATGTTTGCATGGCCGTGCCCAAATGAAATCTAGAGATGTCTCGATTTGCAATTTGGTAATCTTAAGTTAGTTGTGAGAATGAGAAACAGAATCGTTAAAGTATGGAATGACTTTGATCCATATCCATATTTAACACGGTGTCGGTAACAAAGGGATAATAAATGACTAAACCATTTAAATACACTTTGAGAAACTGTACTTAAATATTTCTGGGAGCATTGGCGTGTTGCTAGACGCTAACCAATGTTATTACCTTTACTATTGCAAGCTCAAGTGGGAGCTGTAGGGATATGATCATGTAATAGTAAGCGTATGTCCGGAAATTATTTAAGCCTACGGGGTCACACGTCTCGACACCAAATGTATTAATATTAATTAATAGTTAATTAATATTTATCACGAATTATTAAAGAGGAATTAATTAAAAACTAATAGTTAATTGTTAACGGGCCATTAGTTATTAATTAAAGAGAAGGGAATTGGACTAGATTAATTAAGGAACAAGTTGGTGGAGGCCCAAAGGCCTTGTACGAATTCTAGAAATTCGTAAGCCTCATAGGGCTCATTGTGTTGCCCTAATCTTGTTCCCTAAGTTATCTAAACCCTATAAATAGAACCCCTTGGTTAAGGGTTTTAGAGACCATTTTCAATCCAAGTGATTAGAGAAATCCAAAACCCTAATTCTCTCCTCCTCCTCTCCTCTTCTAAATTTCGGCTAGGGTTTCTAATTCCCTTGAGTTCGAAATTGTGGTTTGACCAAAGCTTGAAGAAGAAGGTTCGTGATCAAGTGCTAGCACATAACATTGGTGTGTCGTGTGTGCGATCGTAGAGGGATTTGCATTAAATCCTCCAAGAGATCAAGTCAATCCGAGCTCATAAGGTAAACATGTTCTATCCGGTTAGTTAGGTTAAATCATAGGATCGATCCGCTGCGTACTCGTGAATAATCTGATAAATAGTTATATAAACCAACACAACATTGTATCACATAGTTCTGATCGATCAAACCTCCAACCCCTTGTAATATTTCATTTGATTATCAATAAAATTGTGTGATAGCGGGCTCTTCAGGCCGGCTCCCGAGGTTTTTTTGCTAGGATTCCTAGAGGCAACTTGAAGGATCCTGGATTTTTCCCTCATTACATCCCTGTGTTCAACATTATATTTCAAGCATATTGACAAGCACACTACCTCACATTCTAAATTTGGAATACGAAATTCCTTTGTGAATTTTTGACCAAAACATAATATAACTAATTTTAGTTACATGCTTGTGTTTGAAATGTCTGAAATATATTTGCTGATGTAAGAAATCATTCTAGGGTTTACCTTAGTATTCCTGGGTTGTCCTTAGGATTCAGGAATCCTCGTAGCTTCAGTAGACTTGCGAATGTTCCCTGTCATATGAACATAGCAATTAGAATTAACTAGCCAAGTAGTTAATTTACTTAGGTTTTAACCGTTATAACCCTGGATTAAGTCAATAATCCTGGGCCACTAGGTAATCTTTGAGTTATTTCTGGGGTTATGCCCGGTGCCGTACCGGCAAACTAGGGATTTCCTCTTCGTCGTACCGACTGACTAGGGCATGTCCTCGGAGACTTAAGTTGGTACGTCAGCACCAATCCATCTCGAAAATGCGTTAATCGTTTTAAACCTTAAGGAATCCGCATATGTCCCTGGATTGGGAGGTTGCCACCAATGCTATTAACACGGATGATCCCACAATCCAAGGGTTTCATACTTGGATCCCGTGCGTCTCGGGCGAGGCAAAAATTGCCACGTGCGTCCCGGGCGAGGCGTGATAGCCTATATTCGGATGGAGGAAGCTTAGTCCTCAAACCTTAGGAGTGGGTTTGGGCCTTACCCAATACGGAAGTGAGATGGCCAATCTCAAACTTAGGATATGTACGCTGATTGTTGCTGACTTGGAGTACTTTGAGTACGCTTCGTTCCATGTACCTTGAATTTCTGAACATCCTGCATCTTGGGTACCCTGAATCCTAGGATACCCTGGATTCTGAGCAACCCATTTGACGCAACATAGATCTTAGCGAATTCAGGGTATTGAATAGCAATTTCAAATAAAATGTAACATGTAACTGATGTTAATAAATAAATAATGAAGGTAAACATATAAAGAAATAAAATTAAGGAGAGAACTGACCTGATTTCCAGCATGATTTAAAATCAAACACATACCTGGGTAGCTGAATCTTGGGACAGGAAGCCTTACATGAAATATAGCCTTCAAGTGTATTGCATTCCAAGGTCGTGGTAGTAGTTATCCTTCCATATTAGCTAGCCAATATGCCCCCTTACCAGCCTCAGAGTCAATCAGGTAGGGACCTTCCCATTTAGGAGCCAACTTTCCATCTCCTGGATTCGTTGTGTTCTGAAATGCCTTTCTAAGGACTAGATCTCCTAATTTAAACCTTCTGATCCTCACATGTTTGTTGTAAGTCTTGGAAATTCTTTGCTGATATGCTGCCATCCTCCAAGCCGCTTGATCTCTCAGTTCATCCAGGGTATCTAAGTCTTCAACCAGGGACTGATCATTCGAATTCTGGGTCTGACCACTGACCCTGAATGTTGGGACCACCATTTCAGTTGGGATAACTGACTCAGTACCAAAGACCAAGGAAAATGGGGTTTGGCCTGTGGCATTCTTGGATGTGGTCCTATCTGCCCATAATGCCAAGGGTAGCTCTTCTGCCCATCTTCCCTTCTTCTCTTTCAGTCTCTTTTTCAAGTTGTTTATTATAATCTTGTTGCTTGATTCAGCCTGGCCGTTAGCCTGAGGATGCACTGGTGTTGATGTTATCATCTTTATACCCCAGGATTCACAAAATCCTATGGTTCTGCTTCCGATAAATTGGGACCCGTTATCACAAAAAATCTCTGACGGTACCCCAAATCTTGTCAGAATGTTTCTTTTAATAAAGGATATGACTTCTTTCTCCCTGACTTGAACGTATGCTTCGGCTTCAATCCATTTTGAGAAATAATCTGTCATAGCTAACATGAATACCTTTCCTCCAGGGGCCTTGGGTAATTTTCCAATGATATCCATCCCCCACTTCATGAAGGGCCAGGATGCTGGAATAGGGTACAACGGTTCTGCAGGCTGGTGAGGGACGTTGGCGTGTCTTTGACAGGCGTCACATTTCTGAGAGAAATCCTGGGAATCCTTCCTCATGGTGGGCCAATAATACCGTGTTCTCAAAATCTTGGACATCAAGGACCTGCCCCCTGTATGATTTCCACAATCACCCTCGTGGATATCCTTGAACACTTCTTGGGCCTCATCCTTCTCCAAGCACCTCAGATATGCACCTGCAAAAGATTTTCTATACAATATGTTCTTAATAATCACGTACCTGGCTACTCTTACTCTGAATGCACGGGCATCCTTCTCGTTCCCTGGAATAGTACCATCCTGCAAATATTGAATAATTGGTCTGGTCCAGGATTCCTTCTGGGCCGAAGAATCCTGGGTACTGGATACCAGGATTTTATCTGTTGTAACAGAATCCTGGGATACCAGGATTTTATCTGTTGTAACATAATCCTGGGTATATGTACCTTGGTCTATGGCTGGTGTTAGTATATGAATTATAGGAATATGAGTGTCTTCAAGTGCCTTGAATGCTGAGCCTAAGTTTGCCAATGCGTCTGCCTCAGCATTCTCCTCCCTTGGTACTTGTTGAATATTAAACTTTTGAAAATCCCGGGACATTCTTTTTACCACCTCCAAGTATTTGATTAGTTTCTCTCCTTTAGATGCGTAGGATCCGTTAAAATGGTTAGCTAAAAGAAGAGAGTCAACATATACCTGGATGTGCTGAATTCCCAAGTGTAATGCTAGGTGTAACCCAGCAATTAGGGCCTCATACTCAGCTTCATTGTTAGTTGCTTGAAATCCACATCTAACAGCCTGGGGTATCATGTCCCCCTGTGGTGATTTCAGTACAATTCCTAGGCCTGTCCCCCTGATATTTGATGCTCCTTCAGTGAACAAGGTCCAACACCCTGAAATTTCTTCCTGTTGAAGTTGCTGGAATTCATGGTCTGCCTCTTCTTGTATGTCAGTACTGAAATCAGCCACAAAATCAGCTAGAGCCTGGAATTTTATAGCTGTCATGGCCTCGTAGATCAGATCATATGCACTCAGCTTCACCGACCACTTAGCCATTCGACCTGACATTTCTGGTTTTCTCAAAACAGACTTTATAGGGTAGTTAGTTCTAACATGAATTGTATGAGTTTCGAAATAGTGTCTAAGTTTTGTAGATGCCATACTTAGGGCTAATATAAGTTTTTCAAGGTGTGAGTACCTGGATTCAGCATCAAGTAAGCTTTTACTTACGCAATAAACATGATGTTGCTGACCTTCTACATCCTTGGTCACGACTGCGCTTACCGTATTCCTGGAGACTGCTAAGTATAGGGACAAGGGCTCCCTTGGATTAGGCTTCATCAACCAGGGCACTGTGGATAAGTATACCTTCAAATCCTGGAACGCTTTCTCATGCTCTTCTTTCCACTCGAATTTCTTGTTCTTCTTCAAGATGTCATAGAATTCCCTGCATCTTTCCGAGGATTTTGATATAAATCTATTCAGGGCAGCAAATCTACCTGTAAGCCTTTGAATATCCTTGGTGCTGGATGGTGATTGTAGGTTGGCAATTTCCCTGATCTGCTCTGGACTTGCCTCTATACCTCTTTTGGTTACCATGTATCCCAGGAATTTGCCTGCTCCAACCCCAAAATGGCATTTTTCTAAATTTAGCTTCATGTTGTAATATATCCAGGATGTCAAAGGAATCATTAACATCCTGGACATGGTCGCTGATGACCCTGGATTTCACCACCATGTCGTCGATATACACTTCCATCGTGTCCCCCAGTTTTTCTTTGAACATCATATTAACCAATCTCTGGTACATTGCCCCTGCATTTTTTAGTCCAAAGGGCATAACTATATAGCAATATATACCTGTTGGTGTTATGAATGCTGTATCCTCTTGATCCTGGGGTTCCATCTGAATCTGCTGAAATCCTGAGGTGGCTTCCATGAAAGTCAACATTTCATGGCCTGCCGTTGCATCGACCATGGAATCTATGTGTGGTAGTGGGAACGGATCTTTCGGGCATGCATGGCTCAGGTCCGTGTAATCTACGCATACCCTCCATTTACCATTTTTCTTTCCTACTACCACTACGTTGGCTAACCACCTGGGAAACTTTACTTCTCTGATCATCCTTTCTTTCAGTAGTCTGTCCACCTCGTCCTGGATTATGACATTCTTTTCTGGTGCAAACTTTCTCCTCTTTTGGTGTATGGGCCTGAAATAGTTATCAATTCCAAGTTTATGTGTAATAACGGATTTAGAAATACCTGTCATGTCGTCATGGGACCAAGCAAAGGTTGACATCCTGGTCCTGAGTAGGTGTACTAATTGTTCCTCTATCGGCCCTGGAATATTTGTTCCAATATAGACTTTCTTCCCTGGATTTGAAGGATCTAACTCAATAGCTTTGACGTCTTGCTCCCTCGCTTCCAGGGTTTCCCGGGCCTTTTTCTTTAATTGCTATCCTTGTCTTTGTTTGGAGGATATTTTCATTGATGTAGTGTAACATTTGTTGGGCTATATTTATTAGAGGCATGAACATTAGTTATGGGCTAGCTTATTATTAGTTTTGGGCTTAGTTAGTTTATGTTTTAGGCCATGTGGGCCGATTTCTTATGATTATGATTGGGCTTTATGTGTTTATGATTGGCCCTAGGGTTTTGTAAGAGGTAGTATAAATACCTCTCTTGTTTATGATCAAGTTAAGCTTTTGGATTACATTTACGATTTTCTCTCTCTCTTTAGAGTTTCCGATCAGAATTCATTAGCTTCAAGTTTGTAGTGTTTTGCATTCAAGATTTGATCTTTATCTTAGATCAAATCTATTTCTTCTACATTCTTCTTGAATCAATCACATACGAGGATTCCGCACTCGTTTGTGATTAGGATATCGTGATTGGTTGATTTTTGGACCTACAATTGGTATCAGAGCCAAGAATCTGTGATTCGAGGCTCTCACGATATTGATTCAAGCTGTTTTCTGGATTAAAGTGTTGGTTTTTGAAGATTTGAAGGCTGTTTTGGTGATTACGAGTTCTGCTGCTGCTGTTCTTCATGTTTCCAATTGGTTTTTTCTGGGTTACTTGGTGTTTACGATTGTTCCGTTTGAAAATCTTCATCGTAATTGGGTTTACGAGTTCAAGATCACCTTTTTATCGTGTTTACGATCCGGAGTATCGCGTTTACGATCGTACTTGATCGTAATTGAAGTTTACGACATTTTTGGATCGGAATCGGGCGTTTACGTCTTGTGGTTATCGTAATCAGGTGATCGTAATCGAGTTTACGATTCTCTCAGTCGGTTTCAGTGTTTACGATTTTGGTTGGATCGTAATCTGGTGTTCACGATCGTAATCAAGCTTTTACGATCGTAATCAAGTTTTGTGTAATCGTAATCATTTGTGTTGGACATTTGGACTTTAGATTTAAGTTCCCTAAGCTTTCGTAATGGATTTCGAACCAAGTATGTATCAGAAGTTGGATTTTGAGATTGGATCCATCACTCGTCCACCTAGACTAACATCGGTGGATAACTTTCTGGAATGGAAATATAGGTTTGAAAACCACTTGAAGAGTGTTGATCTTAGACTCTGGAGAGCGGTAATTCATGGGCCACACACACCTACACATCCAGAAGGAACCTGACCAATGCAGGTAAAGCTAAAACGAAAGACGAATATGATGATGATGATTGGGAAAGATGCAACAAAGCAGAGAGGGCATTTGCCATTATGACTATGGCACTTATACCAGACATTGCACAAGGATTTAAGCACTTCAAGACTGCCAAGCAACTCTGGAATGCTTTGATTGTGGCTTATGAGGGAAATCCGGACATTAAGGCAAGCCGCAAGCAAATGCTGAAGCAGAAATTCAATTTGTTCAACCACATTCAGGGTGAATCCTTCGAAGCACAGGTGCAAAGGTTCGTGTCTCTGATGGCCGAAATGTGAAGCTATGGTGTTGAACCGGATCTAGAAGATAAGAATCTGAAACTGCTGAATAGTCTGCCCAAATCCTGGAATACCAACATTTCCATCATTAAGGACAACAACAAGCTGAGTGAGCTATCTTTTGATGAGATGATCAACAAATTGAAGTCAAAGCTCATTGATGACAAGCAGAGAGAATTGAACCATATAAGCTCCCTTAGCTTGGCGGAAAAATTGAACCAAGCCCTGTTGTCAGAAGAAGTGGATTCTAAGCAAGATGGAAAGTCAGTTGGAAGTGGACCAAGCTCTGTCACAAAGTCAACTGCATTTGTGGCACAACCTCATGCAAATTCAAGTGGAAATGTCAACCCTGATGCTACGAATGATCCTAACTTTGCCCTCGGTATGGGCTTTATGAACATTTTTCATGCTCTCATGGCAGGAACTTTAGTGCCAACTGAGATGCTGTCGGGTGAACTGAATCAGATAAATCCAGAAGATGTAGAGATGTTGGACGTCTCTTGGCAGATGGCAATGGCTGTTTTCAGAGCAAAGAAGTTCATGGCAAAGACTGGGAGGAATGTGTGGAAGGACCAAGATAAGATCAGGATGGGGTTTGACAAAAGCAAGCTGAGGTGCTACAACTGTGACGAGTATGGGCATTTCGCAAGAGAGTGCACAATGCCGAGGAAAGAAAGAACAGAAGAAAGGAAAGCAGGTGATGGCAAGGGAAAGGCTAAGTCGAGTGCTTTGGTCGTTCAGGAAGGAGGTGGATATGATTGGACACCTCAGTTGAAAGAGTTTAGCTTGTCACATGCAATGGTTGCTGCTATGGAAAGGGATGAAGAGAAAGAGCATGCTTTTGTTGTGACTGATGAGAAACCTGAAGAAACTCCAATGGATGACAAGGAAGCCTTTGCTGCTGAGATTGATAACGATAAGGTATGTCCTGATCCCACTTGTGCTCGTATAATTCCTGGACTTAGACAAATCTGTAAAAATTATCAGTTAGAATTGTTTGAGATAAAATGCGAGAGGAGTTCCTTTAAGGGTAGATGGCAGAAGAATGGGGAAAAGGTAAAAGCACAAAAATTAGACATAGTGAAATATCAAAAACTTGCCACCGAGAAAGCTCTGCTGTATGACAATGCTAAGTTAGAAATAGCTGAACTAAGTAAGCAGCTAGATGAACTTAAACATAAGAACAATGAGTTGCAGGTAAAACTTGATATGAATCATATGAGAAGCAAGAGAATGCTAGAGGCCAGTAAGTCTTTGAACACCTGCATAACTGATGTTAGAATAGGAAAGACAAAGTGGAATAGGAATTAGCTTCTCAGACAAAAGCAAGAATGATGTTCCTAGATAGCTAGAGATATAATAGGAATAATCTTGAGGAGGATCAGTTGATGGTCTGAAGCAGGAACACATAGATGGACCTCCGTTAGATAGTGTTCTAGTTGGAGTGACACCTATGACTGATCAGGAATTTGAAAATGAGAAACACATGATCTATGGGTTGGGTAAACAGAATGAAACAATGGCATCCACAAGTAAATCAGGTCCGTCCCATGAATCATTAAACAATAGTGTTGAACCTGCTGATGGCTTTGTTTCATGTGCAGATGAAGTAGGTATTGAAGATGTGTCAGGGGAGGATGCTGAATGTTTGAAAGTCAATGAATGTCATGTGTCTAGTAGTTCTAGTCTTAATTTACCCAAGGACGATGTTCTGGCATCTGTGTCAGAACTTAATACGTCCAAGTCAAAACAAGTAGTTGTATCTGTGTTGTCAAAACATATTTCTAATTCCAATGAAAAAGTTGATGGTTTTAAAATTTGTGTGCCTAACACTAAAGTAGGTCGTGAGACTAAGCCCAAAGACTTTGTAGCTTATCCCCAGGTTGTGTCGGCTTTCAATAGAACAAACAAGACTCAGTCAGAGCAATTTTGCCAATCAGTTCAATTAACTAATTAAATATGTCATCGTAATAAATAAATAAATCAGTATTTATTTATTTGCCAATCAGTTCAATTAACTAATTAAAATAGTAATCAGTTTATTATCCATTGCCCCGGGTGTAACTCTTACGGGTCAATATCGGTCGGGTTCGTTAATTCGTCGGGTCAGGACACCTTGTTTCCAACAGTCTCCCACTTGGACTGAACGCGACAGTTTAACGAGCGCAGCCAGAGGCACTCTAGCTATGCATAGCTACACCAACTAATATTGACACTTTAAGTCGTTTGCCAAAGTATATCTGATTGACCATCAAGCAGACTCATGACTTGTGCATTCATTATCATATGTTCCTTTCTGTAGTAGACATTGATGAATTATGAGACATGGACTCTCATATTCTATTCATCGATTTTCGTTCTCGATATAATTCGAAGTGATCCAACAAACACACAGTAAGTTTGGGTGAGGCCTCACACTTATCACTTGGAACCAATGAGGGCGCCTTTATGTCTAACTGTTGCCGAAGCAAGAGTACAGAATCCCTTATTGAGGCATACAGCTCCCACTCAACCTCAGAGCCATTCCCAAAAGTAGCCGTTATGGCTGGCAGTTACGCGACAACGTTAGGCTACAATCAAAGAATGTTCTTTAGTAGAGAGGAGTTCGAATATGCGTCTCAGGTCTAAGGATACATTAGAGCATGCATTAATCAAGCAAGCAAGAGTTCCATGTTTGCGTTGCATGATGCGAGTTACGTCCAACGTCATTCACCAATGAGGTTCGTGAGTTTGAACGTTAAACAACTTTAAAGTTCAACCAGTCACAGTAGTCTTTCTTTAGTATAGCTCCCACTAACTAATCGACTACGGACATTTAGAACAAGAACTTATTGTCCATGGATTAAACGTACAAATATTGAACACAGTTATATAATTCATTATTGCATAAATCAGATGGAATAAGAATAATATAGATAACTGTTATTGTTCATACATCCAAATACTGAATCAAAACATGTCTTTAGCTAATCTAAGCCCTATCGCTTCTCTGTGGCGTATATGAGTCTCCTGAGTCATAGGCTTAGTAAAGGGATCAGCTAAGTTTTGATCTGTGTGTACTTTGCTTATCTTGATTTCATTTCTGTCGACTACTTCTCTTATGTAGTGGAACTTCCTCAGGACGTGCTTGGCCATCTTATGAGACCGTTGCTCTTTGGCTTGAGCTATAGCGCCTGTGTTATCGCACAGCATCTCGATGGGCTGCCTAATGCTTGGCATAGCATCGAGATCGGATATGAACTTCTTCATCCACACGGCTTCTTTAGCAGCTTCTGAGGCGGCTATGTATTCGGATTCAGTAGTAGAATCAGCTACTACTGGCTGTTTTGAGCTTCTCCAAGAAACAGCCCCTCCGTTAAGAGTGAATACGAATCCTGACTGTGAGCGAGAGTCATCTCGGTCAGTCTGAAAACTAGCGTCAGTGTAACATCTTACAGTGAGCTCCTCATCGACACCCCCGTATACGAGAAACATATCAGTGGTGTTTCTCAAGTATTTTAGTATGTTCTTTACAGCCGTCCAGTGAGCTAGCCCTGGTGTCTGTTGGTACCGACTTGTCACGCTCAGTGCATACGAGACATCCGGTCGTGTGCAGAGCATGGCATACATGATAGATCCAATAGCAGAGGCAAATGGGATCGATGCCATTTGGCTTATCTCGCGCTCCGTTTTAGGTGCTTGAGATTTGTCCAAGACTGTTCCCTTAGTCATGGGAACGGTTCCTTTCTTGGAGTTGCTCATATTGAACCGAGCTACGATCTTATCAACGTATGTGCTTTGACTGAGTCCCAAAAGGCGCTTAGATCGATCTCTGTGAATTTTAATTCCCAGAATATAAGCGGCTTCTCCAAGGTCTTTCATAGCGAAACAAGATGAAAGCCATTTCTTAACTTCGTTAAGCATGGGTATGTTGTTCCCTATGATCAGTATATCGTCCACGTACAGTACGAGGAACGATACGGCGCTCCCACTCGCCTTTCTGTAAACACAAGGCTCATCTTTGTTTTGTTCAAAGCCAAACTCTTTGACCTTTTGATCAAAACGAAGATTCCAGCTTCGAGATGCTTGCTTGAGTCCATAAATGGACTTGCTAAGCTTGCAAACCTTGTTTGGATTCTCTGGATCAACAAAACCATCAGGCTGAACCATGTAGACATCTTCTTCGAGTTGTCCGTTCAGGAAGGCGGTTTTAACGTCCATTTGCCATATCTCATAGTCATGGTATGCGGCTATGGCAAGGAGAATCCTGATCGATTTGATCATGACAACGGGCGAAAAAGTCTCATCATAATCAATCCCTTGAGTTTGAGTGAAACCTTTCGCTACAAGCCGTGCCTTGTAGGTTTGCACATTTCCATGCATGTCAGTTTTTCTTTTAAAGATCCACTTGCTCCCTACTGCCCGTGTACCGGGGGGTAGCTCAATCAAGTCCCAGACGTGATTGTCACGCATGGATTGCATCTCAGCGTTCATGGCTTCAAGCCATTTATCAGATTCCGGATCCGATATAGCAGCTTTGTAATTAATAGGCTCATCGTTAGAATCGGCTATTAACAGAACATCGAAGGCCTCATGATATCCAAGGTATCTATCAGGCTCATATCGTATTCTTTCGCTCCTACGAACGCTTGTGCTTGTGTTTGGGTCTGATGGTGCGACAACAACTTGTCGGTCAGACGCAGCAACCGTTTCAGGGTTAGGTGTATCTCGAATTTCTTCAAGATCCACTGGATCACTATTTGTTCCTCGAGCAAGGAATTCTTTCTCAAGGAACTTACCTTTCCTTTTGATGGAAACGGTGTTTGCATCAGGATGGTAGAAGTAATAACCGGTATTACCATAGTATCCAACGAAAGTTACCTTTTCGCCTCGGGGATCGAGCTTATTATCAGAATCACTGCTGACATAAGCATCACATCCCCATACCCTGAGGTATGAAAGTTTGGGAAGAGAACCATGCCATATCTCATATGGGGTCTTCCCTACTTTCTTGGTCGGTGCCAGATTAATTAGGCGAGCAGCGGTCAAGATGGCATATCCCCAAAAGGAATGTGGCAAGGTGGTCCTGCACATCATCGATCGAACCATGTTTAGCAAAGTTCGATTCCTCCTTTCACTAACGCCATTTAACTGGGGTGTGCCAGGTGGAGTAGGTTGTGAAACGATTCCACATTCCTTCAGATGATTCAGGAATTCAGCGCTTAGGTATTCTCCACCTCTATCGGATCGAAGTATTTTAATAGTTCGATTTAACTGATTTTGTACTTCGTTTTGAAACTCTTTGAACTTTTCAAAAGTTTCATGTTTGTGTTTCATCAGATAGACATAGGCATATCTGCTGTAGTCATCGATGAAAGTCACGAAGTATCGTTCACGATTTCTCGTCTCGGTTCGAAAGGGTCCACACACATCGGTGTGAATAACGCCTAACAATCCTTGGGCCCGTTCACCTGTGTGGGTGAAGGGTGACTTGGTTAATTTACCAGATAAGCATGACTCGCACTCATCAAAGGAATCTGCATCTTGGGATTCGAGAATGCCAGCAGTTTGCAACTTCTTGATGCGGGCCTTACTTATGTGACCAAGTCTATGGTGCCATAACGAGGATTCGTTACTATCAGTCTTGTTTCTTTTAGAAACATGATAGAGCTGGTCGTTTGTTTGAACATCTATCTCATATATACCATGTCGAGGTTTAGCCTCGAAATAAAAGATATTATTAAGGTAAGCAGAAATCACATTTCCATCAAATTTATACCGAAATCCTTGTTCAAACAATGAAGAGACAGAAATAATGTTTCTGGATAAACCAGGTGCATATAAACAGTTAATCAAATTAACTACAAGGCCTGAAGAACATGAAAAAGAAAATGTTCCAGTAGCAAGTACTGGGACCTTCTTCCCGTCACCAACGATGAGGTCCATGCGGCCTCGTTCTGTCTTCTTCCACTTCTCAGGTTCCTGCAAAACATTAACAATGTGATAACCACATCCAGTATCAAATACCCATGAATTGGAGGAAACAGTGAAAAGTTCAATAACATTTATTGAAATACCTGATGAGCAACCCTTATTAGGGTTCTTGGTCATCTTCAGCTTTGCAAGATAAACGGGACAGTTGCGACGCCAGTGTCCCATTTTGTTGCACTCATAGCACAGGCGCTCCTCAGGAGGCTGTACCTGTGGTTTCTTGCCTTTGCCCTCTTTAACCTTCTTGGCTTTGGAGATCTTTGTATTCGTAACTCTGAGCACGTCCGGCGTGGTCCTGATCTTCACGTTGGGTATCAACGGAATAACCTCCTCGATCGACTGAGCCGAACAATTAATCGCAAGAATACGATAATGTTCTGGCAAAGATCTGAGTACTACATCAAGAGCCATCCCGTCAGAGATGGAGTAGCCAAGGTCGATCAGTCTGTCACGATACGCTTTCATCAGCATGACATGATCGTATGGAGAGGAGTCGTTAGCCATAGAGCAGTTCACAAATTGTGAAAGTGCATCAGCTCGCTCAGTCCTCTGACTCAATTCAAATAAATCCTTGAGTTTACGAATGATGTCATAAGCAGACATCCCCATGAAATTGTACCGATAATCCTGAGTCATGCTAGACAACATCAGGTCAGTGACGTCCTTATCATCGTCAGTGTGCTTTTGGAGCTCAGACCGCGAGTTCTCATTTAGCAAGTAAGATGGAATACTCGCGATCGGTCGGTCAATGACATAGAGTTTCCCGAAGAGCCTTAAAAGGTTCCTCAGGGTTGTCTGCCATGCGAGAAAGCCAGACTCAGTGAAGGGGTCGAGTTGTACCATTGAACTTAATGGAGGTGAGTTTTCTTTAGCCTTCTGAAAATAAGCAAAGTAAATTTAATCAGTATTTTCGATGTTTATTTTTTTTCTTTAAAATAAGTTGGTAAAGTTTATTTTTAAGAAAATGAGAATTCGTTTAGACGACATTACTTGAGACCGCCAAATGAGCCTCAGGAGCAAGGCCGTGTAAACAAACTGACAACGGTTGTCAATTGTGAGACTCAAGTCACAATTCTCGGTATGAGGCCGCTATATACATACAATTGTATTTTGCGGTACGTTTAGCCTCATCCGTGCCCACTCTAGCAATACACATCCGTGGCGCGGTGTTGAAATACTCCAACACCACGAACATGTACGTCTAAAGCGATAGTAATCCTAAATGGTCGATTGTGATGACACGGTGTTGAAATACTCCAATGTCCTCACCTTAGAAGGTACCCTCGGCACCAAGTGCGGTGTTGAAATACTCCAACACTGATGCTCCGGTAAATACGTTCCAAGTTCGACTTGAGATAGGATGGCACGAACTATCAGTTTTATGAATTACCAAATAGGGATATTAATTACTTTTAATATTTAATTACCGTCAGACACGAACGATAAAACCCTATCACCACTCGGGACAAGTAAATTAATTTAACCTAATTAAATTACTAAGTTGTCGCGAATGGCATATTGTGTGTTAAACGGCATAAGGTCTTGATTTCGCTCGAGCCATACAAGCGAGATCATAGGGGACAAATTCAAAATAAATTAAATTAAAAATGGTGAACGATCGAGATGGCAACTCTGTGCGATCTGGAATCCTGTTCAGCTCCCACTTGCTTCGACATCCCTCTGGCGTGTGTCCAGTCTTCGACATTTGGTTACATACAAATTTACAATTACTAAAACTACTTCTAGTAAACTAGCTCTAATTTGTACAACTTTGAAACCCAAAATTCGGGTCCAATAAACCAAAACGAAATACAATCAATTGGGCCAACAACTTGGGCCAAACAGAGAAAGACAAAACACGCCAACACACATATTCAAATATGATCACAAAATATAGAGGGGTCGGCCGTAACACACAATAAAATATATAGAATTAAAATAAATAAATAAATTAATTCCAATTCGCAATTTGGATTTAAGTCGAAATTGCGAACTACCGGTCGCGGAAAGACCGGTTCTGGTTTGCGCGCGGTGATAATGGCTCTGATACCACTGTTGGGATATACAGTGGGATCCGGGTTACCGATTTTAATTTTATTAAAACCGATTTAATAATAAAATTAATTCTAAATTAATTTTAGCAGCGGAAACGAATTAAAACGCGGACGCAACTGTAACAGGATCAATCACCGGCACGACAAACACAGAAAATATATTTATTTAAATAAATAAATAAATACATAAATAAATTAAATATCTAATAAATTAGATATACCTTAGCGGGTTCCGAACAACCGTTCGAGACACCCGAGTTCAATGGACTCGCGCTAGGGTGAACTGAAACTTCTGACTCGAATCTGCGGGTCAGATCTGCGACTGAAACTCCGGCGGCCATCGGAGGCGGCGAAGGTAGTGGCGGCGGTGGTGGTAACTTCACCATCGGTGGCGGTGACAAAATTCTTTCCGACGGGATCGCCACGGGGACCGATCCTACGATTATCTCGTCACCGGAAACCGGCGGCGACGAGGTGGCGGTGACCGGATGATAAAGCGGTGCGGGCCACGAGGACGGCACGGGACGAGGTGGTCTCGGTTGCGCCGGCAACGCGAGAACCACCGGGCGGCGATCGACCGGCGAAGCGCCGGCGGATGTGGCGGCGGTGGCGGCTGCGGCCTCGGCTGTGGCGGCGGCTGCGGCTTCGGCTGCGGCGGCGGCTGCGGCTTCGGCTCGGCTCGCTGCCTCGGCTCGGGCGGTGGCTGCTTCCTGATCGAGTCGCTGGATGATGCTTGCGAATCGTTGATCCATCGGAATTGCAGTGGTGGTGTCACCGGAGATTAAGGGCGGCGACGGCTTAGGGTTTTTCTTCCCTGGTATGCGACGCAGAGAGAGAGAGAGGGGAGGAGGAGACCAGGGTTTCGAAAACTTATTACTTGTTCTCCACTCCTCCCCACCCTATAGGAGAATTTCGCAGACCATGGGCCCACCATGGCCTTCTGCGAATTCTCCATGGCCCACCAATGGGTTAGACTGTTAACCCATTAACAGTTTAACTCATCCGTCCATTTAATCGCGAGCCGATTAAATATGTCATCGTAATAAATAAATAAATCAGTATTTATTTATTTGCCAATCAGTTCAATTAACTAATTAAAATAGTAATCAGTTTATTATCCATTGCCCCGGGTGTAACTCTTACGGGTCAATATCGGTCGGGTTCGTTAATTCGTCGGGTCAGGACACCTTGTTTCCAACAGGTTTTGCTATGAACAATTGGGTGTGGGGACGGTTAAACATGACGGTAATTATGTACCACAATTAAGCACTTAAAATGTTTTTAACTGGATGTGAGTTTATATGGTTTCAAAATTTTGAGCAATTGTCTAGAGCGTCGAGTAACGGAAGCTGAAAAAGGTTCCTCAGTTAAAGATTTGTCTGGTTTGATCCATGAATTTACATCAGCTTCGAGGCAAGTAAATTTTAAATTTCTGTAATTAGGTTTTAATTGTTTATTTTCATCCTTAAATGTTTAAAATTTTTATTTTATGATCATGATCAGATACTCGGGGTATGAGTCTGAGGGGAAGCTTCGTAAATTCTTAAATTCTTCAATGTTAACAATTTTCAAGAGAACTTACATTTTATAGAGGTTTGGGTGTGTTTAAATTGTTTCTGAAACTTGAGGGGCCTTAGTGAAAATTTGTTTTTATCAAAACCCTCAAGACCTTCATTTCCGATCACAGTTTACGATCCACACACTTTCTCTCTCTCCGTTTACGATCGACCAATTCTAAACCCTAACCGCCGCCTGCTCTTGCCGGAAAACCAATTCCGACCATCTCCGACCTCCTTCTGTCTAAACAGAGCACACCATTACCTTCGTCCTCATTTTCCGACCATGAACCCCTTGTCAATCGACAGTTTCCTCGTCATCTTGTCGGATTATTCACGCATTTTGTGGTTTTTTGTTCACTCGGTGTTCATCGTCATCTTTAAGTGTGTTTCGAGTCGACTTCTCGTGATTAGGAACTGTTGTTGTGATTGTTGCTCGTTAAAGGTAGTGATTGATGCTTATTTTACATCAATGTTGTGTTTTTATGTGTTTTCGAAGCTTTTGCAGGTTCAAAAAATGGCGGAACTCTGTGTTTACGATTGTCTCGAGGAAGAAGACGACGTTTCGTGTTTTACGATCGGCGATTACGATCGTCGATTACGATCGACGATTATGATCGTCGACTACGATCGGAGTTTCCGATAACGTTTACGATCGGGGTTAACGATTGAACATGTTTACGATTCACGATGTTTACGATCCCAATTGTTTCCGACTGAACTTTAATTGACCCAATCGTAAACCCGTTTTTCAATCGTAAACCCGAACAGTGAATCGTAAACACACTTTAATTTTGAATTATAAATCATAAACACTTAATATTTTTGGAATCTCTTTAAACTTAAGATAAAAAATTAATGGTGTTCGTGAATTCTATGTGTTTAAATCAATTATTTTCCCTAAAAGTTTAAATTGGAATTTTGTGAACTTCAAAAGTAAAATTTGATTTTCAATTGAACTTCGACAAGGGTTAATAAACTTAATTGCACTTTAACGAACAAGTCTGATACATGTGTCTTGTCTTTCTCAGATGGCAGACGACATGCTGGATGAAGAGATAAAGTTTGAAAGTGATCACTGCATCCCGGCGTATCTTGAAGACCCACCAGAGAAGCATATGGAATTATTTTATTCACTGGTGGCCGGGATGAATGTATGCAAGATAAATCACGCTCTGAGAACAAGTGTGTTGATCAACGAGCAGCTTGTGAGGGAGTTCTGGGGAACAGCGAGAGCAAATGCTGATAAGACAAGTATTACCGCAACAGTTCAGAACAGACAAATAGTGATTCTGGAAGAAGATATCAGAAAAGGGCTGAACATCAATGATCGAGCTGTTGATCCGATTGAGTATCCCAAGGAAGTTGTTTTAGCGGGTGCTCAATCTATGGGGTATGAAGGAAAGTTTCCGCCCATTTTTAAGAAGTTGCTGCCGCACTACTGGAGGTGCCTGGCACACTATATGCAGAAATCATTTCTGGGTAAGAGAACTAGCTTTGATCAGCTCAACAAACTTCATGGAACTTCTTTTGTCGCATTGGCCTTGGACTGGAACTTCAACTTCTCCAAGATGATGCTATTAGACTGGATAGGCAATGCTGACTTGAGCGCTCGAGAACAGTTCCTGATGACACCAAGATTCGTACAGATGGTGGTCATGAAGAAATATCCCATGATTGAAGAGAGGGTGGAAAAACTGGATATTAAAGTGATGGATTGTGGAGTGTTTGGACTACAGACCCAAGACAGAAGGGGTAAAAATAGTTTTCAAGGAAGGCTTGAATGGGTCAAGAGGGGTGCATTTCCCGAGGTGGCAAGGGAACAAGAAGTTGAAGAACCTGAACCTGAAGCCGATGTGCCAACTGTAAATGCATCTGTTGCTGAAGATCAAGATATAACAGCAACTCCGGCTGTAAATGTCCAAGAAGAAGATGTGGTGATACCTTCTGATGAAGAAAATGTTATGGATGACATTTTTGCTAATCAAGGAAATATGGATGATGATATCTATGGAGACTTGGAGCCAATAAATCTGAAAAGATCAAGAGATGTACTGAATTCATCTTCTAGTGGTGACTCCATCCCTCAAGAATTGGATATTCAGTTCAATGTGAATGAAATGCTCGAAGAGCCAGTCCCCTTCCGTGAACCATCTCCCAGAAAGAAGATAGATCCAAGAAGTATCGGATTCAAGTTCACAAAGACTAGCTCAAGTCTGTTAATGGTCCATCCAACTGAGTCTAGTTCTCAAAGTCAAACTGCTCAAGAAGAATCAACAGTTCCAATTGTTGAAGATCAACCTGCCCAGGTTCAGACTGAAAGCCCTCCTCTGAATGAACGTAGCCCTGTTCATGAAGAAAGGCAATCTATGGAGGTTGATAACACTGTTGTTATACCCAGCCCTGTGAGAATAAGTGTCTCTAGTGGAACAAGCTTGCCGCCAACTGCTATTCCAAGTTTCCGCCCACTTCAAGCTGCTGAGCTACCAATTGAGATGAGGATAAGTGCAGACCCTCACATAAACTTTCTGATGTCTCAGAACAGAATTAGGGAAACTGAGATAAAAGCTCTCCAGGCAGAAAACAGAAGGTTAAAGGACAAGGAGGCGGCGGACAAGAATAGAATGAAGTATCTGTATGAGACCTTGATGGACCTGAAGAAGAAGTTTGGTAATTTGAAAAATGTTGTGGAGTCAAATGCTTCAGGTGCCCCTGGTCAAGGTTCATCTCAAGGAGTGCAAGGTGCAGAAGCAGTGAATGTTGATGATGGAGATGACACTATTGAAATGTCAGATTATGCCCGAAGTGGAAGGGTCATCTCCAAAGCGCCAGAAGGCCATGACAACTGGTTTAAAGAATTCTTTCAAGGACCAGCCCCCACTCAATACACCATTGATGTTGGTGAAAGCTCAATAGATAAAAGGGGAAGTCGTGAAGCCATTCTGTGCTGGCACTATGACACGGAGAAGAAGTTGTTTGCCGTAATCCGTGACGGCTACAGTCCAGTGGAATACTACAGAACACGTGCCCAATTTCATACCTGGACTGAGCCTGAGATTAGAAGTTTGCTAAGAGCTCCATACATCAACAGATGGAACAGCACCGAAGGAGATCTTATTCGAAACAACCTGATGAGCCAATTAGAGAACAATTTTGCAAACTTTGAGCTGAAGCAAGTGAGATGGGTCGAGACTGGAACTGACCTAGTGACTGGAGAGTCGATAGGAGAAGCAAGGAGGCCACCCACCAAGCGCACTAGAGTGATCAATATGTTGGACGAGATCGAAGATGGTACCTTAGTCAAAAACTTTGACTGTTGGTGTTATGATCCAACAACTCACGAGGTGGTGGTGCTCTGCAAGAGATTGAGGCAATTCCGTTTCTACGATCCAGTTGATCTACTGAGATTTGGAGAAAGAGACATCAAGCTCCTCGCCTCCCAACCTATTCTCGGTGATGAGAATGATATGGAAAATGCTATAAGGGTGGGGATCTTTCATGGAACGGCTAATCGGATCGTGGAAAATGGATGGTGGTCAAACAATGTGCAGAACACTTTCAGATTCGATCTCCAGCTGCCGTAGATAGTCTAATGGTTCATGCCTAGGGGAAGATTGTTGGGCTATATTTATTAGAGGCATGAACATTAGTTATGGGCTAGCTTATTATTAGTTTTGGGCTTAGTTAGTTTATGTTTTAGGCCATGTGGGCCGATTTCTTATGATTATGATTGGGCTTTATGTGTTTATGATTGGCCCTTGGGTTTTGTAAGAGGTAGTATAAATACCTCTCTTGTTTATGATCAAGTTAAGCTTTTGGATTACATTTACGATTTTCTCTCTCTCTTTAGAGTTTCCGATCAGAATTCATTAGCTTCAAGTTTGTAGTGTTTTGCATTCAAGATTTGATCTTTATCTTAGATCAAATCTATTTCTTCTACATTTTTCTTGAATCAATCACATACGAGGATTCCGCACTCGTTTGTGATTAGGATATCGTGATTGGTTGATTTTTGGACCTACAACATTCTTTGGCCTCTTGCTGGTCGTTGTGGACTGTGATCACACCCCAGGGCGTTGGTAGCTTCACACATTGATGGTACGTTGAGGGTACAACCCTGTTGTCATGAATCCAGGGTCTACCCAGGATTACATTGTACCCTGATGGTGCGTCTATCACACAAAAACGTTGAACCGAGTTGAGCCCTTCTACATAGACTGGAAGCTTGATTTCACCCAGGGTATTCTTTGTTTCGCCACTGAAACCCACGAGTACCGTGGATTTTGAAATGATCTCTGAATGTGGAATCCCCATTTTCTGTAAAGCCTCCAAAGGGATTATATTTACTGAACTTCCTCCATCGATCAAGATCCTCTTCACAATGTTGTTGGCGATGTGAAGTGTTATCACCAATCCATCATGATGAGGGTCTATGATATCACGTCTATCATCTTCGCCAAACGTAATTTCCTTGACATCAGGTTGAACGAAACTCTTTCTGGGCCTTCCCTCTTTATCCGACTTGGATTCTTTGGCATGTCTTTTCGCTATAGAATAAGAGGTACCACAAATATCAGAACCACCAGAAATGAAGTGGATTACCTTAGCATCTGGAGGTGGTGAGGATGCTCTCTCAAGGCGGCTGTCGACGTGTACAGAATCCTGGGGCCTTCCACCATTGTCCCTGGATTTTGGGTTGTGCTCCCCGGATTTATCCTTCCTCTTCCCTAGGAGCTCGTTCAAGTAACCGTTGCTAAGTAGATAATTGATTTCTCTCCTCAGGGCCATGTAATCCTCGGTCTGGTGACCAAAGTCTTCATGGTAGGCACACCACTTGGACTTGTCCTTCCAAGGAGAAGGTATATCGTTCTTCTTGGGCCACCTTGCTTTGTCTCCAAGGTCCTGCATAGCAAACATTACACCAGAAATATCAGTAGTAAAGCAATTATCATTAAGGGAAGGATATTCTTCTTCTTCCTCATCCTGGTCCACACTGTTCACTCGACGTTCGTCGGGCCTTGAGTATGGCTTAGATCGCTGTGACCTAGGATGTGAGGACTCTAATTTCCTGTTGGAGCTGTTGAATCCTAGGGAGGATTCACCCTTTCCCAGGATTTGCTTGTCTTCTTCCAGCCTGATGAAGCGTAGAGCCCTATGACGAACTTCATCCATCTTGTTGCACGGGTTCATGACCAGGTCTTCATAGAATTGTGAGTCTTTGCTAAGTCCCATCTTGAAAGCCTGGACTGCGGTCGCCATGTCCATGTTTGGGATTTCCAAGGCTTCTCTGCTAAACCTGCTGACGTAATTCCTTAGGGTTTCACCTGCATTCTGGGTCACCCTATACAAATTACTTGTTAGTTTTTCAAAGCTACGACTGCAAGAGAACTGGTTGTTAAATAAATTAATTAAGTGTAAAAATGAAGTAATAGAGTAAAGAGGGACATTCAGGAGCCACTTCAAGGCTGCCCCTGTTAGGGTAGACCCGAGTCCTTTACACAAGCATGCCTCCTTAATTTCAGGGGGCATGTAGATAACCTCTATTCTTTCACGGTACTTCGCCACATGTTCTTTAGGGTCTGTCGTGCCGTCACAAGGTTTCATGTTGGGTGTTTGAAACCTTTTGGGTATCTCCACGTCACAGATTGGTGGAGCAAACCTAGACAATCTATGACTCGATGGTCCAACTTCGGGGATAGGTTGCACAACTCCTGGGACGCTCGAGATTATCTGCTTGAGCTTTTGGGTTTCTCGTTTCATTGATGGGCTGATCCCTGGATCCTGCACTGAACTGTTATTATTAGCATAATGGACGAATGTTTGAGGAGTTTTACCGACATCCCGGGTCGTATTTGTCTCATGATTAACGAATGGTTCCCTGATGGTGGACATCCTGGGCAGATCAATTTGGGTGATCTGAGCGGCACAGGATGTTGATCTCCTGTCTAGTGGGGTGACACCTTCATGTACCCTGGAATTGCTTTCGGGGGTGCTGAAATTCAGTATTCTGGGGTCGAGTGGAGAAGGCTGAACCGACGTAGCCCTGGGTAGCTCTGACCTTATGCTCGTCAATTGGGCCATGAACTCCTGGTTCACCTTTTGTTGGAGTTCCTTGTGGCGCTCCATCTTACCGAATGTGGCTAGGATATCAGTATTAGATATCAAGACAGGGTCATCTGGGATGTTTTCAGTTTCGATTACTTCATGGTTGACTGTCGGTCCGTCGCTGTGCGTAGCTGAAGTTGAAGTATTGAACCCTGGAGCCGATGAAGTGACTCCAGTTGTCGAAATAGTGGTCCTTGGACCCGGTTAGGTAACTCCAGTTGTTGAAGTGGTTACAGCAGAAACCGAAACATTTGAGGTGTTCATTTGTGTCGACATTTTTTGATAGATTTTGGTAAAAATCAAGTTTAGGACAATTTGTAAAAAGAGTTTGACAAAAAATTGACACCAATTGCCCCACGGTGGGCGCCAAATTGTTTGGGCTAAAAATTACTTAAGTTGATTTAGCAAGATTTGAACCAAATTAGATTGTGAGGTTTGGTGCCTAGGATTAAGATACGAAAATGGTTTGTAAAAATCCTGGGACAACAACTGAATTGCAGGGACAACAACCAAAATCTTGGGTGTATTGTAGGTATGATTACGAAATCGATTATAGAATTTAGTAACACAAATGAAACCTTGAATGCAAGCAGTAACACCGAGAATTTTACTAGGGAAAAGCCCTTAGCCCTTAGATGTCTCTAAGGCGCCGTCGGCATAAAAACCCTGGGTAGCGATAACACACGCTACCAATTTATTGATCACGTAAATGTTTGAGTATAGTGAGTAAGCAGAAAATTGAATACGAGAATACAATGAGTAAAGCTCGAGTGAGCTGAAAGAAATGACTAAATGTCCTATTTATATTCCTAACTCTTCAACAACTTGTCCGATATTCAAGGGATCTTCTCTTCAACGTCTTTTTCAGTTAGTTGACCGAGTTTTCAGCTAACACCCTTTAACCACGTGCGAAATAAGTCTTCAGCTCATTCCATTCGACCATTGACAGACTTCGTCAACCTGTCCTTGATCAGATATAGGCACAAAATTCGTTAGTAACAACGTCCTAGCATGTAGGGTCATCTCCACATGCTGGGTCATTTTTACAATAACAGTGACCCTGGATTATAGTCATCCTGGGCCATAATAATGTATGACAAAAATAAAATTAATATAAACTTCCCTGGATTACGACGACATCCTGGGACATTACCTCAGTTCTGGCGCATTCAGGGTTACTAAGCGTTACCTGTTAAATTCTGGGTCACACAATTCCTGGGACAATCCTGCCCTAAGCCTATACCTGTACCCTGGATTACGAGCCGAAAATTCAGGGTATAACAATTACAGCTATGAAAATTTTCGAATTAGGGTCTAATCCACGTCTACTTTAATCGTGGCCGTTAACTAAGCATCCATGATGCCACGTCATGGGGTAACATCCCATCACCCCTGCAACTTCTACTTGCCCTTAAATACTAGCATTAACCTCTCCCCTCTTCCCCATTAACTTTTTTGAGAGCTGAGGTTCACATTAGGATCTCCGGCTTCCAACCTTCTCCGATCAGGTAATCTTCTCCTTTTTTCTGCTTCTTTTCTTTCTTTCCAACCATGACCCGTAAGAAAATCCGATCGGAAACCATAGTCAAAAAGACCGGAATCGAGGACTTCCTTAATAAAAAATACCTGCAAAGCCATGAACTTGAAACCTGCAATTTTACCGACGCCGTCATTGATTTTTTGTTGTTATCCGGCCTTCTACCTCCATCTGCTGATATCAGGCCTTTCGATAGGAGGCTTAGGTCGGATTTTTGCTCCATAACCTGGGTCTGCTTCTCGTTCACCCCTTTTTCCATGGGGCTGTCATGTCCTTTTACCGGTCTCATGGCCGAGTTCTTTGAAGCTACTGGCCTTTCCTATGCCCAAACTCTCACCATTGCACAGAGGATCCTGAGCACCCTAAACCGCCTTAACAGGGAGTTCGATTACTTGATTGGGTTACCTGAACTAGCCCTAGGCTATGAAATCAAGTCCCACGGTAGCAATCGGTTCTTGTTTAAGGCTCTGAACAAGGACATTCAACTGATCCCTCGGGCTTCTTTTCACGAGGATTGGAAGGGAAAATTCTTTTTTGTCAAGAGATCAACCATCCCAGGAGGAATGGATCTTCCAATTAGGTGGAAAAGAGAGGGTAGGTCTTCACCTGCATTAGGAATTAGGATTTCTATTTCATTATACATTAATTAAATACTAACCTTGGATTTTTCTGTTTTGCAGTGCTCAGCGTAAGTTCAATTGGTCCTGTGAATCCAGGGACATTCGAGAGATTTCAGACCTTCTTGACCATCACTGACGAAGACCGAGAATTCAAGACTAATCCCCATCAAGCTGCTTCCTCCACTTCCCACAGTATGTCTAGTTGTAAGTATTCTGGGACCCTGCTTTTTAACCCTTGGATTTTGTTGATCTCTTATGCTTCTGCCCTTCAGCTGCTGCTACTCCTATTAATCTTGAAGATGTGGACCTGGACGCCTACCTGCTGGGTGGATCGGAGCATGACGTTCAGGTCCTGACCACGTTGAAGCCTGAGCCCTTGTCTGCCCCCAGGGCTCCCTCTTCAAAGACCTCGGGCACGAAGCGCAAGACCAGGGCTGCTATCGCTGCTCTGACCTTGCAACCTCTGGAAAACATGGATGCTGCTGGGCTGCTCACACATGTTGAAGCCTCCTCTCGCAAAGTAAGTAAATCCTGGGTACCTTGAATTTTCTGCATAGTTAAGCCATCCAGGGTCTAAAATATTAATTAAACTACCTTTATTTGAAGATTGCTGGGAGATTCTTCGAGCTGGTCCGGGCTGCTGAGAAACATGCCCAGGATGCCG
Organism: Deinandra increscens subsp. villosa; assembly: GCA_039602395.1. NCBI lineage: Eukaryota > Viridiplantae > Streptophyta > Magnoliopsida > Asterales > Asteraceae > Deinandra > Deinandra increscens. The sequence goes on along the minus strand of JBCNJP010000025.1, from coordinate 12,285,017 downwards.
AGTCCTCGGCCAGGAGGGAGATTGCTATTTTGAACAAGGAGCTGAGCATGACCAAGATGGTGGCTGACAAGAACCTAGGGCTGGTCCAGGACCTGGAGAAGAAGGCTGTGGAAGAGTGGGCCAATCATGAGGCTGCCCTGGCTGCAAAGGACATTGAGGGCAGGCGAATAGCCCTCATCTCTCTCCTCCAATACAGGTTGAAGATGGCCAAAGAGGCCAGGGACCTGGGGTTCGTAATCCCCAAATGGGATGTGACTAGATGGGCAGGTAAGCTACGCAAACTAGGCCCAACCATCCCTGCCGGCTGCGACCCTGAGGCCGACCCTAAAACCAGTAAGGGTTGTAGGTCCGAAAACAACAACTAATCACGATATCTTAATCACAAACGAGTGCGGAATCCTCGTTTATGATTGATTCATGATAGAGAAGAGAAGAAACACGAAGAATACGATGATTAAACGTTAAAAACTTGATCTTTGCACACAAGAAAACTTGTCGGGTACAAAACAGAAATCGTAAACACTCTTCTCTCTAGATCACGATCACGATCGTAATCAGCTCCCTGGAAATCGTAAACTAGCTCTCCCAATCAGCAACCCAAATGAGGAGGTCTACAGGGGTTTATATAGGCACCCCAATGGGTTTACTATTGGGCCTCTTTAGTCATAAACCCAATAGTAAACTCAAGCCCAACACTAAACTAGCCTACATACAATAACCAAACTAGTCTACTAAACTAATGAAACCCTCTAAGCCCAGCCCAACATATTTAATATTACAAGCCTCATAATCTAGCCTCTACAATCTTCCCCTAGGCTTGTGATATTAAATGTCTTCGATCTTTGAAAAACTTCTTTTTGACTGGCTGGCAAAGATGCTGATGAAGATTCTTTCCGCAGAAATCTTCATTGGGTTTCATAACGGGCACTTGGGCCTTCCTCTTGATCAGCATCAGCTTGAACTTCTTGAAATGAACAAGTTAATGAGGTGGAGGATTCTCATTGACTTGCTTCTCTTGAAGGAATTGGTTCTTGCTGAATCTTCGGTAACTGTCTTGAATCTTCATAAATTAGAGGGTTCAACTTTTGAAAGCCCCTAACTTTGAAGAATTTGATTGTTGAACTTGGATCTTCATGATCTCTGACTGCTCTCTACATCACTTTCTTCAACGAGACTTGAAGTCTTCAGCTTCCCTTAAACATGTGAACATCTTATATTCTTTGAAGCTCTTTTGAAGCTTTTGAAAACTTGTAAAGACACCAACAACTTCCCCTGAACAGTTGCTTTTCCAGATGGAAGTCTTGTCCGGCTGGTTATTTAACTTTGAGCAGCAGCAGCATCAGCAGCATCTTTCTATCATCAACCTGTCTGACACACATTTGGAAAAAAAATATATACTCCACCAGACATTTGATGACCGGTCTTTGGGTTAGGAGGTAATTATCATCTGTTCAGTTGATTCAAATTAACATAATTTTAACCAAAAACCCTAATATAGATTACGGGTTTTCTATAAAACTTCCCCTGAACCCAAGACCTCTAAAGACTTCCCCTTAGCTGATAACTTCCCCTCAGCTAAGGACTTCCCCTGAGATAATACATATTATCTTCGAGTTCCCTTCAGATACTATGTATTATGGAAGTCTTTTCATTAGATAATAAGTATCATCCTCGAGTTCCCTTCGGATAATACTTATTATCCTCCCTCCTTCCCCTAAAAATTTGTCAAGATCTGACGGAGGAAGTCTTTTCCATTAGATAATAAGTATCATCCTCGAGTTCCCTTCGGATAATACTTATTATCCCATACTCCTTCCCCTAAAAATTTGTCAAGATCTGTCGGGGGCATATTGTCATGCATTAAAACCCATGAAAAACACATTTTGACTTCTCAAATCAACCTGGCCAAGACGAAAACACACCAAAAAGAACTTAACGACTCACACACGAAAGATATAAACTAAACAAATACTTACCAAACCAAACATGAGAAAGTTTACAAGGGATCAAACCGTATGAATCTGACTGAGGAACCCTTTTCAGCTTCAGTTACACAACTAGTCCAGGTGATTGCCGGTATGTTTGTCCGCTTTAAACTCAAAGCCGTTTAATCCCAACCGAATGCGTCATGTTTAATATAGTACAATATTACCATCATGTTTAATTGTCCCCACACCCAAGCGTACACAGCAAAACCTACCCAACCTCAGAGTTTATTGAGGATTCACAAACCCCCAGCTTGAGGAACCATGCAACACCGTTATGACTACCACTTATTTCATTAACCATCAGTTGGTGATCAGGTAGGCCGCTAAGCACGCAAAGAAGACCAACTGAGTGATTATTTATTCTCTTTTCTTTTTCATTTCTTTTTCCAATTTTTTTTTATTTTTTTTTCTCATTTCTTTTTCTCATGTGGTGTAGTCATAACAGCAGAAACATGGTGTGTGAGAGAGTGAATACTAGGTATAATTACCACTCTCAACCCGTTTTTGCTGGGACTCAGTCTTTTAAACCATGCAACCTAGGATGGGAAACTAAACATATATATCTTTTAAGTTCACTGCACTTTCATTGGAGGTCATAAGTTTAGGTCGAGCCTACCGAGCATATCACCGTGGAGCTTGCCTTTCACTTCCGCCTTACGCGTGTCAGCCATCTCCAACCCGGACATTCATTTTACTTCCCCTAAACTTCTCAAAAACAAGACACAAACAATTAAAAATTGAAAAGCACACTATTTTTGAGGGGTCAACTTTTTCTTCATCTTTACATTTCTTCCCCTTGCTTTTTAATTTTTAATGTCACAATCTTGTGAACATCATTTTTCAGTTTTTTATTTATTTATTTATTTATTTATTTTTTAAATAAAACACACAAACACACTTAAAAGAACAAAACACAAAATTTTGCAGACATCTGGCCAAGCTAACTTTCAAAGTATTGATTTGAAAATTTTGAGAAAATTGGGTTTCATGACATGCACACTTCATTGCATTTGAAGTCAAACACATAATCAATCAACAGCTTAATTGAAACTTTAATGAAATAGGTTTGACTCAAAAGACCCTTTGTTGCCTCATCATTCAAACAACCAAGTTAAGAACAGTACCTTTCATGCTGATTTTGACCTTTTACCTCTCAATGAGACATACCTTCCATTTATAGATTACTTGACATGACATGAAGATACGTCTCCTAAACTGTGCCTGGAACAATCACTTATCAACAAACAAGTTAGTAATTAAAAACGTTAGTGATAATCCTCCATGATCGTTCCTGCACAGAGTGACAGATTAGTTAGCCATTGGTACCCAGGCCATTGTTTTTCTGGGTACACCTGAGGAATCAATAAAGGATACTTCTTGTAAGAACATCCCCTTTGAAAAATCAGGAAGTTGGGATGGAGCTGCCTTGATTTTTGGTTTCCAAATTCCAGGTGATTTAACATTTGTTTTAGTCACTTTTGGAGTTGTGACTTTAGGTATTTCAACCTTCTTCTTTTTAGATTCATTTTTCAAAACAGTTTTTGTTTTAGTCACCTTTGGAGTTGTGACTTTAGGTATTTCAACCTTCTTCATTTTAGAATCATTTTTCAAAACAGTTTTAGTTACCTTGGGAGGGGTAACCTTGGGTTTTTCAGACTTTGATTGTTTTGAAAATGGTTTCTTCACCTGTTTTTGGAAATTTTGGTAACTTGGAAAGCTGTTGTTTTGATTTAAAGATTTTCTTTCAGCTTTGGCAGCACCCCAATGTTGCTCAGAGGGTTTAACTTTAGGAGCAACAGTCTTCCTTGCCTTAGGTGTTTGCACCATCATTGGCTTAGACTTTACAGATTCCTGAGATGAAACCCTTTGACTTTTCGGAAAATAGGGTTCATAGGGGCGATAAAGACAGTTCCTAGCAATATGACCAGCGATGCCACAATTAAAGCAAGTCTTCTTCTTTAGATAGAAGTCAGACGTGTACCCATTTGTCTTTGGTGGCTGATATGGAGAGATATCTGCATGTGTCTGCTTCTTTGGCCCATTTGCTGATCCAATATTGACTCTTGGCTGGTTCCTCGAAGCCTGTGTCGAACCTGTCTTTACTGTCTTTATGCTTCCTTGATTCTTCGACGTTGAAGCACCATTCTTGCAATTACAACAGCAACTGCATGACCCAACTAAAGAAATGGGAGACACAGCTACTCCCTTGAGTTTTTCATTCTTCACTTGTAGGATCGATATTAGTTATGAATGAACTAAAACTAAACCCTTTACTTGCAAATATAACCCTGCGGAATTAAAGTTATATTTCACTTTACTTAAGCGATATTAAGTTCTTGTATAATGTAAATGCTTGATTTGCAGAATAGTAAAACAACGATATATCGAATATTCGGCACTATTTGCATTAACTCAAAGCTACACTATTACAAGTGATGAACGTGTTTGTAAACTAAGAGATTACATGCTATATATAGTGCTGATGAGATCAATGACAGCCATTGATCTCATGCGATCTAATCTAGACCGTAAATACAAAAGTCAAATATAAACTACCAAAAGAATAAACATCGACAATCGGAATGACTTGCGTGTTGGCAGCAACAATCTACTTTAGGAGAGCGGCTTGAATCAGATTTAGAAGCATACGAGAAGCTTTTGCAGGATTGGACTTCTGAAAAGACTTCTCAGGAAAAGTCAGGTTGAACTCTTTATCTGGTGGATAAACGAGTTCACCCGGAATATTCGCTAAGAAACAAAACTGCTTCTTTCCGCTTGAACTGCCTGTTCCGCTTGAAGTATGAATTCCGCTTCAACTTCAACTTCAGCCGGAACTAGTAAAATTGGCATTTCAGCCGGAAATCTTCCAAGCTCTATTTTTCCTTACAATCTCCCCCTAAGCTGATGCTGTCAAATTATTCATTGTCTTCAATGTTTATCTTCAAAATTGACTTGTACCCAAAAATTTTCTTCTCCACAACCTACTTGTTAGAAGATCCGATGCTGGCATCAAGGTTTTGAGAAAGCTCTTTGATGTTTGTTTTGGTCACCTTTACATGTTTGATTGAATCCCAATCCATTTCGTTCCATTCTTCTTGAACAGAAATGGACTCATGGATTGTAAAGGTGCCATCAGCTCTATGAACATAGAAGAGCTTCTCTTCTTCTTCCCAGATGATAAATTTGATCTCACTGGTAGGCTCTTCTTCTTCTCCTGCTGATTCATCATCTAAATTGCTTCGATAGAGCATTCCACATTCCAGCACAGAAGGCTCAATTAAAAGCCTTAGCATGTTTTCTGCTCTTGAAGGGCTCATAATTTCTCTGAGCTTTAGAATGATGTCAGTCATTTGCTGCAGGGTGAGTTGGGAAGTTGCCTTGCGAGCATTCACCACCTGAGTTATGCCGCTGACCATGGTGAAAGTAAAATCAAGTGTGGCTTCATCCACTGTCCAACTAGCAATTCTTCTTTTGCTGGGAGGGCCTCTTCTCATTAGTCTTTGATTTCTTTTATTTCTGGCATGCATCAACTTTTTCTTCTTAATTTCCCTCTCTTCATCAGAATCACCAGCAGATTCTTGCACAATAGGTCTTTTGCCTTTGGCAGAAGATGAAGAGGGACCAGGCTGAGTTTCAGTAGGTTTGGTGATGGTGGTGGAAGAAGGTTCTCTTATGGTGAGTGGAGGTAGGGTGGTTTTTGGAGGTGGTTCATTGGTTTCAGGAGTTGGGCTTGATGGTGGAGTAGGTGGAAAGATGTCAGAGAAGTCCATAGTAGGTGGAGGCTTCTTCTTAAAGGGAGTGATGGGTGTGAAGTTGTCTGATCTAAACTTAGGATTGGCAAGTTTAGCAGCAAGCTTCTTGGGGATGTGTGGAGGTTTGTAAGGTATGATTGGAAGTGACTGTAGAATGGATGAAGTTGTTGTAGGCATTGGGTTTGGATCATAAATAAATGAAGGTGGAGGTGGTATATCTGCAATATCATCAATTTCAGGTTTAACATTAGCAGTTATAGTACCTGAGACCAGCTCTGATGGTGAAGGCATCACCAGGTTAGGATTGACAGCAGCAGTTTCTCCTTTTAGCTCATAAAAAATTTTGTCGATCAAGCTACAAAGTCCTTTAACCTGCATCTGAGCTAGCTCTTCCTCTTTCTTCAAATTTCTAATCACAAGAGCCCTCTGAATCTTTTTCAACAGATGGTAATTTTCATCATTCTTTACCAGCCTGGTAGGCAATTGAGAGGCAATAGCAATTAACCTCTGCCTATTAGCTTCAGACATTGTATCCAAATCATAATCCTTTAACCTCCAGTTGAAAGACCTGGTCTTTGCTTCTTCAAGAAGGTTTTCAAACACATTGTTTTGCATGTACAGATCGAATTCTTCTTGGAGCTCTCTGGCTATTCTCTCATCCTCAGCAACCCTTCTGGCATCTTCAACCATTTTCACTATAGCCTCAGCTTCAGGAGTTTGAGTTACCTGTTGAATGGTTTTAGCTATATCAGCTTGAACAGGTTCCTCAGTTTGAACTGTTTCTGAACTCCTTAATGCTATCAGTGATCTAGCCACATCCTCAGCTTCTTCATTTCTTTGCTCTTCCGGTTGAACCACAGGTGTTTCAACAGTCCCAAAAATTGAGGAGCTAGGACCTTGAACATCCACCTGGGTTGGTATTTGATGTTCCGGTTGAACATTCAGATCTCCTTCTCCTGGAACTACCGGTTGAACTTCCGGTTGAAGTTCCGCTTGAACTAATAATTGACCATCAGTCACCACCTGAGGTTGGGTGACTTCAGGTTCTTTGTCAGTAATCTCCAGTACCTCGGTTCCTTCATCTTCACCGATCAAACTTTCTCCTTCTCCTTCAGTCAAAGTACCGACTACTGCAGTTGCAGTACTTTCTTCCATATCAGCTGCTGCCTTGCTGGTGGAGGCAATGTTGCCTAAAACATGATCACTGGCTCTTTCAGCCGGAAAAATAACATCTTTCAGAAGTGTTGTGATCATGTTGATATGCTCAGGGAGAGCACCAGCAATCAGCATGGACGACTGAACAAGCTCGGTGAGGTTGGGGTCCTCAAAAGGAGAAATAGCAATCAGTTGACTGCACTTCATATTTACCCAGCTCTCTTCAACAGAAAAAGGGTTAATGCCAATCTTTTGGCAAGCTGTGGCTCTTACTTCAGCCGGTATCCTTTCTACTTCTTCAATTTCAGTAATAACAGGTTTTGACAGTAACTTCTCCCCCAATTTGACAGTATCAGCTTCATCAGTTACAAGAACTTCTTCAGCATCTCTGGTAGGGTTTGAAGGACCTGCTTCAGTTGGAGTAGGATCAGCTTGAACCAGTTTGGCAACAGTTGAGTTTAGAGCTTCAACCTGTGCTTGCAGAGAAAGGTACAATTTCGTCAATTCAGGTAGTGTAAGACTATCCTCAACTGGCTTTTTGCCAGTATCCTTGGAAATAACCAAGCTATCAATCCTAAATTGATCAGCATTGGTACCCATGGCTTCTTGGCACCTGGGATTCTCTTCTGCTGTTTCAACAACCCTTGGTTCCAATGAAGGACTTCCGGGTGCTGATTCAGAGAAGATTGCCGCAGATTGGGTCTTATTTATGTTACTGCTGACACCAAGCTCCAGTTGGGATACTTGGGCAGCAGCAGCCCTTTCTGCATGAATCTCTTCAGAACCACTGAGATTCACCTCCGGTGAGGAGTGGGGTTGCAGTGCTACAGTGTCCTGGCTTATCAGGATGTTCTCATGTAATATGGTAGGTGAGTTAATAACACCTTCATTTAAGCCGGGATTGAAAGCACTGTCACTCCTGGGTGACAGGGGTTGCAGGGGTGAAAAATGTTCAGATGGGGAAGCTACATCTGCTTCTAATGACTCCCCCTCAACAGAAGGTTCATCCCTAAGAGATAATCCCAAATTTACCAGTTTCCGTTTAGGCTTTTTGCCTTGAACGGGGTTTGAAGCTTCAGGTTGGTTGGTGGTGCTAGGTGGAGGAGACCTAGTGACCACTTTTCTCTGTCTTTTGAAAGTGACAGGAGGTGAGTTTGATGAGGAGGTGGCAGTGGAAGTGATTGTGGTAGCTTTCCTCTTTTTGGATTGAAAAACTATTAGTGAAGAGGAAGCTGGGACAGATGTGGGATCAGAAGCTGTTAGGTCTACAGCTCTGTCATCTTGAGCAGGGAGCTCAGTCACTCCTACAATTTCCGGTTGAACCTCTACAGTAGCAGGTTCATCAGGAAATTGCCTTGGAATTGGTAAGGGGTGGTCAGTATCCCTTCCAAGAAATGGAGATTTATTTAAAGCAAGATTTGAAAATGTTTTCTCATTCAGAAGTTTTTGGTGCAAAATTGTACCAAGCCATACTATATGGGGGTACTCTTCTTTGAGAATATATGTCAAAAATCTGGGATACAAGTATACATATTCAGAATGAACATTGGATTTTAGGGCTTGAAAAATTTGTTTGGAAAAGTTGAAGTTCTCACCCTTGACCACAGCGTAGAAGGCAGAGGCTTGCTCACCGGAGAGCTCATCAAATCCTCCCTTCTTTGGAGACAAACACACCAGAAGTGTGTGTGCAAGAAATCTCCACTTGTATGGTAACTGCCCCTTCTTGATAGTTTTGCTGTGCAGGGAGCCACCATAACCAATGTTTCTGAATAGACGGAGATATTTCTTCTGATCTATTTCTCCGTATCCACCTTCATCCCTTAGTTTCAACAGTCTTCGAACCTTTGCTTCATCAATTTCAACTGCCTTCCCTTGGACAGTGGACACAATTTTATCACTTCCGCTAGCCTCGTCGGTAACCCTAGCGTGAACCCAAAAGTCTTCCATCACCTCTTCAAAAATTTCGGCTTCTACAGTAAGCGCATGATGGAGGTGAGAGCTTTTGATGAACTCGATCATTTCATTGTAGATTTCAGTCTTGGATGGTGGTTCCAGGTATGCCATCAAGTTGTGTTCTACCGGAAATTTTGAGTCACCAACTGGCTTCTTGCCACTGGCCTTTCCTTTCGGAGCCATTGTTGACGGAATTTGAGAATGTCGACGGTTTTGTGGGAGTTAATCGGAGATGGTTTGGGAGGGTTTTGGGAGTAAAATCGGAGTTGTGGTGCGAGAAATGGGGAAAATGACGGTAATTTAGGGCTTTTTACCTTTTCGGAGATGACGTGGAGGAGAGAGGTTGTAAATCGACGGTTCATTGACGGATGGGACAGGTGCTTTAGGGGTTATACAGTACAACTGGTTAAAGCATGCCCTTATCCGAAAATTAATTTACTGAAACCTCGGAATTGAACAGTTAAAAATTCAATGGACAAAATAAATGAATATCCGCTTAGTAAATTGTGAATTCCGGGTAATTAAATGACTCATTGACTTTGTTGACCCGGAAGTTCAAGCGGAACTCATTTTCTCCTTTATTTTAAAAACTAAATTTCTTCCGGTTGAACTTCAAGCGGACAAGTTTTCCGCTTGGAAGAATTGTTTTCAAAAATAAGTTTTCACGTCAAATTTAAAGCATTTTTCCGGTTGAAGTTCACCCGGTGAATTTCAAAAGTTATTCTTTCAGGTTGAACCTGAACTTGAACCGGAAAATCCAAAACACATAAATTTTGAAAATTTGTGTCAATTTTTCATAATCTTAACAGCAGTTTTTGACAATGAATATTAACACAAGAGATTTTCTTTTTCTTTTTCTTTTTGTATCAAGAGACGGACTCTTTGAGTACATCTCTTTCATTTATTAAAGTTGTAGAAAAAATTTTATTCAAAGTTCATCATCCCAATGGCTGTGATGAGGTAGAAAAATCTTGCCTCATCGAAAGCTTTTGTAAACAAATCTGCCAATTGATGATCAGTGTGAACTTTAAATAATTTGATTAAATTCTTTTCAGCACAATCTCTAATAAAGTGATACCTTATGTCGATGTGTTTGGTCTTGGAGTGCTTCACTGGATTGTTAACAATGGAAATGGCACTGTTGTTGTCTGCAAGAATAGGAGTCTCCATGAATGTGATTCCATAATCAAGCATCTGATTTTGGATCCAAAGGACTTGGCTGCAACAACTTGAGGCAGCAATGTACTCAGCCTCTGCAGTTGAAGTAGAAACACATGTTTGCTTCTTGCATTGCCAAGAGACAAGCCTTTCTCCTAGAAATTGACATCCTCCTGATGTTGATTTCTTGTCTATATCACATCCTCCATAATCACTGTCTGTGTATGCTTTGAAAGAGAAGTCAGAGTTCTTGGGATACCACAAACCCAGTTTGGGTTGCCCCTTTAGGTACTTGAAAATTCTCTTAACAGCGAGCATGTGTGATTCTTTTGGAGAAGATTGATATCTAGCACATAAGCAAACACTGAACATGATGTCAGGTCTACTAGCTGTGAGATACATTAGAGAGCCTATCATTGCTCTATACATGTGCACGTCCACTGGCTTTCCACTTAAGTCATTAGTTAACTTGTGGGAAGTGGAGATTGGAGTCTTGGCACTTGAGCATGATAGCATGTCGAATCTCTTCAGCATGTCTTGGATGTACTTTGATTGATTCAGAAAGATTCCGTCTGCAGTTTGCTTCACTTGAAGCCCTAGGAAGAAGGTTAGTTCTCCCATGGAGCTCATTTCAAATTTTGACTGCATCAAAGTTTCAAACTCCTTGCACAACAAAGTGTTAGATGAACCAAAAATAATATCATCAACATAAATTTGTACCATTAACATGTCATTACCAACAGTTTTAACAAAAAGAGTTTTGTCAATTGCTCCTCTCTTATAGCCGTTCACTAGAAGGTAGTTAGAAAGAGTTTCATACCAGGTTCTAGGGGCTTGTTTGAGACCATACAAAGCTTTGATTAGCTTGCATACCTTGTTCGGATGGTGAGGGTCTTCAAAACCAGGAGGTTGATTGACATAAACTTCTTGTTCCAGGAGGCCATACAGGAAAGCACTTTTCACATCCATTTGATATACTTGGAAGTCTTTAAATGCAGCATAGGCTAGGAAGATTCTGATTGCTTCCAACCTGGCTACTGGTGCAAAGACTTCATCATAATCAATGCCTTCTTCCTGTACATAGCCCTGCACAACCAATCTTGCTTTATTCTTGATAACAATTCCCCTGTCATCTTTCTTGTTTCTGAACACCCATTTTGTTCCAATTGGTTCTGCTCCATCAGGCAGATCCACCAATTCCCAAACCTTTTGCTTGTTTATCTGAAATAGTTCTTCTTGCATTGCCTCTACCCAGCTGTTGTCTTCTAAGGCATCTGCTACCTTCTTGGGTACTTCTTGAGACAAAAATGCAGCATGCAAACAGATATTTGCATTTGCAGATCTACTTCTTGTCAGCACTGGAGCTGAAGCTTCTCCAATAATATTTCCCGCTGGATGATCTCTGTTGATTCTTCTATCAATGAACATAGGAAATTCATGGCTTCTTCCATTTGAGGGTATGTTGAGCCGAGGAAGTCTGTGATCAAGCTCAACATTTTCAAGTTGTGATATAGAATCTGAAACTCCAACTGATTCAAGAGAATTGGTATCTGAATTATAGATCAGGTGATCTATATTGAGCTCATTTGATGTGTTATCATGTGAGTTTCCAGCTTCATGAGACTCTGATTCAGTATTCTCTTCAGTTTCTGAAATTTGATTTTCCGGTTGAACTTGAACCGGAGAAATATGTTCAGCTTGAACTTCAAGCGGAACAATTTCTTCTTCAATTTGAATTATTTCAGTCAGTTTCTTGTCATTTCTTGGGAAAACAGGTTCAGAACTCATTGAAGAGAAGAAGATTGACTTCTCATTAACAGTTTGGTTTTTCTTCCAATGCTCATCAGCAGACCTGTTAAAGTTTTGTTCCTGCACTGGAGAGCTCACAGGCTTATCAACAGTTATGTTGAAAGCAGTGGTTAGTGCATCAATATCAAATAACCAGCTTGGCTGAGACTTAAAATTGTTGGCAGATTTCTCATTGAAAGATACGTTTATGGTTTCCTCAACAATTTTAGTTCTCTTGTTGTATACTCTAAATGCCTTTGACACACCAGAGTAGCCAACAAAATAACCTTCATCTGCCTTTTCAGCAAACTTAGGCAAAGATTCACTGGTTATTAAAATAGTGACAGGACAACCAAATGGCTTAAAGAAATAAATGTTTGGCTTCCTTTTTCTCCAAAGCTCATAAGGTGTTTTATTCTTTCCCTTGACAATTAAGATCCTGTTTTGGACATAGCAAGCAGTGTTAACTGCTTCAGCCCAAAATATCACAGGGAGCTTAGAGTCTGCCAACATTGACCTGGCAGCTTCAATTAATGTCCTATTTCTCCTTTCAGCAACACCGTTTTGCTGTGGAGTTCTAGGAGCACTGAATTGCCTCAAAATTCCCTTTTCCTCACAAAATGAATTCAGAACATGATTTTTGAATTCTGTGCCATTGTCACATCTGATTGTTTTAACTTTAAGATTGGATTGATTTTCTAAATTAATGACAAGAGTTTTCAACAATTCAGCAGTTTCATCTTTTGTTTTGAGAAAGAAAACCCAAGTATATCTAGAAAAATCATCAATTATAACAAAGCAGTATGACCTTTTTCCTAGACTCATTACTCTAGTTGGACCAAATAAGTCCATGTGCAAAAGCTCTAGAGGTTTTGAGATTGAAGATTCAACTTTTGGCTTGAAAGAGGTTCTGTGTTGCTTGCCCTTGAGACATGGCACACAGTTTTCAGAACAAATAAAGTGCTTGTTAGGAAGACCCTTAACCAAGCCTAAATTTACAATTCTGTTCATGTTTTTGTAGTTCACATGACCTAACCTCCTATGCCAAAGATCAGATTCGTCAACTGAGGCCTTGGATACAAAGCAAGCAGTGCCACATGAAGGTGTAGCCACTGACATATCCAGAATGTATAGTCCATCTCTCCTAGGTGCCTTAAGCATTATCAATTCATCAGGAATTTTAACACCAGGTTTGAGAACTATTGCCTCTTTCTCATTAAACATTAAATTCAAATTCTTGTCACACATTTGTGAGACACTAAGCAAATTAAAATTCAATGTATCAACAAAATTGACTTTGTCAAATTTTACCAGTCCATTTGTCACATCACCTTGTGCTGTGATATGGCCTTTTGTGCTTCCAAAGGCAACTGGTCCTCCATTGATTCTTTTTGTATTTTCCAGAATGTGCTTATTCCCTGTCATGTGGCAAGTGCAACCACTGTCAACTACCCATAGGCTATTCTGGCCTTTATTTTGCACCTGCACATATCAGAAATGATTAATTTCTATGGGGGACCCAAGCCTGAGTGGTCTTGGGTCTGCCATAAGCATCATTATACCTGTACTCTTTAAGTACTAGAGTATTAACAACTGGAGCTTCATTTAACAGATCATCATTGTCCAAACTGAAGTTCTCATACTGAGCACTTGTTTGACTAGACCTTTCATCTTTGGTGTTTCTTTTTGCAGCAATTTTTCTGTCCCTATATTCTTTAAACTTTCTTTGCTTGTTAGTTAGTTTCTTAAGTTTTTCACTTTCTTGATTAACTAACATAGTTCTTTCAGGTGATTTTGAAAATCTTTGGGGAAAATGTCTGCTTTGATTTAAACTCCCTCCCTGAAGTGGAACATAATGATTTCCACTTGAACCATTAGCAAATACAGTTTCAAATTGATTGGGTTTGCTGTTTCTTGAAAAATTTTCTCTAGAGGTGACTTTTCCTCTGGAGGGGTTTCTTCTTCCTTGAGCTTCAAAATGCTCAAACCCATCAGCAAAATGAACTTGAGGTCTCTGCTTTGGAGCAGTAGCTGATCTGGGTTGAAATTTCTTTTCCGGTTGAACATGAGTTCGAGCGGAAGAATGTTCCGCTTGAACTTCAGCCGGAAAACGATTTTGTTTTAAAACAGTGAAACTACCATTTCTATCATTACCAACTAAAACTTTGTTGGATTCAGATCCAAAATGCTTCAAAGTGTGATTTTTCACAGGTGAGATTCTTCCTGTGAGCTTCTTTTGAAAATCAGCTTTTGGTTTCAAAACAGGTTTTGGCTTTTGAAATGGTCTGACTTTACTCATTGGGTTAAACTGACAGACAGCAGCTAGGTGACCTTGTTCACCACAGCACATGCACTCAACAATTTTGGTTTCAAATTTCTTGGGAGACTCAATTTTGGTTACTTGATTAAAGTTTACTTGACCAAACCTTTGAGTTTGACTTCCCTTTGGTTGCTCAGGTTGCTTTCCTCCAACTTTTGAATCCTTAGGTTCATAAACAGTTGGTGGAGGAACAGCAATTGATGGTTTCAAAATGTTTAATTGGTCAACTGAAGCAGATGTGCTGGCAGCAGTGACATCAATTTTATTAGACTCAACAGTGTTTTCAGAAATGGATTGTGATGAAATGTCATCAACTGTGAGACTAACTTTGCATTCTGATTTTAAAGCTTCAATTGGTTTGATTGCAGGTGAGTATTCAATTGGTGGCTCAACAGAGTTATAGCCAACACCTGCTTTACCATACATCCCTCCCATCCACAGTTTTTCAGCCTTTTTGTTTGCTGTTTGAAATTTATCACAAGTAAACAAAGCATCTTTCAGCTTGATCTCAAGAACATCAACCTCAGCCTTAGCATCTTTGGTTTCATTTCTTGATTTTTCAAGTTTTGTCAGCAGGTCATCAAGCTGTGTTTCAAGCACTGAGTTGGTTTGTTTTAACTGTTCATACTCTGTGGTTAAGTTTTCAATTTTTGAAATGTATGATGATTCAGTTTTCTTAAAACATTCCTTTAACTCATTTAGGTTTGAAACTTCATCAATCAAATCAGTGTTGTGATTTCGATATTTTGCCACTTGTTCTATGCAGGCAGGACTACATAGATTCTCTAAGACCTTTTCAGGGATAGAATTTACCTGATCTGTGATGGAGTCCTGTTTGGCCATTAAAGCATAGTTGATGGGTTCAAACTCAGCAGCAAAATCTTCCCATTCAACACATGATGTTTGATTTGCTACAGCAGCTACCACATTCTGATGGTTTTGACTTCCGGTTGGCTTTGGTGGGGTGGGGTGTGAACCTGAGTTGTTTCCAGAATTGTTGTTGTTTGAGTTGCTTCCTCCATGATTTTTCCCTTGAGCATGGTTCTGGTTCTGTCCTTCTCTTCTTGGTTGAGAGCATTCTCTTGCAAAGTGACCAAGTTGGTGACAGTTGTAGCATTTGACTTTGCTTTTGTCAAGGCCTATGTGAGCACCTTTTGCTCCCTTGTAGGTTCTACCTGTCCTTTTGTAAAACCTTTGAGCTCTTACAGAAACCATTGCAAGTTGGGTCATTATATCCATTTCTTCTAAATCATCAGCACCTATGCATTCAAGATCTTCAGGTATGAAGCCTTGATAAGAGTCAGTTGCTACATAAGCATTGTGAGAACTTTCAAAAGAGTTTGAAAAGTTCTCTTGACACCTTGGTGTCTCAGGGAAACTGACTATAGGTGAGGAGTATGATGATGAGTTAGATGATCTTTGACTGTTAAAATCAGTGGTTACTAGTGCAGATGAGAACAGTTGAGTTGATTCAGAAGATGAGCTTTGTTTAAGATCCAGTTCCATTTCATAAGCACTGAGTATGCCATGAAGTTCACTGAGTCTCATCTTTTTCAAATTCTTGCATTCCCTGATGCTTACTGTGTAAACTGTCCACACAGAAGGCAGGGAACGTAGGAATTTTCTGTTCACATCTACTTGTTCTAGTTTAACATCCACTTTTTGGAGTTCATCAAGTAGTGAGACAAATCTCAAGTACTGGTTTGTCATTGTTTCACCAGATTTAAAAGTAAAGTTTTCATATTTTTGTTTTAAAACATCTTTCTTGTTTTCTTTTACTTCACTGGTTCCTTCATACATTTCACTTAAGGCATTCCACAGGTCAAATGCAGTTTTATATCCTTTAAACCCACTTAAAATGGAATTAGGAAGTGCAGCCTGTAGAGTCCAGTATGCCTTATGGTCAAATTCAAGAGCAGTGTAGTCAGCTTCAACATATTTATCTAATGGCTTAGGTATTTTGACTTCTGCATCATCAGCAGATGAAACCATTGGTGAGTAGGGTCCTTCAGTGAAAGATTTCCAAATACGACGGTCCAAAATCCTAACAAAACCTTCCATCCTGAGTTTCCAGGTACCAAAGTCATCAGGAGTGAACATTGGTGGTTTGTTGGAGGAGCCATTTGGGCAACTTAAACTGAAATCACTCATTTTGAAAAACTTTTTGAAAGATAGAACAACGAAGCTTGTAAAGTAAGCAAGTAAAGTATCGACTTTGAAGCACAGAAAGTCTTCAAAGTGAGAGCCAAAGCTCTGATACCACTTGTAGGATCGATATTAGTTATGAATGAACTAAAACTAAACCCTTTACTTGCAAATATAACCCTGCGGAATTAAAGTTATATTTCACTTTACTTAAGCGATATTAAGTTCTTGTATAATGTAAATGCTTGATTTGCAGAATAGTAAAACAGCGATATATCGAATATTCGGCACTATTTGCATTAACTCAAAGCTACACTATTACAAGTGATGAACGTGTTTGTAAACTAAGAGATTACATGCTATATATAGTGCTGATGAGATCAATGACAGCCATTGATCTCATGCGATCTAATCTAGACCGTAAATACAAAAGTCAAATATAAACTACCAAAAGAATAAACATCGACAATCGGAATGACTTGCGTGTTGGCAGCAACAATCTACTTTAGGAGAGCGGCTTGAATCAGATTTAGAAGCATACGAGAAGCTTTTGCAGGATTGGACTTCTGAAAAGACTTCTCAGGAAAAGTCAGGTTGAACTCTTTATCTGGTGGATAAACGAGTTCACCCGGAATATTCGCTAAGAAACAAAACTGCTTCTTTCCGCTTGAACTGCCTGTTCCGCTTGAAGTATGAATTCCGCTTCAACTTCAACTTCAGCCGGAACTAGTAAAATTGGCATTTCAGCCGGAAATCTTCCAAGCTCTATTTTTCCTTACATCACTCCAGCTGTTGGTTTCATACTTGGATGCTTGATGGTGATCTTTGGCCTCTCATATTTAGGTTCACTTATCACTCCATCGGTTATTCCCTTGAACTTGGAGGAGAAAGATGGTAATTCATATCCTACATCTGGTTCTTGGTCAAACATTGATCCAGATGTCATAAAGATCTTCCCCTCAGGCCGTGTCGTCAAGATCACCTTTTCCCTTTTAACTTCGTCAATTACTTTGAAGCATGGGGATTCAATTTTAGGGTATGGTTTCAACTCTATCCCAGCATCATCAGACTTAGAGTTATGACACCTGTCATATTTCTGACACTTAGCATCATTGTCTGATATATCCTTTACTCTCCCTTCACCATAAGTCATGTTTGCTTCATTATCAATTTCTTCTTGAGTCAATGGTGTAGTTCCAACCAAGACACTGTCAATAGGAGGAGCAGCTTCTTTATAATCAGACTCGGTTCGTTCAACTTGATCCTCACTAAGAAGTATTCCTATAATGTCTCTGGGAACTGGTGGAGGAATAATGATGTTCATTGCCAAAGATTTATCAGTTTTCTCTGACCCAAACCCAGATGTGTCTTTCCCAACTTGACCAGTCACAACAGCATGTGACAATTCTTTCCAGCATCGAGCATTCTTTTGCTTCTCATTTGATTATTATCTAGTTTCACTTGCAACTCATTGTTCTTATGTGTGAGCTCATCTACCTGCTTCCTAAGCTCAGCGATTTCTAACTTTGCATTGTCATACAGTAGAGTTTTCTCAATAGCAAGTTTTTGATATTTCACAATGTCTAGTTTCTGAGCTTTTACCTTCTCCTCATTCTTTTGCCATCTACCCTTAAAAATACTCCTTTCACATTTTATCTCAAACAGTTCTAGCTGATAATTTTTATAGATTTGTCTAAGTCTAGGAATTATACGAGCACAAGTGGGATTGGGGCATATCTCAGTTTTGTCAACTTCATTTGCGAAATCATCTTTGTTGTAAGGGAATAATTTGTGGCTTGTGTATTAAATCATCACCTGGCGGATTAATTTGAAGGCCTATGTGTTAAAATAGGTGAAAATTAGATGGGTTTTGGGTATATAGGGTCATTGGGCCAATTTAGATGCGTTTGGGCTCATTTAAACAATGTTTAGTGGGAGTTTTATGGGCATTAGGGTTCAAATACGGGAATTAGGAGTTATTTTAGGTAGGTAGGTTAACTTGTTTCCCAAGTTCACCATCTCCTATAAATAGGACTCCTAGTAATCAATTTAGGGTGGTTGGTGGCTAGTTCTTTGTGGTGATTAAGGTGTAATCGAAATTCTCCCTAGAGAATTTCGATCAAGGTGTAATCAAGCAATCAGTGAGTAATCAAGTGTTTTCAACTAATCGGTTTGTGTTTCTTGTGTTACTTATACTTTTCGATTATCATCTTTCTGATTTGTTCTTGAATCAACTAGCGAAAACCGGATTCCGCACGGTTTCACTAGTCAAGATATCGCGTGAGGGTTTATTTGATCCTTACAATTGGTATCAGAGCCAAGAAACGCAAGTTTCGAGGCTCTCGCGATATCAGATTCAAGTTTTTGAGTACTAACGTTTTGAGTTTTCTGGTGATTTTCAGCTGTTAGCACGTTCGGAGGTGTTTTTGTGCAGGTTGTAACTCAAGTCAGAAGTTTCGGAAGCTGTGATTGTGTTTTCTAACACTTTTCGACCCTGTTTTCTGCTTTTCGATCGGTCTGTCTGATCGAAAAGTCCTCCTGTTGACCCTTTCCGATCGAGAAAGCCCCCTCAGTGGCTTTTCGATTCGTTCCTCTTGCTCGAAAAGTCCCCTAAGTGACTTTTCGACCAGCCTGCCCAATCGAGAAGTCCCCTTTTGTGACTTCTCGATCAGTTACACCAATCGAAAAGTCCCTTTGAGACTTTTCGATCCATTCTTTCACTTTTCGATCAGCCAAACAGCTTTTCGATCAGCCAAGACAGCTTTTCGATCAGCCAAACAGCTTTTCGATCAGCCAAGACAGCTTTTCGATCAGCCAAACAGCTTTTCGATCAGCCAAGACAGCTTTTCGATCAGCCAAACAGCTTTTCGATCAGCCAAGACAGCTTTTCGATCAGCCGAACAGCTTTTCGATCAGCCAAGACAGCTTTTCGATCAGCCAAGCAGCTTTCCTACCAGCTTTTCGATCAGCCAACTTTTCGATCAGTCCATTTTTCGATCAAAAAGTCCATTTTTCGATCAAAAAGTCCTCTTTTCGATCAAAAAGTCCACTTTTTGATCCAAAACTTGACTTTTCTATCCAAACTTCACCCTTTTCTATCCAACCCTTCGGCTTTCACTCTTTGATCCAGAAGTTCAATCAAATACACTCATGGCATCCTTTCTTCCAGGTAATTCTGTATCTACCAGCAACAATGAGGTATGTTCTAACCCTAAATGCCAAATTACATTTAATGAATCTCAAGACTGGCAACGCAAGTTCTTTAATGAAACATTAAATCGTGAACTATCTGATAGAGACCTGCGAGAGTACAAAGGTAGGAGTAAAACATTAAGTGAAAAACTAGAAGCTGCCAAAATTGACATAAAAAATCTTCAAAGGGACTTGAGTAACAAAACCACATATCTAAGAGTTGCTAATGAAGAGATTATCACATTAAAAACTGAACTTGATCAACTTAAAGGTCAATTAGAAACATCTCAAACCAAAGTTGAGCGAAACGATAAAATTGTCTCAGAAATGATGAAAGCTAGTTCACTTTTCTACAATACAGACGCTCGAATGCGTCATCTAAAAGCCAACTCTGGTTTGGGCCTCGGCACTGAAGAAAAAGATGAAAAGTCCAGTCACACAGTACCGATGCCCCTGATGCATGAAATGATCTCAGATTATGAGTGTTCTAAGACCTCCTTAGAAGCTAAGGCTGAGATAGAAAAGAAACTTGCTGCTTGTCCCATTAAAATTTCTGCTCCTGTTTCTAACATTACTAACACGTCTACTTCTTGTGCAGATAAAGTAAATGAAGAAGCAGGTTCAAAGGGAAAAAGTGTTTGCGTTGAGAGTCAAAAGTTTCCAGTTTTTAAAACTGATAATTTTGCTTCAAAAAGTTTTGAGCCTGAGTCAGCATTTCCCAAGTCAACTGTGTTTGATGAATCTGTTACCAGTCAGTGTGTTTAACTTTGGGAAATGTGATGCTAAAGCTGTGAAACCCCTAAGAACTGTTAGAATTTTAAGAAGGGGTAAGGGACCACAGAATGATGTTCCCAAACCCACAGGTGATGTGAAAAAATCTGAGGGGAGTGTGAACTGCCCCACTCCAAATGTGCAGAAAGTACGGGACGCAAAACCACAGGAATTTGTCCCGTACCCAGAAGTCAATTCTGCATATGACCAATTCCAACCGATACAACGGGAGTATATTCTGACCACAAAGCCCCATGGTAAAGCCCTTTGGATCCATAAAAACGCTTCAAAGCCAACTTGGATATCCACTGGGCGGAACCAACAACAGGCTCCCGTGTATCCAAAGAAACAGTCCTGCCATGTGTGTGGTCAACCAGGACACATGGCAAGAAACTGCCTGCACCGCCCGTATGAGCCTTACTATCCAAAGAAGGTCCAACAAAAGACTGTCCCATTGGGCCAAACACATGTTGGCCCAAAACCCAAGTTTGGCCCTTCAAATTCCAAGGTGCAAAAGTCCACATCACCACCCTCACAGGCAAAGATACATGCTAGAGCAGCAGCAAAGACTGTACCTTCAAACCAAAAGGTGCAGCAGGGCAAACCACAGCCAAATGTCCCCAAATGGAGCCCAAAGCCCAAGTCACCTAAACATGAACCATCAATTGTGAAAACAGCTTGGAGACCAAAATCTGCTGAATCCCCAAAAACAGTTTTAAAATCTGTTTTCAAAACTGTTTCAAAATCACCCATCCATCCAAATCCAGTTGGTTCAGCTAAATCAAATGGTTGGAGGAAGGATGACAGGTGGAATGTTTCAAAAGTTGTGAACATGTCTTTCAAGCCTACTGGAGTGTACAAGAAACACTCCAAACAATTTCAAGAAATTAAAGTGCAAAATTATAATAAAAATTCACCACCGAGAAAACCACAAGTTTTTGGGAAAGAAAATCACAAACCCAGAGATGTCAACAAAAAGGACATTCTCAGTCTAACCAAGGCAGCCGCACCCCCAATCCCTGATGTTACCAAGGGAATGTTTTTAAAAGAAATTTCTTTCACTGACTCTTCAGGTATACCCAGAACCACAATGGCCTGGGCACTTATGGCTAACTGATCTCTCACCTTGTGCAGGAACAGTCAAGGAGGACTTTCATTAACCTTATTTGTTTATGAAAGTGATTGTTCCAGGCACAGGATAGGAGGCATCTCTCTACTACATGACATGAAGATTTCAATGGAGGGTATGTTTCCTTGTGAGAGGTAAATCTGAGAAAAATCAGCAGTAAAGGTAACACTGTCTTAATTGTTTGGTTCTTGGCTGATTTAATGTGAAGTATGGTTGTGCATGAAACAAAACCCATTTCTGAAAAGTTTCAAAAGATAAACTTTGAAAGTTAGCTTGGCCAGTTTTTAGTACATATTTAGTATTGTGTCAGTGAGTGTTAAAAAATAAATAAAATAAAAAAATCAAAAAAAAAAGGGTGTGTGTGTTGTTATTAAAAATCAAAAAGCAAGGGGAAGAATAGAAACGATGAAATTGATTGTACCCCTCAAAATTAAATTGTGCTTTTTAATTTTTAATCTTTTGTTTGTGTGTTTGAGAAGGTGGGAAGTGAAATAAGCTTCCGTTTTGGAGATGGCTGACACGTGTAAGGCAAATGTGAAAGACATGATCCATGGTGATATGCTGGTAGGCTCAGCTCTTTAAATCTGAAAAGGTATGCGTTACACACTTAAAGATAACGTATGGCAGTTTGTTGGGTAACAGCACTTAGGTTAATTGCATTTCTATTTGACTGCATTTTCAAGTTCCCGATACACACGCTTGTCTCCAAGAGTGTGAAAATGAGCTCAAAAAGTCGGTGTCCCCTCTGCTTTGCGTGAGCAATGACCTGGGGATGCTTCGCATGTATGTAAGGCTCTCCTCTGCTTTGCGTGAGCAATGACCTGGAGTTGTCCATACATACGTACTTCTAGATCATCTAAAATTAAAAAAAATTAAAAAAATAATATACACCCAAAAGATGCCAAAGAGCACATCAAAAGAGACCCTCAAGAGTCCAAAACCCTCAGCCCTTGTCACTGATGAGAGCATTATAAAAAATGTTTCAAAAATTCAGTTGACTTGTATATTATACCAAAAAAAATCTATGTGATCTATTCTTTCTCTTCTCAACCCAGTCTGGAGCTCAGTTTCATACTTCTGGATCAGGTTGTGAAAATATGTGGTAGGGAATTTATGTGCTTGATAGTGTGTAATAACATGTACCTAGGATTTGTTGAAACCCACTTGCTGTTCATAATTAATGCACCAATAAAAGATAATAAAGTGACAAACAGCCTGATTAAGAAAAGGGTTTGAGTTTAAAGTGGATCAGTATATTGGCAATCACCTGGACGTGTTCGAGTAACAGAAGCTGAAAAGGGTTCCTCGGTCAGATTCATACGGTTTGATCCCATAGAAACCTTCTCGTTTAGAAATTTGATATGGTTGTTTTATTTTTATTTTTCTTTTGTGTTATCTTAAGTTTATGAATTGGCCAGGTTGATTTGAGAAGTTTAAATAATTTTTTCATGGGTTTTATGCAAGAAAGTATCACCCCTCCAGAATCTCAGGGGGAGATAATGTGAAGAGTCCTCGGGTTCAGGGGAAGTGTTTTTGGTTAAATAATGCTAACCCGATAACCAGTCATCGTCTGGTTAGTGTTTGTTCCATGTTGTGCATGACAGGTTAAATGAGATGTCATGGAGAAGAAAAGTCAATGAGTGTTGCTACTGTTCGTGTTGAAGAACCAGCCGGAAAAGGACTTACCCTATGCTCAGGGGAAGTTTGTTGGTTGTTCAAGTAAAGCTTCCAAAGACACCGTTCTCAGGTTTAGGGGAAGCTAATTGAAGAAAAGATGCAGAGTAGTCACAAATGCCAAGACAGAGGTTTTCAAAATTTATCCTCTGAAGTCTCATGCAAGTCAAGACAGTTACTGATGGTTTAGCAAGGACTCGTCATGTTTCAAGAAGAAGCAAGTATTTGAGAATCCTCCTCTCATTATTTGTTTGTCATTTGAAGTCCAAGCTGATGCTGATTGAGAGAAAACTCCCAGATCTCGACCGTTGCTGCCCATTGAAGATTGTTAAAGAAAAGAATCTTCTTCAACCCATGCTCAAGCCAAGGAGAAGACTGCAAGTCTGAAGATTGAAAGTAGAAGACATTTAATAGCACAAGCCAAGGGGAAGATTGTAAGGGAATAATTTGTGGCTTGTGTATTAAATCATCACCTGGCGGATTAATTTGAAGGCCTATGTGTTAAAATAGGTGAAAATTAGATGGGTTTTGGGTATATAGGGTCATTGGGCCAATTTAGATGCGTTTGGGCTCATTTAAACAATGTTTAGTGGGAGTTTTATGGGCATTAGGGTTCAAATACGGGAATTAGGAGTTATTTTAGGTAGGTAGGTTAACTTGTTTCCCAAGTTCACCATCTCCTATAAATAGGACTCCTAGTAATCAATTTAGGGTGGTTGGTGGCTAGTTCTTTGTGGTGATTAAGGTGTAATCGAAATTCTCCCTAGAGAATTTCGATCAAGGTGTAATCAACAATCAGTGAGTAATCAAGTGTTTTCAACTAATCGGTTTGTGTTTCTTTGTTACTTATACTTTTCGATTATCATCTTTCTGATTTGTTCTTGAATCAACTAGCGAAAACCGGATTCCGCACGGTTTCTCTAGTCAAGATATCGCGTGAGGGTTTATTTGATCCTTACATTTGTCCTCAACTATATTCTTTTCTTTAACCACTGAACTCATTTTCTTTCTTTAGATATGCAGCCTTTGAATATTTTGAAGAATCGGCAAAAACGGCAAAAGTACTATTTAAAGTATAGTGTTAAAACCTTAAAACTGAAACACGGAGCCCTTCGGAGTGGAATTTGGGGGTCTAAACGAGCTCCCCTGGACATTAGTCGCGGGTAATTCGGGGGCTTGTTGTCACGAACGTCGTGTTAAAAGATGAGCTTCTAACTCCAAACGAGTCAAAAGTTACGTCCGTTTCCGTGAAAGTGTGAAATAGTGACTTTTTGCCGTAAACCAACCCTGTTTACGATCGTAATCACCTTCACTCATAAACACCAGTCATAAACTTAGAATCGGAATCTCAATCATAAACTCAATCATAAACACCGGTAGTAAACTCCGATAGTAAACTCCGATAGTAAACCTTCAAACCTTCAAATCTTCAAATCTTCAAATCTTCAAATCTTCAAATCTTCAAATCTTCAAATCTTCAAATCTTCAAATCTTCAAATCTTCAAATCTTCAAATCTTCAAATCTTCAAATCTTCAAATCTTCAAATCTTCAAATCTTCAAATCTTCAAATTCAAATCTTCAAATCTTCAAATCTTCAAATCTTCAAATCTTCAAATCTTCAAATCTTCAAATCTTCAAATCTTCAAATCTTCAAATCTTCAAATCTTCAAATCTTCAACTCTTCAAATCTTCAAATCTTCAAATCTTCAAATCTTCAAATCTTCAAATCTTCAAATCTTCAAATCTTCAAATCTTCATATCTTCAAATCTTTAAATCTTCAAATCTTCAAATCTTCAAATCTTCAAATTTTTTTTTCCGGAAAAGATTGAATCCAATACCGTGAGAACCTCGAATCTGTGATTCTTGGCTCTGATACCAATTGTAGGTCCGAAAACAACAACTAATCACGATATCTTAATCACAAACGAGTGCGGAATCCTAGTTTATGATTGATTCGAGATAGAGAAGAGAAGAAACACGAAGAATACGATGATTAAACGTTAAAAACTTGATCTTTGCACACAAGAAAACTTGTCGGGTTTAAAACAGAAATCGTAAACACTCTTCTTTCTCTAGATCACGATCACGATCGTAATCAGCTCCCTGGAAATCGTAAACTAGCTCTCCCAATCAGCAACCCAAATGAGGAGGTCTAGAGGGGTTTATATAGGCACCCCAATGGGTTTACTATTAGGCCTCTTGAGTCATAAACCCAATAGTAAACTAGCTCTCCCAATCAGTAAACCCTGTTTACGATCGTAATCCCTGTTTACGATCGTAATCACCTGTTTACGATCGTAATAACCTTCACTCATAAACACCAGTCATAAACTCAGAATCGGAATCTCAATCATAAACTCAATCATAAACACCGATAGTAAACTCCGATAGTAAACCTTCAAACCTTCAAATCTTCAAATCTTCAAATCTTCAAATCTTCAAATCTTCAAATTCAAATCTTCAAATCTTCAAATCTTTAAATCTTCAAATCTTCAAATCTTCAAATCTTCAAATCTTCAAATCTTCAAATCTTCAAATCTTCAAATCTTCAAATCTTCAAATCTTCAAATCTTCAAATCTTCAAATCTTCAAATCTTCAAATCTTCAAATCTTCAAATCTTCAAATCTTCAAATCTTTAAATCTTTAAATCTTCAAATCTTCAAATTTATTTTTTTTGAGGAAAAGCTTGAATCCAATACCGTGAGAACCTCGAATCTGTGATTCTTAGCTCTGATACCAATTGTAGGTCCGAAAAGTACAACTAATCACGATATCTTAATCACAAACGAGTGCGGAATCCTAGTTTATGATTGATTCAAGATAGAGAAGAGAAGAAACACGAAGAATACGATGTTTAAATGTTAAAAACTTGATCTTTGCACACAAGAAAACTTGTCGGGTATAAAACAGAAATCGTAAACACTCTTCTTTCTCTAGATCACGATCACGATCGTAATCAGCTCCTTGGAAATCGTAAACTAGCTCTCCCAATCAGCAACCCAAATGAGGAGGTCTAGAGGGGTTTATATAGGCACCCCAATGGGTTTACTATTGGGCCTCTTGAGTCATAAACCCAATAGTAAACTCAAGCCCAACACTAAACTAGCCTACATACAATAACCAAACTAGTCTACTAAACTAATGAAACCCTCTAAGCCCAGCCCAACATATTTAATATTTCAAGCCTGATAATATAGCCTCTACAAGGGTACCCCATCCAAGGGTTCTGCTGGTCATGCCATGGACATTGACCAGCCCAAGGAAAGAGAGGCGCCAACCCAGGATCTCAAGGTAGCAGAGGAGGTTCCGGTGGTGGAGGAAGCTAAGGAGACGACCCAGGATGCAGTTTGAAGGTTGGGGGCCGTCTTCTTGTTTTTTGTGGTTCCTTTTAAAAACAACTTTAATTTTATGTTTGTGATGTTATGTCGTTCGATGTTTCCCGGTTTTGTTAAGACAATATGCCCCACCCCTGGATTTGGAATCCAGGGTTTTGACATGCCCCCACCCTGGGGTGGCCGGAGTTTTCCGGACCCAGGATGGGTTTTTAAATATAACTGCTTTTAGTTACTTGATTGTGTTTGAAATATTCGAAAGATATTTGCTAATGTGTGGAATTATTCTAGGGTTTACCTTAGTATTCCTGGGTTGCCCCCAGGATTTAGGACTCCTCGTAGCTTCAGTAGATTTGTGAATGTTTCCTGTCATATGAACATAACAATTAGGATTAACTAGCCAAGTAGTTATTTACTTAGGTTTTAACCGTTATGACCCTGGGTTAGGTCAATAATCCTGGGCCACTAGGTAATCTTTAAGTTATTTCTTGGGTCATGCCCGGTGCCGTACTGGTGAACTAAGGATTTCCTCTTAGTCGTACTGACCGACTAGGGCATGTCCTCGGAAGCTTAAGTTGGTACGTTAGCACTAATCCTTTTTGAAAACGCGTTAATCGTTTTAAACCTTAAGGGATCCTCATATGTCCCTGGATTGGGAGGTTGCCACCAATGCTATTAACACGGATGATCCCATAATCCCATAGTTTCATACTTGGATAACGTGCGTCTCCGGGCGAGGCAAAAATTGCCACGTGCGTCCCAGGTAAGGCGTGATAGCCCATATTCGAGTGGAGGAAGCTTACTCCTCAAACCTTAGGATCGGGTTTAAGCCTTACCCAATACGGAAGTGAGATGGCCAGTCTTAAACTTAGGAGACATAGGCTGATTACCATTAGCTTTGTGCATCGTGAGTACGCTTTGCTTCATGTAGCCTGGATTTTTGAACAACCTGTATCTTGGGTACCCTGAATCCTGGGGTACCCTGGATTCTGAGTAACCCAACTGTCAAAACATAGACCTTGGTGTATTCGTTAGTTCAAGGTAATGAATAACAACCTCAGATAAGATATAATGTGTGATTGATGTTAAAAATAAAGAAGATAAAACATACAAAGGAATAAAAGAAATACATTAAGTGAGAGAAACTGACCTGGATTTTCGGTAAGAATTTTAAAATCAAACACATACCTGGGCAGTTGAATCCTGGGACAGGAAGCCTTATATGAAATATGCTTTCAAGTGTATCGCATTCCAAGGTCGCGGTAGTAGGTCTCCTTCCATATTAGCTAGCCAATATGCCCCCTTACCAGCCTTAGAGTCAATCAGGTAGGGACCTTCCCATTTAGGAGCCAACTTTCCATCCCCTGGATTTGTCGTGTTCTGAAATACCTTTCTATAGACTAGATCTCCCACCTTGAACCTTCTGATACTCACATGTTTGTTGTAGGTCTTAGAAATTCTTTGTTGATAAGCCGCCATCCTCCAAGCCGCTTAATCTCTTAGTTCATCCAGGGTATCCAAGTCTTCAACCAGGGACTGATCATTCGAATCCTGGGTCTGAACACTGACTCTAAATGTTGGGACCACCATTTCTGTTGGGATAACTGCTTCAGTACCAAAGACCAAGGAAAATGGGGTTTGGCCTGTGGCATTCTTGGATGTAGTCCTATCTGCCCATAATGCCACAGGTAGCTCTTCGGCCCATCTTCCCCTCTTCTATCTCAATCTCTTTTTTCAAGTTGTTTATTATAATCTTGTTGCTTGATTCAGCCTGGCCATTAGCCTGAGGATGCACCGGTGTCGATGTTATCATCTTTATGCCCCAGGATTCACAGAATCCTGTGGTTCTACTTTCGATAAATTGGGACCCGTTATCACAAATAATCTCGGATGGTACTCCAAATCTTGTTAAAGTGTTCCTTTTAATAAAGGATATGACTTCTTTCTCCCTGACTTGAACGTATGCCTTGGCTTCAATCCATTTTAAGAAATAATCTGTCATAGCTAGCATGAATACCTTTCCTCCAGGGGCCTTGGGTAATTTCCCAACAATATCCATCCCCCACTTCATGAAGGGCCAGGATGCTGGAATAGGGTACAATGGTTCTGCAG
Organism: Deinandra increscens subsp. villosa; assembly: GCA_039602395.1. Classification (NCBI taxonomy): domain Eukaryota; kingdom Viridiplantae; phylum Streptophyta; class Magnoliopsida; order Asterales; family Asteraceae; genus Deinandra; species Deinandra increscens. Next base: position 12,256,545 of record JBCNJP010000025.1, on the reverse strand, counting down.
GCTGGTGAGTGACATTGGCGTGTCTTTCACAAGCATCACATTTCTGGGAGAAATCCTAGAAATCCTTCCTCATGCTAGGCCAATAATACCCTGTTCTCAGAATTTTGGAAATTAAGGACCTGCCCCCTGTATGGTTTCCACAATCGCCCTCGTGGATGTCTTTGAGTACTTCTTGTGCCTCATCCTTCTCTAAGCACCTCAAATATGCACCTGCAAAAGATTTTCTATACAATATATTTTTAATAATCACGTACCTGGCTACTCTTACCCTGAATGTGCTGGCATCCTTCTCGTTCCCTGGAAAAGTACCATCCTGCAAATACTGAATAATTGGTCTAGTCCAGGACTCCTTCTAGGTTGAAGAATCCTGGGTACTGGATACCAGGATTTTATCTGCTGCATTAGAATCCTGTATATCCGTACCTTGGTCTATGGCTGGTGTTAGTATATGAATTATAGGAATATGAGTATCCTCAAGTGCCTTGAACGTTGAGCCTAAGTTTGCCAATGCATCTGCCTCAGCATTGTCCTCCCTTAGTACTTGTTGAATATTAAAATTTTGAAAATCCTGGGACATTCTTTTTACCACCTCCAAGTATTTGATCAATTTCTCCCCTTTAGCTGCATAGGACCCATTAAAATGGTTAGCTAAAAGAAGAAAGTCAACATATACTTGGATGTGCTGAATTCCCAAGCGTAATGCTAAGTATAACCCAACAATAAGGGCCTCATACTCGGCTTCATTGTTAGTTTCCTGGAATCCACACCTAACAGCCTGGGGAATCATGTCCCCCTGTGGCGATTTCATTACGATTTCTAGGCTTGTCCCCCTGACATTTGATGCTCCATCAGTGAATAAGGTCCAGCACCCTGAAATTTCTTCCTGTTGAAGCTGCTGGAATTCATGGTCCGCCTCTTGTTGTATGTCAGTATTGAAATCAGCCACAAAATCAGCTAGAGCCTGGGATTTTATAGCTGTTTTGGCCTCGTAGATCAGATCATATGCACTCAGCTTCACCGACCACTTAGCCATTCGACCTGACATTTCTGGTTTTCTCAAAACAGACTTTATAGGGTAGTTAGTTCTAACATGAGTTCTATGAGTTTCAAAATAGTGTCTAAGTTTAGTAGATGCCATACTTAGGGCTAATATAAGTTTTTCAAGGTGTGAGTACCTGGATTCAGCATCAAGTTAACTTTTACTTACGTAATATACCGGGTGTTGCTGGCCTTCTGCATCCTTGGTCAGGACTGCGCTTACCGTATTCCTGGAAACTGCTAAGTATAGGGATAAAGGCTCCCTTGGAGTAGGCTTCATCAACAAGGGTGCCGTGGACAAGTATGCCTTCAAATCCTGGAACGCCTTCTCGTGCTCTTATTTCCACTCCAATTCCTTGTTCTTCTTCAGAATGTCATAAAATTCCCTTCATCGTTCCGAGGATTTTGATATAAATCTGTTCAGGGTAGCAATCCTACCTGTAAGCCTTTGAACGTCTTTGGTGCTGGATGGTAATCGTAGGTTGGCAATTTCCCTGATCTGCTCTGGACTTGCCTCTATACCTCTCTTTGTTACCATGTAACCCAGGAATTTGCCTGCTCCGACCCCGAAATGACATTTCTCTAGATTTAACCAGTCTCTGGTATGTTTCCCCTGCATTTGTTTAGTCCAAATGGCATAACTATATAGCAATATATACCTGTTGGTGTTACGAATGCCTTGATCCTGGGGCTCCATCTGAATCTGCTGAAATCTTGAGGTGGCATCCATGAAAGTTAACATTTCATGGCTTGCCGTTGCGTCGACCATGGAATATATGTGTGGTATTGGGAATGGATCTTTTGGGCATGCACGGTTCGAGTCCGTGTAATCCACGCATACCCTCCATTTACCGATTTTCTTACCTACTACCACTACGTTGGCTAACCACCTGGGGAACTTCACTTCTCCGATCATCCTCGCTTTTAATAGAGTATCCACCTCGTCCTGGATTATGACGTCCTTTTCTGGTGCAAAATTTCTTCTCTTTTGGTGTATGGGCCTGAAAGAGTTATCAATTCCAAGTTTATGCGTACTAACGGATTTAGAGATACCTGTCATGTCGTCATGGCACCAAGCAAAGGTTGACATCCTGGTCTTGAGTAGGCGTACTAATTGTTCCTCTATTGGCCCTGGAGTATTTGTTCCAATATAGACTTTCTTCCCTGGATTCGAGGGATCCAACTCAACAACTTTCACGTCTTGCTCCCTTACTTCCAAGGCTTCCTGGGCCTTTTTCTTTAATTTCTATCCTTGTCTTGGTTTAGAGGATATTTTCATTGATGTAGTGTAACATTCTTTGGCCTCTTGCTGGTCGCTATTGACTATGATTACACCCAAGGGTGTTGGCAGCTTCACACACTGATGGTACGTTGAGGGTACAACCCTGTTGTCATGAATCCAGGGTCTACCCAGGATTACGTTGTACCCTGATGGTGCGTCCATCACACAGAAACGTTGAAATGAGTTGAGCCCTTCTACATAGACCGGGAGCTTGATTTCACCCAGGGTATTCTTAGTTTCGCCACTGAAACCCACGAGTACCGTGGATTTTGAGATGATCTCTAAGCGTGGAATCCCCATCTTCTGCAAGGCCTCCAACTGGATTATATTTATTGAACTGCCTCCATCGATCAGAATTCTCTTCACAACATTGTTGGCAATGTGAAGTGTTATCACCAACCCATCGTGATGAGGGTCTATGATACCGCGCCCATCGTCTTCCCCGAACATAATTTCCATGACATCTGGCTGAACAGAACTCTTCCTGGGTCTTCCCTCTCTATCCGACTTAGATTCCTTGGCATGTCTTTTTGCTGCAGAATAAGAGGTACGGTAGATATCAGAACCACCCAAAATGAAATAGATTACCTTAGCATCTGGGGGCGGTGAGGATGCTCTCTCAAGACAGCCATCGGCGTGTCCGGAATCCTGGGGCCTTGCACCATTGTCCTTGGATTTTGGGTTCTGCTACCTGGATTTATCCTTCTTCCTTCCCAGGAGCTCCTTCAATTAACCTTTGCTGAGTAGATAGCTGATTTCTCTTCTCAGGGCCATGCAATCCTCGGTTTGGTGACCAAAGTCTTCATGGTAGGCACACCACTTGGACTTGTCCTTTCTGGTAAAGGGTCTGTCGTTCTTCTTGGGCCACCTTGCCTTGTCTTCAAGGTCCTGCATAGCAAACATAACACCAGAAATATTTGTAGTAAAGAAGTAATCGTTAAGGGAAGGATATTCTTCTTCTTCTTCATCCTGGTCCACATTGTTTACTCGACGTTCATCGGGCCTCGAATATGGCTTAGATCGTTATGACCTAGAATGTGACGACTCTGATTTCCTGCTAGAGCTGTTAAATCCTGAGGAGGATTCACCCTTTCCCAGGATTTTCCTGTCCTCCTCTAGCCTGATGAAGCGTAGAGCCCTGTGACGAACTTCGTCCATCTTGTGTCACGGGTTCATGACTAGATCTTCATAGAATGGTGAGTCTTTGTTAAGCCCCATCTTGAAGGCCTGGACTGCAGTCACCATGTCCAGGTTCGGGATTTCTAAGGCTTCTCTACTAAACCTGCTAACGTAATTCCTTAGGGCTTCACCTGCATTCTGGGTTACCCTATACAAATCACTTGTTAGTTTTTCAAAACTATGGCTGCAAGAGAATTGGTTGTTAAATAAATTAATCAAGTGCGAGAATGAAGTAATAGAGTAAGGAGGGACATTCAGGAGCCATTTCAGGGCTGCCCCTGTTAGAGTGGACCCGAATCCTTTCCATAGGCATGCCTCCTTAATTTCATGGGGCATATAGATAACCTCCATTCTTTCACGGTACTGCGCCACATGTTCTTCAGGGTATGTCGTGCCGTCATAAGGTTTCATGCTGGGTGTTTGAAACCTCTTGGGTATCTCCACATCACAGATCGGTGGAGCAAACCTGGACAATCTATGACTTGCTGGTCCAACCTCAGGGATAGGCTGTATAACTCTTGGAACACTTGAAATCATCTGCTTGAGTTTCTGGATTTCTCGTTCCACTGATGGGCTGATCCCTGGATCCTGCATTGAATTGTTAATATCAACATAATAGACAAGAGTTTGGGGAGTGTTACCGACATCCCGGGTCATATTTGTCCCAGGATTAAGGGCTGGTTCCCTGATAGTGGACATCCTGGGTAAATCAGCCTGGGTCATCTGAGCAGCGAAGGACGTTGATCTCCTGTCCAGTGGGGTGACACCTTCATGTACCCTGGAATTGCTTCTAGGGGTGCTGAAATTCAGTATCCTATGATCGAGTGGAGAAGGCTGAATCGGTGCGGCTCTGGGTATCTCTGATCTCATACTCGTCAATTGGGCCATGAATTCCTGATTCACCTTTTGTTGGTGTTCCATGTGGCTCTCCATCTTACTGAGTGTGGTCAGGATATCATTATTGGATATCATGATAGGGTCTTCTGGGATGTTTTTAGTCTCGATCAGTTCATGGTTGACTGTCGGTCCGTCACTATGTGTAGTTGAAGTACTGAACCTTGGAGCCGGTGGGGCGACTCCGCTTGTTGAAGTACTGAACCTTGGAGCCGATGGGGTCGCTCCGCTTGTTGAAGTAGTCACAGCAGAAACTGAAACATTTGAGGTGTTCATTTGTGTTGACATTTTTTGATAGATCTTGGTAAAAATCAAGTTTAGGACAATGAAAAGTTTGCAAAAATTGCAAACAGTAAGTTTGACAAAAAATTGGAGGTTTGGTGCCTAGGATTAAGATAGGAAAACTGTTTTAAAAAATCATAGGACAACAGTTGAATTCCGGGGACAAAAGCCAGAATCCTGGGTAAAAACGTTAGTTTATTTATGAAGTAGATTAAGAAACTTGATACACAAATGAAACCTTAAATGCAAATGAGAACACCGAGAATTTAACTAGGGAAAAGCCCTTAGCCCTTAGATGTCTTTAAGGCACCGCCGGCATAAAAACCCCGGGTAGCGATAACACACGCTACCAATTTATTGATCACGAAATTGTTTGAGTACAGTGACTAAACGTAGAATTGAATACGAGAATACAATGTGTAAAGCTCGAGTGAGCTGAATGAAATGACTAAGTGTCCTATTTATACTCCTAGTTCTTCAACAACTTGTCCGCTATTCCAGGGATCCTCTCTTCAACGCGTCTTTCAGTTGGTTGACCGAGTTTTCAGCTAAAGCCTTTTGACCACGTGTTAGATAAGTCAAAAGCTCATCCCATTCGACCGTTAGTGGACTTCGTCAACCTTTCCTAGATCTGATATAGACACACAATGCATTAGTAACAATGTCCTAGCATGCAGGGTCATTTCCATATGCTGGGTCATTAGTATACTAAGGGTGATTCAGGATTATGCTCATCCTGGGCCATAATAACATATAACAAAAATAAAATAAATATGAACTTCCCTGGATTATGATGACATCCTGGGACATTACCTTACTCCTGATACATTCAGGGTCATACGATTCCTGGGTCAATCCTGCCCTAAGTCTATACCTGTACCCTGGATTACAATCCAATATTCAGGGTATAACAAGAGACATGCCCCCTGTATGGTTTCCACAGTCGCCTTCATGGATGTCTCTGAGTACTTCCTGAGTTTCCTCATCTTCCAAGCATCTTAGGTATGTACCTACAACATATGTTTTATACAATTTCCCTTTTATAAGAACGTACTGGCCATTCCGGTTTTGAATGCCCCAGTGTGTCTTCTTTTGGGACAGAACCATTCTGTAGATAGTCTATGATAGGTCGAGTCCAGGACGATGGACTATCTTGGGAATCGGGACATTGTCCATCCTGGGAATCGGATGCCAAGACCCTGCCCCCAGGGTCAGTGTCTTCTGGTTTCTCTTGTTGATTGATTGTTGGGCTTAGTATGTGAATTATGGGGATATGTGTATCCTCTATTGCCTTGAATGCTGACCTTAAGTTTTCTAGTGCATTTGCTTCAACATTTTCATCCCGGGGTACTTGCTGAATACTAAAAGTTTGAAAATCCTGGGATATAGCCTTCACAATCTCTAGGTACTTGGCCAGCTTCTCCCCTTTCACTGCATAAGTTCCATTAAAATGATTTGTTAAAAGTAGGGATTTGACGTATACCTGGATGTTCTGGATCCCAAGATGCAAGACTAATTGTAAGCCTCCAATCAGAGCTTCATACTCCGCTTCATTGTTAGTTTCTTGAAATCCACACCTAACAGCCTGGGGTATCTGAAAACGCATATAGCATTGGATCTAGTGATTTGTACATCGAATTTGGACCGAAACAACACCGAAAATAACCGAAACGAAGAACACGAATCAAGTAAATATAAACTCTGTTTATAGCACGAATTCGATCAACGATTACAATGAATAAACTCGATGTAGTATACGTAATCAAAGATCAAGATCAAAAGCTCTCCCAACTACAAATCGATTCTCAGAAAACGGTTATTGTGAAGTTCAATCTCGCCTCCGAACTTCAAACCGTATATATATATATGCTCCTGACCGAGATTTCCGAACTCAAGGTTCGGTGGAGGTTTGTGCAATCAAGCCCTCCACTTTATTATAACCCACAGGTCCCAGGATCGAAACCTTGCTCTGATACCAACTGAAAAACCGTATACGGATCGTTTCTATGGATGAGACGGAAGTTTTGTCATTGAATCATGTTGAATGATTACATAACGAAGGAGTATACAACGATTAAGCTCTGGGGGAGGTCGGACAGAACCTCCCCTCTCAACACACAGAAACAAGACGAAAACTTACAAAGAAATACAAAGACGAATCTATTTATACTTCTTCATAAGGTCCGAACTCAGCACCTCCGAACTCTGTCCGAACTCCCTCCGAACTTGGAGTTCGGCCATCTAGGTTCGGCCAACTCCGAACCTAGAGTTCGGCTGAGGTTCGGACCTCAGTTCATGTCTTCGACAAATCAGTCTGTTTGACAATTCGAACAGTAACGGCCACACAAGGTTCATGCATCTAACAAATTCCCCCTTGGACGTTACTGTCGAATCCAGACATTGATCTTCTAGCAATCTTCAGTCAGCTTGCTGCAGACATCTCTATCTTTAGCAAACTCCCCTTGACCGAATCATCAGGTATGCAGGAAACAATTCGAATCTTGTACAATCTCCACAACCAATAAAATTCCCCCTAGCTTCAAGCACAACCATCCAATTGGAACCGGCATGTATGATAATGGTTCACTTCATAAGTTGTATCCGGAAATTGTAAAGACACACGAACATCACTGCATCTTGATAATAATCTTCAATCTTCACCGAATTGTAATCCATTCTGATCTTTATGAAAACAGACACGATCAGCATCTTCAATCACGAAAATTCCCTCTCAGCATCAAATCCATCCCAATATATTACTCCGGTAAACGTATATCTCGTTGCAGACTGGAATCTGACCAAGTCTTTCGACAACTCAAGAAAGTATCGGGCATAAGATAGAGAGTTCCAAACCATAACTGAAAACTTTGACATATCGGTTCGCACAAACATCAGAAAACACCACCTTTCCATGAAGATCAAAAACCACCATCATCCCTGAACTGATTGCTTTTGAATATTCACTTTTTCAATTAAGGGTCCCATTTTCCCCCTAAACAAGTGAAATATTCAAATCTTCAACTTTCTTCGATTCCAACCCCGTAGGAATAAATCCTTTTAGTGGAATGATAAACTCAATTGGCCCGCAACGGAATCTTTAATCTCATTTAATCTTCAGTTTGTGTAGAATGATAATCTCCGACAAACGTTCCAAATAATCATAACCATGTTTCAGAATCTCTGTCCATCATCAGAAACACGCGTTCTTGAATCTCTGTCCATCATCAAGAACAATGACTACTCACAAACACATTTCTTGAAATTCGATCACTAACTCGTAACAAGTATCGGAATCTGGATTTTCTTCAAACATAACACCCCACAGCTACCAAATCAAGGGTAAACTCGATAACTGATCCGCTTCTGTAAAATTCCCACCTAACGGGGGTTCGGGGGCAGCGCCCCTGAGAAGCGGGGTCCAAGGGGCGGCAGCCCCTGGCGGGGTCCAAGGGGCAGAGCCCCTGGCTGGGATCGAGTTTATCCGATCCTTGTCCGAACCTCCGCCGAACCTCCTCCGAACCACCTCCGAATCTCCTCCAAACCTCCTCCGAACCTAGCTTTCGGAGGTCCGAACTCTGTCCGAACCCGGAGTTCGGAGCGGTTATTTTTCAGATCAGTTCTTCGGCCGAACCTCGTCCGAACTTCGACTGGAAATTTTCAAAATCGCAACATATTCAAAATTTGATCGAATTTCGACATCCAGATGCTTCTGTTAGGTAAAAACATGACTCAGAAAGACTCGATTGATCAAAAATCAATCAGAAACACTTCCAATCACCCCTAACCGAAGGTTTAACGTCTCAAAATGAAGAAAAACGAATAGATTTCCACCATAGAAAGAGCCAACGGCTCTGATACCAACTGAAAAACCGTATACGGATCGTTTCTATGGATGAGACGGAAGTTTTGTCATTGAATCATGTTGAATGATTACATAACGAAGGAGTATACAACGATTAAGCTCTGGGGGAGGTCGGACAGAACCTCCCCTCTCAACACACAGAAACAAGACAAAAACTTACAAAGAAATACAAAGACGAATCTATTTATACTTCTTCATAAGGTCCGAACTCGGCACCTCCGAACTCTGTCCGAACTCCCTCCGAACTTGGAGTTCGGCCATCTAGGTTCGGCCAACTCCGAACCTAGAGTTCGGCTGAGGTTCGGACCTCAGTTCATGTCTTCGACAAATCAGTCTGTTTGACAATTCGAACAGTAACGGCCACACAAGGTTCATGCATCAACAGTATCATGTCCCCCTGTGGCGATTTCAGTATGATTCCAAGGCCTGTACCCCTGACATTGGATGCCCCATCTGTAAATAGGGTCCAACATCCTGAGAATTCTTCTTCCTGGAGGTTCTAGAATTCTTGATCTGCTTCATTTTGGATGTCACTACTGAAATCAGACACAAAGTCTGCTAGAGCCTGTGATTTTACGGCTATTCTTGCTTCGTAGCTCAGGTTGTAAGCACTCTGATTCAGGGACCATTTCGCCATCCTACCTGACATCTCAGGTTTTCTCAAGACAGACTCTATAGGGTAGTTAGTTTTCACATGTATAGTATGAGTCTCAAAATAATGTCTAAGTTTGGTAGAAGCCATACTTAGGGCTAGCATAATTTCTCTAAATGTAAATACCTAGATTCCGCATCAAGAAGACTCTTACTTACATAGTACACTGGGTGTTATTGGCCCTCTGCATCCTTGGTTAGGGCTGCACTCACCATATTTCTCGAAACTACAAGGTACAAGGACAATGGTTCCCCTGGATTTGGCTTCATGAGGAGAGGTGCTGAGGATAAATATGACTTCAAATCCTGGAAGGCTTGCTCATGCTAGGATGTCCACTTGAACTTTTTGTTCTTTCTCAGGATGTCATGGAAATCTCGGCATCTCTCCGAGGATTTGGAGATAAATCTGTTCAAGGCTGCAACCCGGCCTGTTAGCCTTCGTACATCCTTGGTTGACTCCGGCGACTTCAGATTCACAATGACATGAATTTGTTCAGGGCTAGCCTCGATTCCTCTCTTGGTCACCATGTAACCCAGGAATTTGCCAGCACCCACTCCAAAATGACACTTCTCTGGATTCAGCTTCATATTGTATTTGTCCAAGATATCAAAAGATTCTTTAACATCCTAGATGTGGGTGCTGACATTCAGGGATTTTACCACCATGTCGTCTATATATACCTCCATAGTTTCTCCTATCTTTTCTTTGAACATCATGATTCACCAGTCTTTGGTAGGTTGCCCCTGCATTTTTCAATCCAAAAGGCATAACAACATAACAATAAATACCTGTGGGTGTAATTAATGTTGTATCCTCCTGATCACTTGGCTCCATTTGAATCTGTTGGAACCCTAAGGTGGCATCCATGAATGTTAACATTTCATGACCTGTCGTTGCATCCACCATAGAGTCAATGTATGGTAAGGGAAAGGGGTCTTTAGGGACATGCACGGTTCAGGTCTTTGTAATCTACACAGACCCTCCATTTGCAATTTTTCTTCTCCACTACCACCACATTCACCAACCATCTAGGGAACTTGACTTCCCTGGTCATCTTGTTTTTCAGCAGACGGTCCACCTCCTCTTGGATTATTACATACTTACCAGGAGGATACTTTCTTCTATTTTGATGCACGGGCTTGTAAGAGGGATCAATACCAAGTTTAAGTGTTATAGCATCTTTGGATATACCTGTCATGTCTTCAATATTCCATGCAAATGTTAACATTCTGAATCTGAGGAATTTAACCAACTCTTTTTCAATAGGACCAGGGATGTTAGTGCCAATTGACACTTTCTTCCAAGGATACAAGGGGTCTAGGACTACTTGTTTGACATCCTATTCCCTTGCCTCTAGGATGTCCCTGTCCTTCTTCTTTAATTGCTATCCTTAACGGGCCTTTGCTGAAATCTTCATAGATGATGTGTATCAGTCCTTCGCTTCTTGTTGATCGTTGTTGATGGTGACTACTCCCCAGGGTGTTGGTAGTTTAACACACTGATGGTAGGTCGAGGGGACAACCTTCATGTCATGAATCTAGGGTTTGCCTAGGATTATATTGTATCCGGAAGGAGCATCCATGAATCTTGGGTCTGCTTAGGATTATATTGTATTGACGCCTTGACTGGTTTCCTGGGTATGTCTAACTTGGCCTCCCTTGCGTGTCTTTTAGCTGCAGAATAAGAGGTACCACATATATCAGATCTACCAAAAATAAAATAAATTACCTTTGCATCCGGGGATGGGGATGTTGCTCGCTCAGGATTTCCGCGTGATCTGTTTGCATCCTGGGTCTGGTCAGTTCCCCTGGATTTTGCGGGCGGATCAGCACTTTTGGATTTGTCCTTCTTTCTTCCTATGAGCTTCTCCAGGAAGCCTTTGCTCAATAGATAACTGATCTCCTTGCACATAGCTATGCAATCTTCGGTTACATGGCCAAAGTCCTCATGGTACGCACACCACTTGGACTTGTCCTTCGATGATGTTTGTTTATCCGTCTTCCTGGGCCACCTTGCTTTGTCCCCCAAATCCTGCAGAGCATGAATTACACCTGCAACATCAGTAGCAAAGCGAAATTCATTAAAAGTAGGATATTCTTCATCGTCCTCATCTTCACCCTGATCGACCCTATTAACACTAGGATTATCAGGTTTGGAATATGGTTTAGGCCTCTGAGACCTAGGATGCATTGATTCTGATTTCCTGTTGGAGGAGTCGTATCCTGGGACTGCATCCACTTTTTCTTGCACTATCTTATCTTCTTCAAGTCTGATGAATCTCAGGGCCCTATGCCTTACTTCATCAAGCCCGTGACAAGGGTTCATCAAAAGATCTTGTAGAAGGGTGAATCCTTCTTAAGGCCCATTTTGAATGCTTGGACGGCGGTAGCCATATCCATTTTGGGAATATCCAAGACTTCCCTGCTAAACCTGTTCACATAATCCCTGAGAGACTCGTTAGCATTCTGGGTAACCCTGTAAAGATCACTCGTTAGTTTTTCAAAACTGCGACTACAAGAAGACAGGTTGTTAAATAAATTAACTAAATGAGAAAAAGATGTGATAGAAAAGGGCGGAACACTCAGGAGCCACTTCAAAGCTGAGCCTGCGAGTGTCGACCCAAAACCTTTGCATAGGCATGCCTCCTTGATTTCAGGGGGCATGTAAATTACTTCCATCCTCTCCATGTACTAGGCCACGTGTTCCTCCGGCTCAGTTGTGCCATCATACAGCTTCATGTTGGGGGTTTGGAACCTCTTGGGTATTTCCACGTCACATATTGGGGGAGCGAACCTTGATAGTCGATGACTCGCCGGTGCTACTTCAAGAATGGGTTGGACCACTCCAGGGACACTCGAGATCATTTCTTTTAGTTTTTTGAGCTCCCTGGCCACTGCTGGGCTAAGACCTGCATCCTGTACAGATTTATTAGTATGAGCATAAAGATTAGAGGATCCGAGGATGTTACCAGCATCCGGGGTAGCGGTGCCACTAGGATTCGCGGTGGATTCCCTGAATGTAGACATCCTGGGTCTGTCAGCCAGGGTAGTATAAGCTGTAGCAAATGCAGGCCTTGGGTCTGTGACTTGAATGTCATCTGCTAGACTAGATCCATTCCCAGGACTGTTGTATTGCAGCCTTCTAGCCTAGACAGGAGACACGGGTGTATGATCCACCCTACCCATCTCTGATCTCAGCTTAGCCATTTCCCCAAGCACATCCCGGTTCACCTTCTGCTATTGCTCCATGTACTGCTGCATCTTCGCGAACAAGGTGAGGAATTCATCATTAGAGACCAGTACTGGGATTTCTCCACCATGTCCTGGTCCCGTAACACCCTGGTTGGCAGTTCTGTTGGTGTTACGGTTCACAGTATTCGTTGTTGACGTGGTAACCCGTGGTGGTGGAGGAGGAAGGACAGTGCTAGCTGCAGTAGAGGCGTTCGCAGGGGTAGATGCATTCGAGGTTTTCGGTTATGTTGCTATTTTTTGATGGATTTTTGTAAAGATCAAGTTTAGAACAAATCTGAAAAGAGTTTGAAAGAAAATTGACACCAGTTACACCACGGTGGGCGCCAAATTGTTTTGGCTAAAAATTACAAAGCTTAATTTAGTAACCAAATTCAGTTTGTGAGGTATGGTGCCCTGGATGTTAAGTTTATAAAATCAAATTTGCAAGTTAAAATCGAAGTTTTAAATAGAATAAATGGAAACACAAGTAACAACTTCCCTGAATGCAACTAAGAACATCGAGATTTTTGAGGGGAAATAGCCCTTAACCCTTGGATGTCTCCAATAGCCGCCGGCATAAAAAACACCTTGGCAACGATAACACACGTTGTCCGTTTATTCCACTGAAAATACTTCCATTAAATACAATGATAAATACAAACAGATCCTAAGTGAGAGTACAAGAAATCGTAAGTGTGTAAAATGAATCCTATACCGCCTTTAAATAGAAACAAATCCTAACTAACTATCCGTGATTCTTTGGGATCTTCCACTTAACGACTTGTAGCCGTTATTTGACTGAATTTGGTGGCGGGTCTTCATTTCCATACGTGCTCTGACTTTGACTGAGTCTACATGACCGTTATCCATCTTCTCATTCCTGTCTCGATCATATGGAATCAAAGAAAAGATTAGTAACGCCGCCCTAGCATGTAGGGTATCCGTGCATGCAAGGATCAAGTAGAATAAATAGATAAATCCGAAATGCATTACATCCTGGGATACTAATCTAATAAAGGGTATGACGAACACAAATAGAAATCCTGGGTACCGATAAACCGAATGTGCAGTCCCTGGATATTCGACATCCATGGGTCTCATCCTGTCAAAGAGCATTAGTAAAATTCAGGGGCAATATCCAGGGTATAACAATTGCCCCCAAAATTCGCAGCTTGCAGATAAGATTTTACAACTGTGAATTTTCAAATTGAGATGAGTCATCGTTTTCGTATTAATCGTGTCTGTAGAACTTGCTTTTTCAGTTTCGATCTCATCCATTAACATTCCATCACCTCGGTAACTTCTTTCGCTCATAAATACCTCCACCTCTCGAGTCTTTTAGCTCACCCGAGTTAAGTAGTAGGAGCATCCATCCTCTTTTTCATTCATTCCGACCAGGTAATTTCTTCTCTACGATCTATTTTCCCTTTTTTGAACCATGACTAACCGACGTATTCGTCGTGAACCCACCGTCTCTCTTGCCGCGGTGGAGTATTTCCTTGACCAGAAGTTTCTTCTTCATACCGAGCAAGAGAAATCCAATTTCACGAACAATGAGATTGCATAGGTGCGGGATTCCGGTCTTCTTCCCCCATCTACTGTTATCAGGGCTTTCGACCCTAGATTAAGGTCTGATTTCGTCTCTCCAAAACCTGGGTTTGGTTTCCGTTCACTCTGTTAGTATGGGTCTGTCCTACCCCTTCTCTGGCCTCGTTGCCAAATTCTTTCAGGCCAATGGCCTTTCATACGCCCAAACCCTTCCCGTTGTGTGGCGCATCCTGGGAACCCTAGATACAGTCTGAACAGTTCTCAGCCATTTCTTGTTTAAGTCCCTTTCGAAGGACATGCAACTCATCCCTAATGCCACCCAACACGGTGAATGGAAGGGTAAATTCTTCTTCGTCAAGCGTTCTAGTATACCAGGTGGTCATCAGCTTCCAGAAGCTTGGGTTGTAGAGGGTAGGCATACCTGCATTAGATATTAGGGTTTTTATTTGAACTTATACAATCTGACCTTGGATGTTGTCTTTCACAGCAAAGAGTTTGAAGGAGATAGGTCCTGAAGAGGAGGAAATAGAGAGTAACTTGCAGAAATTCCTGGGTATCCCCGAGTTTGACAGACTCTACATGATTGTTATCCATCTTCTTGTTCCTGGCTCGATCACATAGAATCAAAGAAAAAATTAGTAACGTCCCCTAGCATTCATGGTATCCGTGCATGCTGGGATCAGGTAGAATAAATAGATAAATCCGGAATGTATTACATCCTTGGATACTAATCAAATAAAGGGTATGACGAACACAAATAGAAATCCTAGGTGATAAACCAAATGTGCAGTCCCTGGATATTCGATATCCATGGGTCTCATCCTGTCAAAGAACATCAGTAAAATTCAGGGGCAAAATCCAGGGTATAACAAGCCAGACTCAACCCCGCGATCAACGCGGCGGGGCCTCCAATCGCGTAACAACCTCCTCGCTCGCATCAACCGGACCTGATAAGTAATGCTGAGACCTATGTCCATTAACCTTGAATGACGTACCATCGACTCCCTCAATCTCGACCGTCCCATAAGGAAAAACTTGTTTAACCACCTGAGGACCGGATCACCTAGACTTCAACTTACCCGGGAACAATTTCAACCTCGAATTAAAAATAAGCACACGATCTCCTGGTTTGAAGTCTTTCTTCCTAATGTGACTGTCATGAATCCTCTTGGTCCACGCTTTGTATGAACCTACTGTCTCGTACGCCTGATCGCGTAACTCATCCAGCTCGTGTAACTGAAAGAATCGTCCTCGGGTCACCTGATCTTAATCTAGATTGACGGCTTTCATGGCCAAATATGCGCGATCCTAGATCTCAACTTGCAAATGACAGGCCTTCCCGTAAATCATCCTAACAGCGTGGTGCCCGTAGGTGTCTTGTAAGCCGTACGGAAGGCCTACAATGCGTCATCTAGTTTCTCCGCCCAATCCTTACGGTTCTTGTTAACCGTTTTCTATAAAATTTTCTTAATCCCGCGATTCGTGACCTCAACCTGCCCACTCGTCTGGAGATGATATGGTGTAGCTAGTCTATGCGTAACCCTATAACACTGCAACGCCTTCTCCATCTGCACGTTGCAAAAGTGGGTGCCACGATCGCTAATCAGTGCCTTCGGCACTCCAAACCTCGCGAACAGTTTCCTCAAACACCTCACAACAACTCTCGCATCATTAGTGGGGAGGGCTTGTGCCTCGACCCACTTCGAAACATAATCAACCGCAACAAGAATGTACTTATTCCCGCGAGATGACGGAAACGGACCCATAAAGTCGTTACCCCAGATATCGAACACCTCACATACCTGAATACTGGTCTGGGGCATCTCATCTCTCTATCTTAAATTTCCTACACGCTGACAATTGTCACATTTGCTAATCAACTCAAACGTATCTCTAAAATGGTCGGCCAGTAAAATCCCGACTCAAACACCTTCTTTGCGGTGTAAAGCGCTGTGTAATGTCCTCTGGTTGGACCCTCGTGAGAATGTTTCAAAATCTAGCATGCCTCACGTCCATGCACGCATCTCCTGATCACTGAATAACTCCAACTCTATAGAAATGTGGATCCTCCCAAACGTAGTGTTTCACATCCAATAAGAGCTTCTTCTTCTGCTGAAATGGAATTGCCTTCCGTAAAACACCAGTCGACAAATAATTCGCCAAGTCGGTGAACCACGGCTCCTCCGGATCATCTCTCACTTACACAAAATCAAGCAACTCATAGGGGAAATAGTCATTTATGGGGAACCCCTTGAGCTGATCATCTTTAGAACCCTCTAAACGCGAAAGATGATTGGTCGCAACATTATCGTCCCCTTTCTTCTCTCGGATCTCGATATCAAACTCCTGAAGTAACAGAATCTAGCAAATGAGACGTGGCTTAGCATCTTATTCTGAAAAGATATTTAATTGCCAAATGATCCGTGTAAACAATAGTCTTGGACAGGACAAGATATGATCTGAATTTATCGAAGGCAAACACAACAGCTAGGAGCTCGTTTTCAGTCGTGGTATAATTCTCATGCGCATCATTAAGAGTCCTACTGGTGTAGTAAATCGGATGGAAGTGTTGTTGTCCCTCCTCTGTCCCAAGACTACACCCACTGCGAAATCACTCGCATCACACATCAAATCAAAGGGTTGCGACCAATCGGGTGCACCCATGATCGGGGCGTTCGCCAACTTGTCTTTGATCAAGTTGAACGCTATCAAACACTCCTCAGAAAACACAAATGGAGCATCTTTCTCTAAGAGGTGTGTCATCGGCCTAGTGATTTTCGAAAACTCGCGTATGAATCGGCGGTAAAAACCCGCATGGCCTAAGAACTTCCTAATCGCTCTAACCAAAGTGAGAGGTGGAAGTCTAGAAATAGTATCAACTTTGGCTCGATCCACCTCAAGCCCTACACGTGAGATCTTGTGCCCAAGCACAATACCCTCCCGAACCATGAAATGACACTTTTCCCAATTAGGCACCAGGTTCGTCTCCTCACATCGAGCTAACATCTGCGATAAGTGCGTCAAGCACTAATCGAAGGAACTCCCGAAAAAAGAAAAATCATCCATGAAAACCTCCATGGAGTCCTCGATCATATCATGAAAAATCGCAACCATACAGCGCTGAAATGTCGCTGGAGCGTTACATAATCCAAACGGCATGCGTCAGTATACAAATGTGCCATAGGGACATGTAAAAGTGGTTTTCTCCCGATCCTCCAGTGCGTTGGGGATCTGGAAATAACCTGAAAAGCCATCAAGAAAGCAGTAATAATTGTGGCCAGCTAAACGCTCCAACATCTGATGAATGAATGGTAGGGGAAATGATCTTTCCTCGTAGCATCGTTAAGTTTGTGATAGTCAATGCAAATGAAGAGATGAAGAGAACTTCTGAAGCTACATCTGAGAAATTTTTGACCATACAACGCTGAAATTTTAATGAAGCATGTTGTCGCAACCATTGTGTAAACAAAACGTTGAACAAAGGTGTAAATATAATACTCAATCTCATTCAGTAATCAAGAACAGTTTAGAGAGACTCAGAGCACAAAACACGTTCACTTACACACACATAAGAAAGATTCGTTACAACAATCAAACCTATCGACCTCTATATATAACCTCCACTGTCCGAACTACTCTGCTTGTCCGAACCTATAGTTCGGCTGCAATTCGGCCAGGGTTCGGCAAAGTGGAAAACTTGAAATCTTGAACTCTTCAAAACTTTGTCTGATCCAGCATCTTGCCATCTGTAGGTATCAACAAAGACCCCCTTGGCAAATGCTGGTCAGTCTTTGTAAGTTTTCAGCTCCAGTCTCCATCACAGTCCAGGTACCCTGATGATTGTGCCCAACATAGTTGTTGAGCGCAAAGCATATTCGTATCACCCTTTGAAATTGCAAGGCCTGATCCCTATAATCTGGATGAAACTGGATCTGATTGTGATACAACACATCTATATCAGCTTTTGATAAGTTAATCAGCCACATCGGATCATAAAACTTCACAACCCTGTTGTCTTTCTTCAACACTATTACAGCTTCTCCCGTATTCTCATTATAATACCACCTTTTCAAATCTTGAATGAAGTCCAATTCCATTTTTATCAAAAGATTCTTCTTCATCACATTAGGCTTTGTTTTAAAGACAAGTATTATCAGCTTCTTCCCAGTTCTCTTATGAATCTTGGTTGGATGTCTACGCCTCTTCGGTTTTTTGAGGTTTCAGAAATTGAAATCCAGAAATACATTCTTTCTCAATTTGATTCTTGAATTAGTAACCCTCCAATCATTACCATAATTGCAGAATGGCTTTTGCGTAAGTTCCTGAATATCCCAAACCGGTAATGAATCAAAGCCTCTTTCTTTTTCAATCTCCCCTCAACTTCAACACCTTTCTCTTTGGGAAATACTTCAAAATCATCACTAGCTGATTTTTGTTGTTGAAATTGGAGTATAGATCTGGATATTCTTCTTCAGTAATATCTTCAACCTCAATCTCCTCTTCAAAAATATCTTCCTCATACTCTGGCTCAGATGATTCATATTTCTCAGGTGTAGCTTCAGAAGTTCTCTTCATCTCCTCATCGTTAAAATAAAAAGTATCTTCCTCAGACTCTGGCTCAGATTCTCAAACACTCAGAAAAAACTGAATCTCACGAGCACCTGAAAATTCGTGAGCGGTAGATCGTCTACTTAGTCATTATGAAATCAATGTAAAACGAGCATGAACACAAAGAGTAAATACAATAGACTTGTATTAAACCACAGAGATCACAGAGTACACAGGTGAAAGATATCTCGAAGAGCTTCTGAACTGAATACAAGACAACCTATTTATACAAGCTAAAACCCGATGGTCCAAACCTCCAGTTCGGACAAGTTCGGACTTGTCCGAACCTGGAGTTCGCCAGAAGTTCGGCCATCAGGAATCTTGCATAATCTTGTCTTGTATACAATACTTCATATGCCGATCAGGAACCATGTATCACCAAACTCCCCCTTGACATGTGCAGTATCATCTTCCACTTAAAACTTGTATCTTGTATCTTCAAACAAACTCTTCCTCGATCTTTGACGAAGAGTTCAATCTTGAATACTTGATATTGCATCGTGTGTAATCTCTTTATCAACAACCTTCAGAAGATTTGAAGTTGTGAAATTCACTTTCCACTTAGAATCCTGCCAATCATAAATAATCTTGGCGCAAAACGTCTCTTTGAGACTCCAAGATATTTGATTTTGAAATTTGATTTCGTATTCCGTGTTGATCAATCGAAAACAAATAAGAAACATAATCTTTAGGCTTTTAGAAACTTTATATCAAAACACCCCTAAAATCTTTTTGGTATTTTCTGATAAGAAATGTATATGCAATACAGAATTCGACACTATTTTTGTCTTTTGCGAGAAAGATCACAAGTTGGGATCATATTGAACATAACATGCTGAACTACACTTCAATTTCGATTATCGTAGCAAATAAGCCATGACGATTGCAGATATAATTTGTTCAGCTTCAAAATCAGACAGAATTATACTCATAACATCTGGATATGTTAAGGTATTGATTATGTTTGCATTGATCAGTGTACCCCACACTATCAGACATACTCAGATATGCTTTTGCTTATCACATTTTTGTGATTTCATTAGTGATTTATCACATAATGATTGTATCCATGATATAGTCAATTGTGCTCCATGCAAAAAGAAATAAGAATGTTAAATCGTCTACCTTAAGGTCGATCTTTCGATACGCAGATAAGGCCTCGGATTTAACAAAATAAGAAAGTAAAACAAGTTGAAATTGTAAAACTCAACAACAATCAGGTCGGTCTTGTGAACACACAGAGAAAGTCCGATGAGTTATACGAAAAACCAATGAAAATAAAGCAGAACGTCAAATGAACAATAATCAGGTCGGCCTTGTGAGCACGCAGAGAAAGTCCGATCGCTTGACAAAATAAAGAAAATCAATGAAGTTTAAATCTTTTCAAAATGAACATATGTATACACAGTGACTTCTCATTTTATTTTTCACATATCTTTTTCTTGATATATTGTGAGATATGCATCAAGATGTTGTCTACTAGAGCAAGCATCAAATTTTAGTATATATCACATTTGAATACTTTCTGATTCGCCGAGCCTACCTTACACATCGATTAAATGGTCTTATGGCTTTTTCATCTATTTTATCCACGAGTCAGACAATGTACCATCATTTCCCATTCATGTCGGATACAATTTCTCATTTTTCAATGTTTTTGTATTTTCAAATTTCTCCCCCTAAAAATGAAAACTCTATTTATAGATTTTCATTTTTAACATTTGAAAAACAGCACACTATTTTTGGATTTTTGCAAAAACAATCTCCCCTCAAAATGAGACAGAGAACAAAACAAAGAAATTGCCAACTTCCGACGCGCTTAACTTTCACGTTATTTAACTTTTTAAGTTGATTGTTTTTGCAAAATTCCCTAAATGTTGAGTAGTTCGTTCCTGCAAAATTTTAGAACCTAACTCCATGTATGGAGCAAATTAGGCATGCCACCAAATGGTGTGTCAAAAACAATAATGTTGATTTTTGTCAACTTCCAACACGCATAACTTTCTCATTTCTTAACCTTTTAAGTTGATTCTTTTTGCAACATTCCCTAAATGTTGATTAGTTCATGCCTGTAAAAACTCAGAGGCTAACTCCAAGCATAGAGAAAATTAGACATGCCACCACATGTATGCTTGCGTTTGACTTTTTATGCAATTTGACTTGGAATTGTGCATCTATGTTTTCTTACAAGTTTAGGACTTGTGTTTAAGTGTTAGGACCACTGTGAATTCTTGATGAAATATATGTTAATTGATAAGCAATTCGTCCTAGCGACAACCTCTAATTTGGTTAGACCGTATTCATTAAAATAGATCAATCCTAACCAACATATAAAGTCAAGTGATGTGTACCAGTGCAACCTAAGGTGAGTTTCACTACTCTATTTAGTTATATCCGGTTGAGGATGATAACTCACAACTAGTTGCATCCAGTAAAGGATGGCAATGCAATGACAAAGGTATTTTTGTCTATTTAAGTAGTTATCCAACACATATCACATGATTCACTGAATTGCTTTATAATTAAAAAAAGTCCTTACTTTCTTGGACCATTAATAATGAATATAGAGGTAATGTTGAGTAGTACTACTGGGGATTGACACCCCTGCTCAGCGGTGCACGTGATGCACCCTCCCGACTGGCGGTCGGACTGAGAACAATATTAGCCTAGAATATCGGGAAAGACACGGGGAAGGAAAATCGCACGGGCTAAAATCTATGACGCTTAGTCAGCTTCGGTTGCGAACATTCAAGTGAACATTAGCATAGGCTAGCTACCTAACGATATGAATATTACTTGAAAATTGTACGAATTGGTCTTTCGATATTCGTACGCATTTTTGGTCTACATGGGTAAGTGTAGAATGCTTTTGTGGTCACTTGGAGGATCAAGGAGGCACGGGCGTAGGCAATACTCAATTTTGTAAAATACTTTGGGAAATGTATTTCAAACACATCAGTACTCACTTTTTGCAAAACTACAACTTTGTAAACTTTAAAAATGCTTCCGTTGAATAGTTATTTAAAATCCGTTTCGTAATGACTCATTATATGACTATTTTACCCTTCATTGTGGCTTGGTTGTAACTAATATCCTGGTCTGGATCACACCCCACACGGTTATACTCCGTTAGTGGAAATTGGGGGTGCGACAGATTGGTATCAGAGCCTCTGGTTACAGCGAACCAGAACCTTTCAAAAGTGTTTTCTAAACTGTATACTGTTTTTGAAATCTTTAGTTGCAACTTTCTGTAAGGGTATTGCTATGTGTGCCAAAGACGATCCTCACTTAATTCACTTGGCTTGTGTCTGTATAGGACTTGCATTCTTGATGTAAACAGTAGGTTAACTATAATGTGAAATGTCTGAAATCTATGCTTAGCTTTGTTATATGTTTTCACACTTGGTTGTGGAAAATTTTGCCTTAGCAATTTCGAGTCTGTACTTGGCGATTTCACTTCTGCACCTGGCGATCTCGCCAGTACCTTTGGCGATCTCAGGTTTTCACTTAGAGGTCTAGTGTTGCACTAGGCGATCTCGCTAAGTGTACTTGGCGATCTCGCCAAGTGTACTTGGCGATCTCGACTTGCCTTGGCGATTTTGAGGCTGGATCTTAGCGACCTCGCCATCCCTCCCTCCCTCCATCCCTCCCTTGGCGATCTCGCCAATGTATGGTGCCCCAAGTGGGCTTAGCGATCTCGCTAGTAGCAGACGCCACCATGGACTTTCTTTATGATCTTGGCTACACCTACGGTTTGGTGGGTCGGTTATTATGGTCACTAACTTAATAAATATTCTCTTGAATGTTTTGTTCACGTAAATGAATGTTTGCATGTAAATTGAGTCTTCATGTAAATTTTGTCCGGTGTGAAACATTTCATAGGAATATCTTGGATGCTCCAACACTTAACCTACTTGTAACATGTCTTAGTGCGCTTTAGTCGTTCTTAATGGACATCAACTAGCACACGGAGGAATTTCCTGGTTTTTGATATAACGATTGTTTGTACCATGTGTTTAAATGCACATGATCCCTGTATATTGTATAAGGGACCCTGAAAACTTTATTGAGATAAGTCTCACCCAAAACACAATTAGAAAGATGGTTTTCTCTTTCTACTGGATTTCTTCAACAAATCTTGAATGATTGATCGTAAGTGCTTGTAGTTTTGCACGAGCTTCATAAACAGGGTAAAATCCATTGTTTAAGATCCTGACGTCTTTATGGACTTGTTGCACCCTTAACGACATTGGTCGTGCTTAACGGTCTCATTTATACCTAATGGTCACGTCTAATGACCATGTAGAGTAATGCGCTTTACGGCCTTGTTTAACAGCCTCGGTAAGATTATTCCTTACGGTCTAGTTCATGACAGCCTAGACTCTAAGACAATGATCCAATGTATCTTGAGCTTGACTGCTCATACTCTTTTATAGCATAAATAGGAACGGTTGTAAATCCTATTTGAGTAAGTCACCTATTAACACAATCCGAGAGTAACCTCATCGAAATGTGTTGGTAAGAAAACTGTTTAGCCTTTTTAAAGGCATCACTGCTTATAACCGGATGATTTTTCATGGACGCTTGTAATTGCTTTTGTTACCCCTAATTGTTGACACCCTTTCTCCTTGGTCATTTTGACCTCGCATTTTAAACACATAGTTGTTGTGTGATAATCCAATGTGGATGTGACTTTTATAACCTAAATGGAATTGAGCGTGTGATGACTAAGATTAGCATGTTAATTTCTCTCTCTTTATATATATGTATAACAGATTCGTGATCGAGTCGACGTGGGTGAAAACCATTCTATATCTCAGAGCTAAACTAAGGGCGTTATGGTCTGCCCTACCCAAACTCTTGTTGAACCACTTACTTACTGAACTGAACTTAGTGGTAAATTCTACACTGAATGAGTATTTTATTCCCAACCCGTCTCTCTAGTGAATTTCGGTCACTTAACTTTGAGTCTAATGACCACATTCTTGATACTCACCCCATAAAAATCACATACGTATTCACAAAACCTGTTAGCTAAAGTAAGAGGAACCAGCGTGACCATACAAGGTAAATTATAGTTACGGGTGCACACGTAAACGTAATTTGCAGTGTATGGAAACCCTGGGGAATTCTACTAGGCAAACTGATGGTTGTAAGGGATACAACCTTCCATTTTAAAAACCTCATGACTTCGATTTGTCAAATATGTGGGAGTTAACTGTATCTATAAGGTCATCTAAGAGTGTTCGTTGAACTATCACCCTTGATCTCATTTCTTCTAGATATGGCTTCCAACCTATCAGAACCCCTTTAAAATGCTTCTGTAAATGATAACCCCGGTAAAACATTGTATTGTTCGTACAACTTGACGATGAGATCTTCCTTCGCTATGAGCGATCTGCGATTTAAATCTTGATTAGTTTTAATTCACTCGCAAGCTTAACTCTACTCCTATGACATTGACCGTCAGGTCCATTCCTTAAACCCTCACAGTTGCGCAACAACTCAGTAAACGTTAACCTGATGAAAACACAGATGTCCTGAATAAACAATTACACCTCAATCATTGGAGCTAACTTTTCAACATGAAAAATCTTGTGAAGTTTTCCTCTCTTGATTTGAAACCCCTTGGTACGTCTGTACGAGTCAGAATTTGTTGCCAACAGTCTCGGCATGATTTCACTATTTTTGTACCTCACTGCGATTACAATTTCACCTAACGGAGCAATGCAGGTGAAACGACTTTCCAACCTGTTCGGTCTATTTTGTCTTCGATACTCGATTCGTCTGTGAATTTAACTACCAGTAAACTCAATCTTTAGTATCTTTCGTGACTTGGATGGTCTTCAAGCCTTGAGCCATTATGGCTAATTAACCTCACTGATGACACTATCATGTACTTTACTGTCGTGCAGTCCTGCATGAAAAACATCGACAACAAACAATAGGCAGTGATATGCCTTGAATAATTTTCACCACATCAACTACGGGACGAGAGACAAACCACCAAGGACATGGATACCCATTGTCTTCATTCTTTTTCCCCAGGAATATTTCATTTGTAACCCCTGCTTCATAGCAAATGTTGACTGATAGAATGATCGACTCAAACCTTTAGAAAACATGCGTAAGGAAGAAGTTTGACTTCCGGTGAAACAATGACACGTTTAAATAAATAGCATACGCGATAAGCTACCTGAGGATCACTAAAAGTGACCCAAGTAACCGACATTTTTATGCAATATATTTAACGCGACCCTTCGATCTACAGTAGGCATCGCGAAACCTTAACTACAGTTCATACTTACATACATGAAAAGCCATGTATTACTTTGAATTCGTCAACGCTCGGTGTTTCCGAAACTCACTTTTATTGCACGTTTTCACCTTTACTTACTCTTGAGAACCGGTACAACCTAATGTTCCTATACGGTATTTACACTACTAGACGGTACAACCGTTAACACCTTCGCATAGATGTTGGTTGACTCCAATTCTTTTCTCAAATCCGCGTCAAACTTCTCGGATGATTATTAGATAGGCACAGTTGCGACTACCTTATGCTTGCTACCACGTTCTTCATCCTTAGCTTGTTATTCCCATGCCTGATTTTATTTATGCGTCTGTAAAGAACCCTTCGATCATGGGAACGTCGCCATTATTTTAAATCTCCACTGAGGGGTGCTATGCATAATGATGTATCCTTTGATGGCGAACCCCAGCTTAAACACCAACCTAATGGATTGCTTTACCTCTCCAACCCACTCTAGAAAGTTCAAACCATAATTGATGTTCGCATTGCACTTACTAAACTCCCGACAACCCTCACCGTGGGTGTCACACCCCCAAATTAACCACTGACGGAGTTTATACCGTTAAGGGGTGCGAGCAAACCAGGACCACGACCATTAGTTACAAATACTAAACGAATCAGAGTAAAGTCCAAACATTCATCATAAAACAGTTTAAGAGTTTGCAGCGAAAAGAAAAACATGATTATCTTAGCACTAACCACGTGCTTGAATTACAAAACATAAATTGTTGTTCAATTCCCAAATTTAAGTTCAAAATGAAGTAAGTAACTTCGGGTGCCATGCCAACCTCCGGTGGATACTCCTCAGCGATCTGCAAAAGTGAAAACCACACAAGTGTCAACCTAACGGTTGGTGAGTTCACAGTGGGCATGTCATGCAGTGGCCCGGTCTCATAAGCGTATGTATCAACATATAAATAAGTAATAGTTTTGCAAAACAATGCCAAGTGCTGAATTATCGAATATGCACTAGTTAAGTAAAGATTAAAGCGGTCAACCGATATCGCGGGTAGCTAATCCGGTTTCCATGCACTAAGGAAGTTCGTACCAAAGCTGACGTAACAGAGTTCGGCATTTGCCGATGGTTTGTGCCTCCAGTTGTGTTCCTCATGGGACCCACAACTAAAATAGGCTGATATTGAACTCCGTTCGGCCTCCAACCGGTTGGCTACACATTTGTGTACCGCGGAGCAGGGTTTGTCAAACCCTCAGTAGATCTACCCAACATCCCCTCGCTTCACAAATTAATGGTACTAAATTGTTGAGGACTTTTTAGTTTTAAGGCATCCTTAGAAATCATGTGATATCATTTGGTTTAGACTTTAACCTACACTAGTCATATTAAAACTGTTTATTCTGGATTTCATTTGAAATCCTGAAAAGAGTTTAAGTGTCAAAATGATTGTTCCGGATTTCATTTGAAATCCCAAATGAGTTTAAGTATTAAATAGTTGGTTGCGGATTTCATTTGAAACCCCAAGGATGGACAGTTGCAAGTGCTTCCCATAAAACACTCCAACTTCCATAACAGATATCCCATTTGGCAATACCTCAAAATGTCAGCGTTGTTTTCTGTTAAGTAAATTCGTTGTGACCCAAACGGGCTCACAGTTAAAGGGTTAGTGAAACTCACCTTAGGTTGCTCAGCTTACACTTCAAATAATCCAATTATGATTGCTAACGAAGACCTAATAATCACATTAAGGTCTTAGGTGTTAGGTTGTGTCCAAACTTTAACTACGTCACTATGGCCCATAACATAGCACGTTGGAACTACGACTCGACATACCGACACACGACACCGATGGTTGATCATAAACAAGGGTAAACATGCATGACAGTTTCACTAAGAAGTACATCAGTTTCGCTAACTTAACATAGCATAACACAATATGGCATAACAGTTAAACAAATTGCACTTTCGCTACACAGTTTCGCTATATGCACGGGCAGCACTTTCGCTACACAGTTTCGCTAGCTAGATTCGCTCGAAACTGATGACACAGTTTCGCTAGCATAGATTCGCTCGAAACTGATTTGAACTTTCGTTCAGGAGTCTATGGTTGTTTCGCTCGGTAGTTTCGTTCAAGCAATGCACTTAGTTTCACTGGCGACACTATAGTTTCGCTGTATAGTGTCGTTGGATGAATTTTCAAACAGTTTGCGAAACTACAGTTTCGCCTAACGAATGGTTAGTTTCGCTAGTCGCAGAAAACCCGTAAATCTGACCAAAAATCAATCTAACAGCTTCCATACTTCATATAATTCAGTATCTAGCATGCATAAACATTTACCAACATTACACAAACAAATCTAACACCCTAAACATGGGTTTTCACCATCAAATCACCAAGAACACTTTTAAGCACAAAATGACCTAACTAGCATGGATCTTCATTATGGCATGATTTTACACGTAAAGTTGCAGACTTTATGCTAGATCTAACATTCCTAAGCATCATATCAGAAGCATACACGATTTCATGAAGATTTGGTCATGTTTTAAAGTAAAACACATAAGAAATGCATAAAAAGTTCATGGGACTCACGGTTTTGGTTTCCAAGCTCGATGGATGATGGTTCGAGGCTGAGATCACGGTGGTTCACAGCTGTTCTTGGGGGTCGAGAGGTGGCTAGGTGGTGGCGGTTGGGATCCAACGAGAGAGAGAGAGAGAATGGGAGTGTGTGTGTGTGTTTTGTGTGATGTATGAATTAAATGAGGATTAGGGTTTTATTTTGGTTTATATACTAAAGCTTTGGTGGGCTTTCATTGGGATTTGGGCCCCAATGATTAGTCCATCATTAGCCCATGATTAACATGTATGCATACACTTAATTACTAAGCTAGACAATTCGACAATTTATCACATAATCAAGAATTTACAATTAGTCATGCTATTAATAATACTAAATCATGCGTTTAAATCACATTGCACATAATGACAATAAATAAATGAACACATAACACAAGTGGTCGGGTTCGGTGATCAACCAAAGGTCGTGGACGTATTCGGTCTAGTTAAGCATTAGTTACTAAGTTAACACTCATAACGTAACTAACGGAGATTGTCTAACGGAAGTTAACCTTGGAATTCTCGGATGTCACAGTGGGTGAACACCCGTTGACCAAAAACACAGAAAAGTCTCTTTGTCATAAAAATTCAAATTTTGCATACGATGCATTGTGATTTATAAGCTCTCACCTCTATTAAACTCAAATGTATTTGGGAAAACTTAAGGTACCCTATTTTCATGAACGTTATTTAATGAGTTTTAGGCTAATAGCTAGAAATGGCAAGGTAACTGGTGCACCCTCAATGTGCCTGTAGTGTGGTGGGTTAGCTGCGGTACACCCTATACATAAGCACTAGGGGCATGTGGAAGGTGAGACCAATACTAGTACTGAACCACGGAATTACTTCAGAATTGTGCACAAAAAGCTTATTTTGAGAACTTCGTCTAATGGGACTATACCCATAGTAAAAAAAATTAATATTACTCCTTTTATAATTTTGCATTTCCCTTATATATATATTTTCACTAGAAGGGACATACATAGTTTAGTAAAATAAACACTTATTTTTCCTAACCCTCTCAATCGAGAGGAACCATTAAGGGTTAAATGTAGATTTCGACCCAAATGAACAAGAACATTTTAACAACTCAAGTTTTGCATTACAAATGACAAACCACATGTTCTCCGTGAACGCCCATGTTACTTATTTCAAGACTCCTATGGGCGTTTGTTGTTTTGGTTCACAGTAGAAACTGTTGAGATATTTCAGTTGGTCCTTCAGTTATTACATTTCTGACCTTCCATTACTTATTGACATCACATACGTCTAAATTTAAAACTAATCATTGACTTGGTAGAGCCTAGCGAATCTTTAGGAGATCACTACATCTATTCACCATGCCATTGGCACTATGTTGCCTTGTAGTGTCATCTGTCTATACCCCTTTTGCGAACTATATGAAACACCTGATCAGTAGCTAAAGTTCAAGGGTGCATACCCACCCTCCAGTCACGTCAACATTCGAACCTTAGGTAGCACTTCATGCCTTTACCGTGTCATTCGACACAACACTTTCTGTTGTCTTTGGTTCACCCAGATTATTAGTGAATGCGCAAAATGAAATCCCGGTCATAGCACCGGATACTATAACTGAGGGTTACTCAGACGTACGACCACTTCATCGTATTAAATATTTTGATTTCGGACACTGGTGTGTTCGTGATACTTGTTAACCCTAACCACGCGACACGATTTGAGTCACTCATGGAAACGCTTATTATAGAAAATCACCCTCTATGCGCTCATACAAAACGTCCTTTTGATGCTTTTAAACATATACCGTCCATCACTCCCCTTTGGAATAAAGAACTTGTTTTCTTTCATAATGATACGTCAGGGCCAAATTCCCATGTTAACGCCGTTAACTTTTTCCGTTAGTTCCGTTAGTTCCGCTAGCGAACCCGTGACCCGTTATTTGAATAATTGCATATGTGTTAATGTTTATTTGCTAATTAATTTTAATAACTTGATTCGTGAATTCATTTCGTAACTATATGTGTTATTTGAAAAATTTGTGTTTTCGAGTGAAACCGGACTTCGTGCGAAATTAAAAAAAATTTTATGTGTAAATGGTAAATATACCTATCCCGACTAAACATTGCATGCTAAATGAGTTAAAAACACTTAGAAAACATTTTTAATGTTTTACTTTTCAAGTTTTAGTAAAAACCCACTTAAAATGATTTTTGTGCTTTATGTGTCAAAATGGGACTTGAGGGACCAAAAGGGTAATTACCCCAAAGACAAAAATCTGCCCTTAACCCCCTCCTCCCCCATTCACGATCTCATTTCTCCCCCCTTCTTCATTTCTCACGGTTCCAACACCAACACACACACAACTTCAAGTTTCTTGAAATCAAACACCAAAGAAGCAAGATTTAAGGTGTTTAAGCTCATTCAACATTCAAGCAAGATAAGGGAAGCTCCATTTCTGCATCACCATCATCAACCGCCCCTTTTCTTCTTCACCCTCGTAAGCCCTAAATTCTCTAACTCGAAATTTATTGAATGCAAGTGTTAAACTTGTGTTTATGTGCAATTTGGTGTGTAAATGTGTTCTTGAAACATGTTTTATGTTAGGTTAAGTTAAATTATAATTTGGGGCTGTTTGTAGTGATATAGTGGCTGTGTCTTTGAAGTAAAAACATGCCATTGGTTGTTCTTGCTAAAGCTTGTGTGATAGAACATGAATTCTAGGTGAAATTGCTTATATGCAAGTGGCATACTTGAATTTTGATATGATCAATGTAAGATTGTTATGACAACTAGAAATCCATGGTAATATGATATCTAAATTGTTACAAGTCCTTACTTGTAGTTAAGTGATCAAAAGATTGGCCAAAACCGTCAAATGAATTTTATGCATTTTGACCCATTAGGACAGATTCTGTCCAAGAAAATGGGTCGAATTCCGCAGGCCATAACTTGCTCAATTTTTATCGAAATCAGTTGATTCTTTTTCCTTAGTAAAGTTACATGTCTTAGATTTATATGGGCTACTCGCACGCTTTCTAAAACCTCCGTTTGGTCACCCAAAAGGCTGCTACAAGTTATGTGTGCAGAGCTGTATTTTAATGGGAAAAGTATACTTTACATTTTGGTCGGGCATGATAACCTTTTTTTAATGAGGGGTTTTGTTAGATTAAAATAAGGTTTATATAATAGAAGTAAGATCTGGAAAGTTTCATGCTCAAACTCTAAGTTTTGAATGAGTTATGCAAATTTTAAACCTACTTTGACTATTTTGCAAAAAGCTGAAATTGCCAACTTCCGACGCGCGTAACTTTCTCGTTACTTCACTTTTTAAGTTGATTGTTTTTGCAAAATTCCCTAAATGTTGAATAGTTCGTTCCTGCAAAATTTTAGAACCTAACTCCATGTATGTCCATGTATGGAGCAAATTAGGCATGCCACCAAATGGTGTGTCAAAGACAATAATGTTGATTTTTGCCAACTTCCGACACGCATAACTTTCTCATTTCTTAACCTTTTAAGTTAATTCTTTTTGTAGCATTCCCTAAATGTTGATTAGTTCCTGCCTGAAAAATTCAGAGGCTAACTCCAAGCATAGAGATAATTAGACATGCCACCACATGTATGCTTGCGTTTGACTTTTTAGTTTGACTTTTTATGCAATTTGACTTGGAATTGTGCATCTATGTTTTCTTACAAGTTTACAACTTGTGTTTAAGTGTTAGGACCACTGTGAATGCTTGATGAAATATTTGTTAATTGATAAGCAATTCGTCCTAGCGAAAACCTCTAATTTGGTTAGACCATATTCATTAAAATAGGTCAATCCTAACCAACATATAAAGTCAAGTGATGTGTACCAGTGCAACCTAAGGTGAGTTTCACTAATCTATTTAATAATATCTGGTTTAGGATGATAACACACAACTAGTTGCATCCGATAAAGGATGGCAATGCAATGACAAAGGTATTTTTGTCTGTTTAAGTAGTTATCCAACACATATCACATGGTTCACTGAATTGTTTTATAATTACAAAAAGTCCTTACTTTCTCGGACCGTTAATAATGAATAGTGAGGTAATGTTGAGTAGTACTACTGGGGATTGACACCCCCGCTCAGCGGTGCACGTGATGCACCCTCCCGACTGCCGGTCGGTCTGAGAACAATATTAGCATAGAACTACCGTGATCGGGAAAGACACGGGGAAGGCAAATCGCACAGGCTAAAACCTGTGACACATAGTCAGCTTCGGTTGCGAACATTCAGGTGAACATAAGCATAGGCTAGCTACCTAACGATATGGATATTACTTGAAAATTGTACGAATTGGTCTTTCGATATTCATATGCATTTTTGGTCTACACGGGTAAGTGTAGACTGCTTTTGTGAACTCACCAGCTTTTGGTGACACTTAATTGTTAAATGCTTTTCAGGTCACTCGGAGGATCAAGGAGGCACGGGCGTAGGCAATACTCAATTTTGTAAAATACTTTGGGAAATGTATTTCAAACACATCAATACCCACTTTTGCAAAACTACAGCTTTGTAAACTTTAAAAATGCTTCCGCTGAATAGTTATATAAACTCTGTTTCGTAATGACTCATTATATGACTATTTTACCCTTCATTGTGGCTTGATTGTAACTAAAGACTTGGATCCTGGTCTGGATCACACCCCACACGGTTATACTCTGTTAGTGGAAATTGGGGGTGTGACATCGAACTTTAGTTGCTCGAACTTGTCCGAACCTTCACCAATCAAAACAATGGCCGAACTGTCTACGAACTTAGTCCGAAGGTGAACCGAACGATGACCAAACTAGTACAATGGCCGAACTCCGTCCGAACTTCGAGTTCGGAGTGGTTACTCCGAAGTTGGCCGAACCTCAAACGAATCCGAACACTATTGACACCATATTCGCGATTTTGAGAAATTTTGAACGAGATTTCGACAGAAACACAAGCACATTCGATAGAAACAATCTAGAAGTATATTTTTTATGAGAAGCACACTCGAAAAGATCAAACGAACTTCACATGACGATCAGGAACCATGTATCAACAGCACCAAATGATCAAAACACAGAAAAAAATTGGAAACACAGTTTTTGGACGTGAAACATGATGTGAAATGAGCAAATTTTCAGAAACAAAAGTTGAACGATGAGGAGATGAAGAGAACTTATGAAGCTACACCTGAGAAATATGAATCATCTGAGCCAGAGTCTGAGGAAGATATTTTTGAAGAAGAGATTGAGGTTGAAGATATCACTGAAGAAGAATATCCAAATCTATATTCCAATTTCAATAACAAAAATCAGTCTGGTGATGATTTTGAAGTATTTCCCAAAGAGAAAGGTGTTGAAGTTGAGGAGAGATTGAAAAAGAAAGAGGCTGAAAAACCTGAAGACCTGATTGCTAAAGAGGCAAAGGAACAGAATCAACGATGGGTGTTCAGTGAATAGATGAAGACATTCCATGCAAATTATGTTCCTCCTCCAAAGCCAATCAAGCAAAGAATGCATGTAAAATTCAAGGGTCAGGCGTCAGGTGAAATTATCAGTTGGATGTATGCTGAAAGTCTTAGGTGCTATGGAATTAAACGACAACATGGAATTCAACAATATCAAGATTGCACGGGACTTTGATTCATTACCGGTTCGGGATATTCGGGAGCTTACGCGAAAGCCGTTCTGCAATTATGGTAATGATTGAAGGGGTTACCACTTCAAGAATCAAATTGAGAAAGAATTAATGTATTTCTGGCTTTTAATTTCTGAAACCTCAAAAACCGAAGAGGCGTAGACATGCATCCAACCAAGATTCATAAGAGAACTGGGAAGAAGCTGATAATACTTGTCTTCAAAACAAAGCCTAATGTGATGAAGAAGATTACGTTGATTTAAATGCAATTGGGCTTCATTCAAGATTGAAGTGGTGGTATTATAATGAGAAAACGGGAGAAGCTGTAATAGTGTTGAAGAAAGACAACAGGGTTGTGAAGATTTATGATCCGATGTGGTTGATTAACTTATCAAAAGCTAATATAGATGTGTTGTATCACAATTAGATCCTATTTCATCCAGATTATATGGATCAGTCCTTGTAGTTTCAAAGGGTGATATGAATATGCTTTCCGTTCAACATCTATGGTGGGCACAATCATCAGAGTACCTGGACTGAGATGGAGACTGGAGCTGAA
Source organism: Deinandra increscens subsp. villosa (assembly GCA_039602395.1). Taxonomy (NCBI): domain Eukaryota; kingdom Viridiplantae; phylum Streptophyta; class Magnoliopsida; order Asterales; family Asteraceae; genus Deinandra; species Deinandra increscens. Next base: position 12,222,904 of record JBCNJP010000025.1, on the reverse strand, counting down.
AACTGACAAAGACTGGCCAGCATTTTCCAAGGGGGAGTTTGTTGATACCTGCAGATGGCAAGATGCTGGATCAGACAATGTTTTAAAGAGTTCAAGATTTCAAGTTATTGGCCGAACCCTGTCCTATCCCTGGCCGAACTGCAGCCGAACTACAGGCGAACTGCAGGTTCGGACAAGCAAAGGAGTTCGGATAGTGGAGGTTATATATATAGGTCGATAGGTTTGATTTTTGTAACAAAGCTTTCTTATATGTGTGTAAGTGAACGTGTTTTTGTGCTCTGAGTCTTTGTAAATTGTTCTTGCTTACTAAATGAGATTAAGTATTATATTTACACATGTGTTCAACGTTTTGTTTACCCAATGATGTCGAGCTGATCATGATCCATCCGCAAACTTTGTTTCAGCAAACTCTCCATCCCGTAACCGTGTGCGTAGGAATCATCTCATTTCTCTCATTCACTACAACTGTCGTGCCCCCTTTCTTGGGCACAACCTGAACCGGACTGACCCAAGGTGAATCAGATATAGGATAAATCAAACCAGCATCCAAAAGCTTCAAAACATCTTTCTTCACCACATCCTGCATGTTCGGGTTCAGTCGTCTCTGCCTCTACACAACAGGCTTAAACTCATCCTCCGGCCATATGAATCTTATGCGTGCAGAAAGAAGGGCTAATCCCCTTAATATCCATAATCTGATACCAATGATCACAGGAAGTCTCGAATCCGTCTCTAAAAATGCATACTCCAAGTGTGATGGTAACTCCTTAAGCTCTAATTTGGGCGGATCCTCGACAGACGGTTTAGATTTGGCTCTCATGGTGTCAATGACCTCAAAAACCTCTGGGCTCATGTCTAATGCACTAGTCACCTCACACGCAACAGCAACATACACACCAAGCTGCGGGTCAACTCTACCCCAAAGCTGCTGTCACACCCCAACCGACGGCGGAAACGTCGAGGCATAATTAGATTGTCCATAAGCTCATGACAACTAATTTAGTGACAATAGTTAAATAATGAATTTTATTGATAACATTGAAAACTGAAACAATACACCACATATTGATAACAAATACAATTTCTTTATTAAACTAGGTCCAAAATCCCTATGTGATAGCATCTTGAAACATCAACATCATAGCCTGCAACATGTATAAAATAAAGGGGTCAACTATAAATAGTTGGTGAGGAACCACCGGTTGATACATAACATATAATTGAAAAATATGTGTTACGTGTCATATGATAGAATAATTGAAATATAACATGCTAGAAGATATTGACAACATGAACGATAGGCATAACCAAAATTGCTGGTATAAAATGACAACATGAAATACTAGGCATAAACAAACCTCAATGACACATGATAGATTCCCTAACCCGCAGGTTAGACTATATGAAATAATGAAATAGGCTCCAAACACCCAACGCCGAACCGGTCAAGTTGAGTGGGTTATCAACCGATAGATCTACCTTTGTTACCGCAGGCCTTACATTAATATTTATGCCAAATGAAAGACATGACAGACATGACAACCATAACATACTTGACCTCCAATGATAAAGATGAAAACCTTTGATAAACATGAAATCCTTTGAAAATCACATATTAACAAATCATGCTAGAAGTCACATAACACATAATTCACACATAGATCGCATACACATGGTAAATGATAAACTTGAAAGACAACAATTTGAAATAGGATATATGTTGCAACCCCAAAAATGAGAAAATGAGAAAACGGGCAAGGATTACTCACTTGGATTAGATGTTAAGCCCACGAAGCGAAAAGTGAAAGTGAAAGGATTAGTCTCAAAGATACATCCTAAAAGAATAGAAGGGGACGACATGAATATTGGAATATGGGATTCTAAGCTCCTATGCATTTGGGGAATGGTTTTAATGTTATAAATTGAAGTTTAAAAAAATGTTAACTTTTAAAAATAACAATACCTTAAACGTTACTAGACATGCTTTGGCCTAATAAGTTATGACACTCTCATCGGGGCATCCCAGGTAAGCATCTAGGTCCGACTATGGGATTTATGCGAACACTTATCTATTGACATAGACCCCGACTACCGGTGATTTCACCCTTACAGTTACTACATGTCATTCACGTCTCAAGTACTATGACTAGTTATGTTTGATAAACAATAGGTTTGGTTCTACGGCTTTTGAAATCTTAAAATGACATTTATGTTCAAAACCTGAATTACATATTAGAACGATTAAGAATTAGTTTAATTGTTGGTTTGTGAAAAACAAGCCTAAATCCCCAATTGTTCATGCATAAAATGTTGACTTTTGGATTAGAAGAATATAAATGAAATTAGACATGCTAGGTTGGACTTGTTGGGCCTAACGAGCCTCTACAAGGCAACACCAAGCTTAAAGGCGGCCTAAGCAAGGCTACACGTCCTAAGGACGTGCCTTAGCAAAGCTAGGTTGTCCTAAGTACACGCCTTAACAATGCTAGGCGTTCTAAGAACGAGCCTTAGCAAGACTACCTAAACGAGCCTAAAGCATCTAACTATGAAGCTAAATTAAACTAAGAAAGCGATAAATAAACGAATAACAAAAAGAACAAAAGAAAGAAAGAATGAAAGAAAAGAAGAAGATTTACCTCAAAGAAGCTTTTCAAATGAGACGAGCTTGAATGGCAGCACCTCCCCGTCGAGAGTATAAAAAAAAACTACTAAGTACGACACCCAAAGGGGTATTGTGGTTGTGGAACCACTAAAAATTGGTTATTCCATCTGTTTATACTCAAACTAGGAGTTGCAACCTATAAGAGACATAGTAGGAGTATTTATAGGTTTGAAAGGGAGAAAAAACTTGTTATTTTGGCGATGTGGGATGGGTTTAGAAGGGGGGTCGCGACTCTGCAAATTAACAACCAACACCAACCTTGTTTTCGCAATTCCCGCTTCGTTATAAGTCAGTTTCGCATGCAGTTTTCGCCTAAGTTCATCGTTTTCATAGTACTATCATATGGAGAGACGGTAATCTAGCATTCATGGTGTTGAGAATCGGGTTTAAAACCTTGGATCATAATGTGGGTTGGGTTTCTAGGTTTTTGAAAGATACGGATGTTACAGTCTCCCCTACTTTAGGAAATTTCGTCTCGAAATTCACTTAGTGAAAGGTTGTGAAAGGATTGCACTCAAGGGTACACTTATGGTTATAAAATCAATTGTAAGGTTTACATAACCGCAAGGATTTAATTTGGTCAGTGATATAAACTTGTGAGACCGGTGTTGACACAACCACCAGGGCCAACTCTTGCTCGGACACCTAGTCCACTTTTAGAGCACGACCGATGCTTATATATAGGGTGTACCGTAACTAACCCACCACATCTTTGGTACTCCAAAAGCGTATTAGTTTCCTATAAAGAGCCTCCCTAACAAACACCAAAATACAACAAAAAAAAAGAGAGAGTTTCAATAAACGAATACTTGAAACCACAACAGTCAGTTGTAAATTGTATAACCCTTGATAGTTTGGCATAAAAGAATTGATGGCCAACAAATCGGGAATCATGGGTCATACTTTGATTTGAAGATGACATCGTATTATTTTCTAAACGAATGGGTCAAGAAAACGAAATCCATAGTCTCCACTACTTTAGAATATCCTAGTAAGAAGAGACAGATGATAGAAAATGGGGTTGAGGGGTTAACATGTATCCATTCGAAAGTGACAAATTGACTAATTGAAATCAATAAAAATGAATGCATTAAGTTGAAATTGATAACTTAAGTTGAAATCAATGTAAATGATAAAATAATGTCGGATTTTAAACAAGTGAACGCGTTCAATTCTGGCGAACTAGATGTGTCGCGACCCACACCCAGTCCACCTCTCTCAAGGCGCGGGGTCTAGATGAAATCCCAAAAAAAAAAAAATTCCTTGCTAATACAACAAGACCTCACGACTATGACCCAAAATCAATCTCATGGTTAACTAGTATTACATACAATTGACGGTTATAGTTCGTATTGTCACACCCCAACCAACGGCGGAAACGTCGGGGCATGATTAGATTTCCCATAAGCTCATGACAACTAATTTAGTGACAATAGTTAAATAACGAAATTCATTGATAACATTGAAAGATAAAACAATACACCACATATTGATAACAAATACAATTTCTTTATTAAACTAGGTCCAAAAGCCCTATGTGATAGCATCTTGAAACATCAACATCATAGCCTGCAACATGTATAAAATAAGGGGGTCAACTATAAATAGTTGGTGAGTAACCACAAGTTTGATACATAACATATATTTGAAAAACATGTGTTACGTGTCATATGATAGAATATGTGAAATATAACATGCTAAAAGATATTGACAACATGAAAGACTACGCATAACCAAAATTGCTGGTATAAAATGACAACATGAAATACTAGGAATAAACAAACATCAATGACATATGAAAGATTCCCTAACCCGCAGGTTAGACTATATGAAATAATGAAATAGGCTTCAAACACCCAATGCCGAAACGGTCAAGTTGAGTGGGTTGTCAACCGACATATCTACCTTTGTTACCCCAGGCCTTACGTTAATGTTCATGCCAAATGAAAGGCATGACATGCATGATAACCATGACATACTTGACATCAAATGAAAACATGAAAACCTTTGATAAACATGAAAACCTTTGAAATTCACATATTGCCAAATCATGCTAGAAGCCACATAACACATAATTCACACATATATCACATACGCATGGTAATTGATAAACTTGAAAGATAACACTTTGAAATAGGATACATGTTGCAACCCCAAAAATGAGAAAATGAGAAAAGGGGCAAGGATTACTCACTTGGTTTAGAAGTTAGGTCCACGAAGCAAAAAGTGAAAGTGAAAGGATTAGTCCCGAAGTTTCATCCTAAAAGAATAGAAGGGGAGGACATGAATATTAGAATATGGGATTCAAATCTCTTATGCATTTGGGGGATGGGTTTTAATGTTATAAGTTAAAGTTTGAACAAAGATGTTAACTTTTAAGAGTGTCAATACCTTAAACGTTACTAGACACGCTTTGGCCTAATAGGTTATGACACTCTCATCGGGGCATCCCAGGTAAGCGTCCAGGTCCGACTATGGGATTTATTGTGAACTCTTATCCTTTGACAGAGACCCCAACTATCGGTGTGTTCACCCTTCCAGTTACTACATGTCATTCACGTCTCAAGTACCATCACTAAATATGTTGTTAAATAGAGATCGATTTCTAAGCTATTTGAAATTCTTAAAAATGAGTTTATGTTCAAAACCTGAATTACATATTAGAATGATTAAGAATTAGTTTAATTGTTGATTTGTGAAGAACAAGCCTTACTCCCCAATTGTTGATTTGTGAAGAACGAGCCTCTACAAGGCTACAGAAAGCCTAAATCGGCCTAAGCAAGGCAACACGTCCTAATGACATGCCTTTGAAAAGCTAGGCCGTCTAAATGACAAGCCTTAACAATGCTAGGCGTTCTAAGAACGAGCCTTAGCAAGGCTACCTAAATGAGCCTAAAGCACCTAACTAAGAACCTAAACTAAACTAATTAAACTAATAAAGCGATAAATAAACGAATAACGAAAGGAAGGAAAGAAAGGAAACAAAGAAAGAAAAAGAAGAAGAATTACCTCAAAGAAGCTTTTCAAACGAGACGAGCTTGAAGGGCGGCACCTCCTCGCCGAGAGCATAAAAAAACTACTAAGCACGACACCCGAAGGGGTATTGTAGTTGTGGAACCGCCAAAAATTGGTTATTCCACTTGTTTATACTCAAACTAGGAGTTGCAAACTATAAAGGATCAAGGGAGGGTATTTATAGATGAGAAATGGAGTGAAATTTTGTTTTAGGGGCGATGTGGGATGGGTTTAGAAGAGGAAAACGCGTCTTTGCAATCAACAACAAACACCAAACTTGTTTTCGCGATTCCCGCTTCGTTATAACTCGGTTTTGCACGCGGTTTTCGCCACACATTCACCATTTTCAGAGTACTATCACATGGAACAGAGTAATCTACCATTTATGGTGTTGAGAATTGGGTTTAAATCTTGGATCTTGATGTGGGTCGAGTTTTCGAGTTTTTAAAACATACGGATGTTACAGTCTCCCCTACTTTAGGAAATTTCGTCCCGAAATTCAGTTAGTAGAGATTGTAGGAAAAAGGAATGAGGATAGTTAAATGTTATACCGAAAAAAAATATTAATTGTAAAAGTTTCCTTTGAAATAGTGATATAAACTTTTGAAACTAATTTTGACACACGACAAAGGCTAACTCTCGGTCCGACACCTAGCCAACTTTTACAGCACCATCGATGCTTATATATAGGGTGTACCGCAGCTAACCCACCACATCGTTGCTACTTCAAAAGTGTGCTAGTTGCCTACAGAGAGACTCCTTCACACAACATAAAAACCATAGAAAATGTTTTGATAAGGGAAGACTAGACACCGCAAGATCCATACGTAGAATATATAACATTTGATGCATTTGACAATGACATGGTTAGTGGCATATAGGCATGGAAAGAGTACCATGCCGAGAATCAAATGTCATAGATGATTCGAAGACGAGAATGCATGATTTGACCAAACAACTTGATAAGTAAAGTGAAAGTCACAGTCTCCCCTAATTTAGGATATCCAAACGAGGAGAGGCAAAGGATAGAATAAGTGGTTGAGGGGTTAACATGTATCCATTTGAAAGTGATAACTTGACTAAATTAAAATCAATGTAAGTGAATGTATCAATCGAAATTGAAACCAATGCAACTAATAAAACAGTGTCGGATTTTAAATATGAGAATGCGTTCGATTCTGGCGAACTAGATGTGTCGCGACTCACACCCAGTCCACCTTTCTCGAGGTGCGAGGTCTAGACGAAAAAAAACAGTCCTTGCTAATACGACAAGACCTCACGGCTATGACCCAAAATCAATCGTATGGTTAACTAGTATTACCCACAATTGACGGTTATAGTTCGTATAAGTCTTGGTTAGCAAGATTGGTAAAACATGATAATGAAAACATGCAATGGTGAAAACACGTGATAATGAAAACAGGCAATATTGAAAACATGTGATAAGGTGGTCATGTGATGATGAAAGCGTGTAAGTTGTAACATTCATGGTATGAAATAGTGGAAACATGTGGTAATAATAAATATGAAAATTTGTGATAATGAAAACTTGAGGTAGTGAAAACATGAAAGCATGAGATAGTGAAAATATTTGATCATGTAAACATGAGATAACGATAGCATAAAGGCTAATCGTGATAAGCGAACGGTTTACAAGTGGTATATCAAATGGCATGATTCAAATGAATGTATTAACTTAAATCGAATGATATGAATTTTGAAAGTTGAATATCATTTAAGCATAAGCATGTAAGATTGAAATCATGAATTAAAGGTCGAAACACACAAGTCTGGATTTTGAAATACACGAATTGAACCGGATGTTGTAATCTACACACCGAATATAGAAATCTTCAAACTGAGAGTTGAACACTGTAAACCATAGAGTTGAACTCGCGAGCCGAGAGTTGAATACCGCAAGCCAAGCGTTGAAAATCACAACCGAATTCACCATCTGAGAGTTGAAAATCGCAAACCGAACTCACCAATCAATTTTAGAATAATGTGAGTTATAAACTTTTGAATAAACATGTCGTGTATTGACACAACGAGTTTAAATCCATAGATCAACATTAGAAACTGCGAATCGAGTCCACACGTCGAGTATTGAATAAAGCAAGTTTGGAACTCATACACCGAGCATTGAAAACCACGGTTTAAATTTGAAACATTGAATAGCGTGAAAATGGAAAAATTTATACAATTTGTATCGAAATGCGGAATAACGCAAGTCTTCCCAAAGATTATTGTTTGGGTCAAAATTTCATGTAAAAATTTTCGAATACAGGATTTCGCCAACGAAGACGATAACGAATTTATCCAGGTAAGAGAGCTGCAAAAGAATCCAGGAGTTTCACAAGAGTGTTTGGTTAGCCAAAAGAAGCTTATGGCTAAGCACAACCAAGGATTCGAAAAGGTAACGTTGATCAGAACTGAGAAGTATCCATACTATTTAAGTAGTATAGATGCGGGGATATCATCATCATGAATGCTATAAGAGACTAAATGGGAGCCGTAATTGCGGAACAGAAGAATTAGAGGTAGGTGGCTGACACAAAACAGTGTGAGGCGATAGGGTGACTTGCCAACAGGAGTAGTACCAAGTAAGTTAATGCGAAAGTCGTCTTGGCGAACGGGAGGAAGACCCAATATGTCTTCGGGAAACACTTCAGGGAAGTCCCAAACGACTAGGATGTCTTGGACTCCCTATTCCTGATTACGAACGTCCACAATGCCATGTACTCCTTATGCAAGTACTTGTGGGCTTTAACGTCGGACATGAGCTAGAACCCATGGAGTGGTTTATCGCCATAGATTGCCTGGACTTGATTGTCGAGCGGGGAAAACGAACGATCTTCGAATTCGCAATACACACAAAATTTGACGTTAGCTAGGGTAAATATGAGTTTGGATAAAAATGAATGTTAAGGCGAAACTGTTGGAAAATCGCGTAATTGCGATTGGAATATAACCTTGAATATAAAGGATGAGTTTTTTTTTTTTGAATTTAATAAACATGTATAGTTATCTACTCGTAAAGTTGTACAGTCGTAAACTCGTACACATGCAATCCCGTAAGCATGTGGACTCGTAAACTCATAATTTCATAAACGAGTAAACTCCTAAACATGTATACCTAAAAGTGCAAAACGTGATATTTTGGTGGGGTTCAAAAAATGAATAATTTAATATTTTATAAAACGGGATATCATGTACGTGTGAGTCCGTAGGCTCGTTAATGGGTAAACACGTTAACTCATAAGCATGTAATCCCATAACCATGCAAACTTGTAAACTCATGAACCCATCGACAAGCACTCGCTCACCTGTAAATGAGTTAAAACGTAAAAAAAATACGTGATATAAATAGGTTTTGAAATGATGAATGTAAATTGTTTTGAATTGTACATCGAACAATGAAATTGTTATAACCTATTTGTTAGCAACACAAACTTACTTTTGTCTTATCATTGTAATTGATACTTGGTTTTGCAATTCTCTTCTGTTATGTACTTAGAGAACTTTGTGTAATTGTTAACGAACTTGCTTATGCTTCTTAGCGTACTTGTTACTTATGCTTCTTATCGGACTTGTGATTAATGATCTTAACGGACTTGATTTCACTCTTAGCGTACTTGTTTATTTCCTAGCGTACTTGTTTGCTTAGAGTATGTATTAATGTTCCTAGCGTACTTCTTTTGTTGATAACAAACTTGTTAGCGTATTTGTTTATGTTAGCGGACTTGTTGATGCTTAGCGTACTAGCTAGCGGACTTGTTTATGCTTAGCGCACTTACTAGCGTACTTGTTAGTGCTTAGCGAACTTGTTAGCGAACTAGTCAATACTTAGCGTACTTGTTAGCGGACTAGATAATACCTAGCGTACTTGTTAGCGAACTTAGTGATATCTAGCGAACTTGATATAATGCTTAGCGGACTTCTTTTACTGTTAGGATATTTTGCTGAATTCTATGGTAATGATTGTGTCGTGTCAAACATTCTCTTTGTCTCCATCACACTGGTAGTATAAATACTACTTGGAAAAACCCTATTGAGCACGCATCAAGGTTTGCCTACTGGAGAGAGCCTCTTGTGTGTGTGTTCTTGGTGTTAGTGTGTGTTTTTGAGTTTTAGAGATCACCCATGGGTGATCGTTGAGGCGAATCCAACCCAAATCAACCATCACACATGATTTCCGCACTTGTGTGATGAATCGTATGAGAACAAGATGCTCAAATATGGTCCTGACAATTGGTATCAGAGCGGGTAACCGATCAGATTTCATCTTACGATGAATCTGTTCACTCGAATCTGTTCACTCGAATCTGAATTTTGAGATTGAATGGGTGAAGATGAGAAAACTCATTTTTGAGACTTTTTCTTCTATTTTTCTTGTTTCTGGATGGATTCTGATGATATGGATACTTGATTCGTGTTTGGGAGTTCATCTAGATGCATGTTTATGATTTACTTGTTCAAATCTGTGGAGAAAATGAAGATCCGAGCTGAAAAAACGTAACAGTTGAGTTTTTCCCGTTTTTAGGGTTTTTGAAGATTTTTGGGCTTGATTCTGAGTTTTTGGGGCATTTCTTCATGTTTTCGGATGAAACGAGGTATGATTTTCAGTGGAAAAGCCATTCCGAAATCCATTGGAAGCATCTGTTTCGTCTGATTCTCAACGGCTTGGGCAGATCTGGAAAAACACACACTAGTGTGTGTTTCATGGTGTTCTTCGTGTTCTTGAAGATTTCCAGATTTTGAAGACTGTTTTTGATCCGATTTGCTACTGTTATGGAGTGTTGGTGGCCACAACATTGTCATGGATGGTTTAGCTTCACACATCGTGCATCATAACGGGTTTTCCTATCATTTTTGGGCAGATTCAAGTTCACCAAGTAAGGATTTCTTATGTTCATCATTTTTCCAGATTTATCTAACTGTTGTGAAGATATGAAGATGTGCTTAGCGGACTTGTTGAGTTCTTTACCGGACTTGTTCTCCTCTTAGTGAACTTCATCTGTTTTAGTGGACTTGTGTCCTTAGCGGACTTGAGAAGAGTCTTAGCGGACTTCTAAGACCCCTAGCGGACTTCTTGTATGCTTTAGCGGACTTCTTGAGCTTAGCGGACTTGTTTCTGGGTTTTTGCTCGAAGTTATTTCAGAGGTTTTTGATCGTTAAGGGTTGTAGAGCACGTCGATACGAGTTCAACGGTCCAAAATTCATCAAATTTGGTTGAGTATTATGGGAGTTATGAACGGAATTACGCGTTTCTGGCGAACGCTGCGATTTTCCGGTCGGTATTTCCGGTTAACTAGGGTTCGAAGGTTGAAGAAGGACCAGATGATGACGTGTCAAGCAAATATTGGGCACAAGAGAATTATGTTCTCTCTCATCTCTCGGCTGGAATGATTTCTTTGTCAACTCCCTTAAATGTTGTCTATTTCTTATTGGTGGATGACAAAGCATGTGGGCCCCTGGTCATAGAAAGATCCGTTGAAGGCATTTTGGTTGCCACTCTCCCATTGGAGAAAACAATTCACGTGGGACCCGACCTAAATAAAGATCCGTTGGAGTGCATGTGAGTTGCTGGCTTCTGATTGGCGCTTACTCCTTTCCCACGGATCATGATCTAGGCCATCCATTACCTTAAATCTCTACAGTAGATTTAATAGGCAAACTCAATCCTGATTGGTCAGATTTAAAGCACAAGGATTATGGTCTTTCTGAGCTAAAATCTGATTGGTTGAATTATTTTGACTTGGATTATGGTTTTCTTTGGTGGATTTAATTACACTAATTAAATTTTCAGCATTATTCGTCAATTACGGAGTTTTTCTTGTCTATTTTTAACAAGATTAACGAGATAACTCCACGACGAAAATTCAGAAAATTTTTATTAGCCGTGGATTTATTCTGATTTATTGGGGTTCTCGTTTATTGGCGTCGCGCAACGTATGCTATTGACCACTAACGGGTTAGCTTTATTATCCGGTTAATTACGAAGTTTTCTCGTTATGTCTTATAGTTTATTTTTAGTGGATGCAGCGTGGATGTCAGCAAACCGGATTAACTGGAATCTCAGTTAATTATGGAATTTATCCGTTAAATCTCTCGAGAAGCCGTTACTTGTCGAAAATTGACAGAATTTTTCGGATTGAGCCGTTTTCGCTGATGTCTCTCAGAAATCTTCACGGAATTTATTTCCGAGCTCATTTTTCTTCGCCCAAAATTACGAAGACTTCGGTTTTGATTATTTTCGTTCGGGATCTCAATTTTTCTCCGATTTGACAATTATCTTTAATTTTCGCATCCAACCTCACTCAGGCGGATCATTCACAACTGTCAGCATCTGATTTCTGGTTTTTCGCGAGATTTTCCGATTTCAAGATTATTTATCTGGTTTCTCTAGGCAACCGATCGCGACGGTTCGACTCTCCGCATCTGATTTTTACGCTTCCGACTAGATGTTTTTGGAGAGATTTAGAGAAATAAGAGAAATTTTATGGATTTGGATATCGGGTCGATTATTCGGAGTTGGAGCATTTTCAGTGTTTGATTGGTTTATGTGATTCAGTTTGTTGCGGTTTGGACTCCGAGATGTAGCATTTTCTCAGTATTGTACCCGACCGTGTGAACCGAGTGAGCGGAACACTTGGATCTCGAACTGGAGCAACGAGAACAGAAGAAGCTTATTCAGAGGGGGAATCTCTACGACAGATTGTTTCCGGTTTATCAGTTTCTCATTGAAGATGTACGGCAGAGCGATTCTTCAGCAGTTGAATAGATTTGAAAGCATCAGTCAAGGGGGAATTGTTGGAACTTTAAATCTATGTGACTGACGCCATCAAATCTGTTTACCGAAGCATTCGACTGAAGAATCCATGTGATTTGATTCAGAGACACGGGTTGTGATGCTCGAGGCTTGCAGTTTGGACCGAAGACCGTTTTCCGGAAAAGTCAACCGTTCGGGTCAACGGTCAACGTAAAATTCAACGGAAGATCGGTTCGAGCGAGTCAAGCTTCGGATTAATTAAATCAACTTTGATTTAATTAATATTTATGTTATTTACCTTTCTTGTAATTTTCAGTTTTGTTTATGTTTATGTTGTTAGTCACCCTCACTATATATATAGTGAGGGTGCCCATTACAAGAAAGAGTCTCTGAGTGTGGAGATGATGATTTTCTTGTAGAGTGTGAGATTTCCATTCTAGAGAGAGATAGTGAGTCATGGAATTCCATGAGAGAGTGTTTGTCATGATTTCTTGATTGTAATCATTCGATTAATGAATTCATTCGACTTGTTTATCATCTTTTCTTATGTTTATGATTATCCTTTGATTCTTCTCATCTTCATCTTCATCTCATTTTTTTTGGAGTTTTTCGAATCTGATCCTAATTCTTGCTCAAGATCAGGATTCTTGATGTGAGAATCGGTCCTGACAGAAATCACGGATGAATTCTTTTTTTTTTAAAGTCGTAAGCTTAAAAACCGACTGACTGGATTCAAACGGTAAATTTGACTTGAGATCAAAACGTGGTTGTGCGCACTCGTTTGACTAGTTTGACCGAAGCATTGTCTGCAATAGCCAGCCTAGGACACACATTGTAGGGTTGCGTGAATCACCACGCGGGTGTGTCTATAGAGCGTTGGTGCAACAGGTTGGGCTGTGATTAGATCAATGGGTTGAATCTAAAATGGGTTGGTAACAAGATTTGATAAAACAATCAATCGACCACGACTTGAGAATCGTGAAATGAAGGTTTTGAAACTAAGCAAGAGCGTTTAATGAACTCACAAGGTTTTGGTTTAAAAAATGGGATAATCAAATCCATAGCACATTTATGGTGACAATGAATGACATGAATTTGAAATACAATGACGATGTGTAAAAAAAAACAAGAGTATGTGAAATCTCGCGGGAAATAAATTGATTGTATAAACATTATGAAATACCTCGAGGATGGAATCGGAAAATTGTGAAACTCGAGCTACTAAATAAATAACATGGGATTATTTGAATTCTCAAAGGCAAGTCGGAATGGAACTATGAACCGATAACGTAAATCGTAGGATAGTGTAGGATGTGATACGCCACAGGAGTGTCGTACAACGTTATGAAATTGTAAAATAGAAATCACAAGGATGAATTTGGGTGAAATAAAACACGAAAGGTTTGAATATGAAAAATTAATTGACTAAAATATGAGGGGTAAAATATGTAAGAATGTGAAAGTAAGTGTCGATGGTGAAAATTTCAAAAATGTTATTGAAATCATGAAAAGTGGCGTCTTAGTCATGAAATCTTGAAAATCAAAAGAATATCATAGATCGAAATCAGAGTATAAACAGAATATCATGAAATCACATGCAAAACACGAAACCGAATTGACTTGTTTAAAATCAATGGAATGGTTCTCATTTCCCGATTGGAAAACTACCACCTTTGATTAATTAGGGTTGATATGGTTCCTAGAAACGTTTGTTATGACATGCTTTTGCCTAATAGGTTAAGGCACTTTCACCACGGTGTCCTAGGTAACGCTTACCTATATAGACACCCTGACTACTGGTGCTTTCACTCTTCCAGTTACTACATATCCGTTACTAAGGAACCTAACCCGGACGAGATTTAAAAAAAACAATCGAATAAAATCAAGTTCCCTATAGCCTAGGAAGCCTGAAATTGAGTGCATGAGTGTGTGATAAGTATGAGACTTGAGGTACATCTTAATTAAGGCAAAAAAACACATAAAAAGGGCAATCTGAAATACACGAGGTTCTCGTGTTTGGACACCTAAGGCAATAGTCTAGGTCATTCCATTTCTAATAACCTAGTTCCCTATAGCCATGGCTCTGATACCAATCTGTCACACCCCAACCGACGGCGAAAACGTCGGGGCATGATTAGATTGCCCATAAGCTCATGACATCTAATTTAGTGACAATAGTTAAATAACGAAATTCATTGATAACATTGAAAGATAAAACAATACACCACATATTGATAACAAATACAATTTCTTTATTAAACTAGGTCCAAAAGCCCTATGTGATAGCATTTTGAAACATCAACATCATAGCCTGCAACATGTATAAAATAAGGGGGTCAACTATAAATAGTTGGTGAGTAACCACAAGTTTGATACATAACATATATTTGAAAAACATGTGTTACGTGTCATATGATAGAATATGTGAAATATAACATGCTAGAAAATATTGACAAATGAAAGACTAGGCATAACCAAAATTGCTGGTATAAAATGACAACATGAAATACTAGGCATAAACAAACCTCAATGACATATGAAAGATTCCCTAACCCGCAGGTTAGACTATATGAAATAATGAAATAGGCTTCAAACACCCAACGCTGAAACGGTCAAGTTGAGTGGGTTGTCAACCGATAGATCTACCTTTGTTACCCCAGGCCTTACGTTAATGTTTATGCCAATTGAAAGACATGACAGGCATGATAACCATGACATACTTGACATCTAATGAAAACATGAAAACCTTTGATAAACATGAAAACCTTTGAAATTCACATATTGCCAAATTATGCTAGAAGCCACATAACACATAATTCACACATAGATCACATGCGTATGGTAATTGATAAACTTGAAAGATAACACTTTGAAATAGGATACATGTTACAACCCTAAAAATGAGAAAATGAGAAAAGGGGCAAGGATTACTCACTTGGATTAGATGTTGGGTCCACGAAGCGAAAAGTGAAAGTGAAAGGATTAGTCCCGAAGTTTCATCCTAAAAGAATAGAAGGGGACAACATGAATATTGGAATATGGGATTCAAATCTCTTATGCATTTGGGGGATGGGTTTTAATGTTATAAATTAAAGTTTGAAAAAAAATGTTAACTTTTAAGAGTGCCAATACCTTAAACATTACTAGACATGCTTTGGCCTAATAGGTTATGACACTCTCATCAGGGCATCCCAGGTAAGCGTCCAGGTCCGACTATGGGATTTATGCGAACTCTTATCATTTGACAGAGACCCCAACTACCGGTGTATTCACCCTTCCAGTTACTACATGTCATTCGCGTCTCAAGTACCATCACTAAATATGTTATTAAATAGAGATTGATTTCTAAGCTATTTGAAATTCTTAAAAATGAGTTTATGTTCAAAACCTGAATTACATATTAGAATAATTAAGAGTTAGTTTAATTGTTGATCTGTGAAGAACAAGACTTAATCCCCAATTAGTTCATGCATAAAAACGCTGACTTTTGGATTAGAAGAATATAGATGAAATTCGACATGATAGTTTAGACTCGTTGGGCTTAACAAGCCTCTAAAAGGCTACAGAAAGCCTAAATCGGCCTAAGCAAGGCAAGACATACTAATGACGTGCCTTTGAAAAGTTAGGCCGTCCAAATGACAAGCCTTAACAATGTTAGGCGTTCTAAGAACGAACCTTAGCAAGGCTACCTAAACGAGCCTAAAGCACCTAACTAAGAACCTAAACTAAACTAATTAAACTAATAAAGCGATAAATAAATGAATAACGAAAGGAAGGAAAGAAAGGAAACAAAGAAAGAAAAAGAAGAAGAATTACCTCAAATAAGCTTTTCAAACGAGACGAGCTTGAAGGGCGGCACCTCCTCGCCGAGAGCATAAAAAAACTACTAAGCACGACACCCGAAGGGGTATTGTAGTTGTGGAACCGCCAAAAATTGGTTATTCCACTTGTTTATACTCAAACTAGGAGTTGCAAACTATAATATCAAGGGAGGGTATTTATAGATGAGAAATGGAGTGAAATTTTGTTTTAGGGGCGATGTGGTTAGAAGAGGAAAACACGTCTTTGCAATCAACAATAAACACCAAACTTCTTTTCGCGATTCCCGCTTCGTTATAACTAGGTTTTGCACGCGGTTTTCGCCAGAAATTCACCATTTTCAGAGTACTATCACATGGAATAGAGTAATCTACCATTTATGGTGTTGAGAATTGGGTTTAAATCTTGGATCTTGATATGGGTCGAGTTTTCGAGTTTTTAAAACATACGGATGTTACACGTATGAGTCTTGGTTAGCAAGATTGGTAAAACATGTGATAGTGAAAACACGTGATAATGAAAACATGCAATATTGAAAACATGTGATAAGGTGGTCATGTGATAATGAAAGCGTGTAAGTTGTAACAATGATGGTATGAAATAATGGAAACATGTGGTAATACTTGAGGTAGTGAAAATATGAAAACATGAGATAGTGAAAACATTTGATCATGAAAAGATGGGATAAGGATAGCACAAAGGCTAATCGCGATAAGCGAATGGTTTAAAAGTGCCAAGTGGTATATTAAATGGTAATATTCGAATGAAAGGATTAATTACATAAGCATGTAAGTATGAAATTGTGAATTGAAGGTCGAAACACGCAAGTCTGAATTTTGAAATACACTAATTGAACCGTATGTTGGAATCTACACACCGAATATAGAAATCTTCAAACTGAGAGTTAAAAACTGCAAGCCAATTGTTGAAAATCATAATTAAATTCACCATCTGTGAGTACAAAAAATCGCAAACCGAACCCACCACTCAATTTTGAATAATGTGAGTTACAAACATTTTAAATAAACACATCATGTGTTGACACCACGAGTTTAAATCCATAGATCAACATTAGAAACTGCGAATTGAGTCCACACATCGAGTATTGAATAAAGCGATTTTGGAACTCATACACTAAGCATGGAAAACCACAGTTTAAATTTGAAACATTGAATAGCACGAATATGAAAAAAATTACAATTTGTATCAAAATGTAAAATAATGCAAACCTTTTCCAAAGATTATTGTTTGGGTCAAAATTTCATGAAAATTTGAAAATATGATTCGAGTAAACTTGAACATCACCAATGAAGGCGATAACGAATTTTTCCAGGTAAGAGCTGCAAAAGAATCCAGGAGTTTCACAAGAATGCTTGGTTAGCCAAAAGAAGCTTATGGCTAGGCACAACCAAGGATTCGAAAGGTAACGTTGATCATAACTGAAAATTATCCATACTATATAAGTAGTATAGATATAGGGATATCGTCATCATGAATGCGATAAGAGTCTAAATGGGAGCCGTAATTACGAAAGCATGTGAGCCTCGAGAATTAGAGGTAGGTAGTTGACACAAACAGTGTAAGACGATAGGGTGACTTACCAACATGAGTAATACCGGGTAAGTTAATGTAGAAGTCGTCTTCGGGAAACTCTTCAAGCGAACGGGAGGAAGACCCAATATGTCTTTGGGAAATACTTCAGGGAAGTTCCGAACGACTAGGATGTCTTGGACTCCCTATTCCTAATTATGAACATCCACAATGCTGACCAAACAAGCCATGTACTCCTTATGCAAGTACTTGTGGGCTTTAATGCCGGACATGAGCTAGAGCCCATGGAATGGTTTATCGCCATAGATTTCCTGGACTTGATTGTCGAGTGGGGAAAATGAACCGAACTTCGCAATACACATAATTTGATGTTACCTAGGGTAAAAATGAGTTTGAAAAAAAAATGAATGTTAAGGCGAAACAGTTGGAAAATCGCGTAATTGAAATTGGAATATAACCTTGAATATAAAGGATGAGTTATTTATTTATTTATTTATTACACATATATAGTTATCTACTCATAAAGTTGTAGCGTCGTAAACTCGTACACATGCAATCCCGTAAGCATGTGGACTCGTAAACTCATAATTTCCTAAACGAGTAAATTCCTAAACATGTATACCTAAAAGTGCAAACGTGATATTTTGGAGGGGTTCAAAAACGAGTAATTTAATATTTTGTAAAACGAGATATCGTGTATGTGGGCGTTCGTAGGCTCGTTTATGGGTACATGCATTAACTCATAAGCATGTAATCTCGTAACCATGCAAACTTGTAAACTCGTAACCCATCGACAAGCACTCGCTCACCTATAAATGAGTTAAATAGATAAATACGTGTTATAAATAGGTTTTGAAATGATGAATGTATTTTTTTTTAATTGTACATCGAATAATGAAAGCACGGATGAATTCTTTAAAAAAAATCACAAGCTTAAAAACCGATGGACTGGATTTAAACGGTAAATTTGACTTGAGATCAAAACGTGACTATGCACACTCGTTTGGCTAGTTTGACTTAAGCATTGTCTGCAATGGCCAGCCTAGGACACACGTTATGGGGTTACGTGAATCACCATGCAGGTGTGTCTAGTGGGAGTTGGTGCAACAGGTTGGGCTATGATTGTAACAATGAGTTGATGGGTTTAGTCTAAAATGGGTTGACAACAAGATTTGGTAAAACAATCAATCGACCATGACTTGGGTATCGAGAAACAAAGGTTTTAAAACTACGCAAGAGTGTTTTATGAACTCACAAGTTTTTTTTCCGTTTAATATTGGGATAATCAGATCCATAACACATTTATTGTGACGATGAATGACATGAATTTGAAATATACGGACGGTGTGTGAAAAATCAAGAGTATGTGATATCATAAGGATAACAAACTGATTGTATAAACATCGCAAAATACCTCGGGGGATGGAATCAGAAAATTATGAAACTCAATCTACTAAATAACAAGGGGTTATTTGAATTCTCAAAGGTGAGTCAAAATAGAACTGTGAACCAATAACGTAAATCGTAGGATAGTGTAGGATGTGATACGCCACAGGAGTGTAGTACAACATAATGAAATTGTGAAATAGAAATCACAAGGATGACTTTGGATGTAATAAACATGAAAGGTTTGAATATGGAATATAAATCGACTAAAATATGAGGGGTAAAATATGTAAAATTGTGAAAGTAAGTGTCAATGGTGAAAATTTCAAAAAATGCCACTGAAATCACAAGAAGTGGCGTCTTAACCATGAAATCTTGAAAATCAAAAGAACATCATAGATCAAAATCAGAGTATAAATCGGATATCATGAAATCGCATGCAAAACACGAAATCAAATTGACTTGTTTAAAATCAATGGAATGGTTCTCATTTTCCGATTGGGAAACTGTCACGTTCGACTAGTCAAGGTTAATATGGTTCCTAGAAACGTTTGTTATGACATGCTTTCGCCTAATAAGCTAAGGCACTCTCGACAGGGTGTCCCAGGTAACGCTCACTTAAATAGACACCCCGACTACTGGTGCTTTCACCCTTCCAGTTACTACATGTCCGTTACTAAGGAACCTAACCCGAACGAGATTTAAAACAAAAATCAAATAGAATCAAGTTCCTAAAATGGCACGTATGGCACCATTACTTAGGAAAAGGCTAGGAAGCCTGAAATTAAGTGCATGAGTGTGTGATAAGTGTTAGACTTAAGGTACATCCTAACTGGGCAAAACAAAACATAAAAATGGCAATCTCTAAACAAAGCATGCAATACACGAGGTTCTCCTATTTGGATTCCTAAGGCAATAGTTTAGGTCATTCCATTTCTAATAACCTACTTCCATATAGCCATAGCTCTGATACCAATCTGTCACAGCCCAACCGACGGCGGAAACGTCGGGGAATGATTAGATTGCCCATAAGCTCATGACAACTAATTTAGTGACAATAGTTAAATAATGAATTTTATTGATAACATTGAAAACTGAAACAATACACCACATATTGATAACAAACACAATTTCTTTATTAAGCTAGGTCCAAAATCCCTATGTGATAGCATCTTGAAACATCAACATCATAGCCTGCAACATGTATAAAATAATGGGGGGTCAACTATAAATAGTTGGTGAGTAACCACATGTTTTATACATAACATATATTTGAAAAATATGCGTTACGTGTCATATGATAGAATAAGTGAAATATAACATGCTAGAAGATATTGACAACATGAAAGATAGGCATAACCAAAATTGCTAGTATAAAATGACAACATGAAATACTAGGCATAAACAAACCTCAATGACTATGATAGATTCCCTAACCCGCAGGTTAGACTAAATTAAATAATGAAATAGGCTCCAAAAACCCAACACCGAACCGGTCAAGTTGAGTGGGTTGTCAACCGATAGATCTACCTTTGTTACCCCAGACCTTATGTTAATTTTATGCCAAATGAAAGACATGACAGACATGACAACCATGAGATACTTGACATCCAATGATAAACATGAAAACCTTTGATAAACATGATATCCTTTGAAAATCACATATTGACAAATCATGCTAGAAGTCACATAGCACATAATTCACACATAGATAGCATACGCATGGTAAATGATAAACTTGAAAGAAAACACTTTGAAATAGGATACATGTTGCAACCCCAAAAATGAGGAAATGAGAAAAGGGGCAAGGATTACTCACTTGGATTAGAAGTTAAGCCCACGAAGCGAAAAGTGAAAGTGAAAGGATTAGTCCCGAAGATTCATCCTAAAAGAATAGAAGGGGACGACATGAATATTAGAATATGGGACGACATGAATATTATAAATTAAAGTTTAAAAAAATGTTAACTTTTAAGAGTAACAATACCTTAAACGTTACTAGACATGCTTTGGTCTAATAGGTTATGACACTCTCATCGGGGCATCCCAGGTAAGCATCCAGGTCTGACTATGGGATTTATGCGAACACTTATCTTTTGACAGAGACACCAACTACCGGTGTTTCACCCTTCCAGTCACTACATGTCATTCATGTCTAAAGTACTATCACTAATTATGTTTGATAAACAATAGGTTTGGTTCTAAGGCTTTTGAAATCTTAAAATGACATTTAGGTTTAAAACCTGAATTACATATTAGAACGATTAAGAATTAGTTTAATTGTTGATTTGTGAAAAACAAGCCTAAATACCCAATTGTTCATGCATGAAACGTTGACTTTTAGATTAGAAGAATATAAATGAAATTGGACATGCTAGGTTGGACTCGTTGGGCCTAATGAGCCTCTACAAGGCTACACCAAGCTTAAAGGCGGCCTAAGCAAGGCTACACGTCCTAAGTACGTGCCTTAGCAAAGCTAGGTTGTCCAAAGGACAAGCCTTAACAATGCTAGGCGTTCTAAGAACGAGCCGTAGCAAGACTACCTAAACGAGCCTAAAGCATCTAACTAAGAAGCTAAATTAAACTAATTAAAATAAGAAAGTGATAGATAAACGAATAAAAAAAGAACAAAAGAAAGAAAGAAAGAAATCAAGAAGAATTACCTCAAAGAAGCTTTTCAAACGAGATGAGCTTGAATGGCAGCACCTCCACGTCGAGAGCATAAAAAAACTACTAAGTACGAAACCCAAATGGGTATTGTGGTTGTGGAACCACCAAAAACTGGTTATTCCACCGGTTTATACTCAAACTAGGAGTTGCAACCTATAAAAGACATAGTAGGGGTATTTATAGGTGTGAAAGGGAGCAAAAACTTGTTATTTTGGCGATGTGAGATGGGTTTAGAAGGAGGGTCGCGACTTTGCAAATCAACAACCAACACCAACCTTGTTTTCGCAATTCCCGCTTCGTTATAAGTCGGTTTCGCACGCGGTTTTCTCCCACGTTAATCGTTTTCAGAGTACTATCATATAGAAGAGGGTAATCTAGCATTCATGGTGTTGAGAATCGGGTTTAAAACCTTGGATCATAATGTGGGTTGGGTTTCTAGGTTTTAAAAGATAGAGATGTTACAGCTGCGTATCTGAAACTCCTGAATCACAAATTGTTGGAATTTTGGGGTTCTCCTACACAAATGTCCTTGAACTGATCACTCACGTGTGGTGTGTTGGTGTCAACAAAGTAAAGGGTGTCATCCTGACCCTGAGGACGTCTCATCGAGTCATGAATGTCAAAAGTCACTGTCTCGTGCTCGACGCGCAATATGAGCGTGCTGCTAAAAACATCAACCAAAGCGCGTGGAGTAGCTAAAAACGGACGACCCAAAATAAGAGGCACGTGCTCGTCCTCATCCATATCGAGGATCACAAAATCGACCGGGAACATAAATTTATCGACTTTCACTAACATGTTCTCCATAATACCCCTCGGATACTTGACCGAACGGTTAGCAAGCTGAATGCTCATGCGCGTAGGAGTGGGCTCACCTAGCTCTAGTCTCACAAAAACAGAATATGGAATTAAGTTTATACTAGCACCTAGATCAGCAAGAGCATTGCTGACAGACAAACTACTAATCAAGCATGGAATCGTAAAGCTTCCCGGATCCTTCATCTTCTGCGGAAGCTTGTTCTGGAGAACAGCTGAACACTCCTCATTCAATGTAATAGTTGAAAGCTCCTCAAGTTTCTTCTTGTTTCTCAACAGATCTTTCAAAAACTTGGCATATTTAGGCATCTGAGCCATAGCCTCCACAAATGGCATATTCATATGCAACTGTTTGAACAAAGCCAAAAATTTACTGTAATTCTCCCCAGCTTTCTCTCTCCTCAACCTCCCAGGATATGGAACTGGAGGTGTGTAAACTCTGGCTATTTCCTTAGGACGTGTTTGTCAGGACCGAATTTCACATCAAGAATCTCGATCTTGAGCAAGAACTAGGTTCGGATTCGAAAACCCGAGAGAAAGATGATGAATATGAGAAGAATCAAAGATAATCAAAGACAAGAAAGATGATGAATCAAAGTCGAATGATTTCATTAGTCGAATGATTACAACAACGAAATCATGACAACACTCTCTCTCTCTAGAAATCCATGACTCACTATCTCTCTCTAGAAATCCATGACTCACTCTACAAGAAAATCATCATCTCCAATATGGAGACTCCTCTTTTTTCTTGGAATGGGCACCCTCACTATATATATAGTGAGGGTGACTAACAAGTGAAAAACATAAAAACTGAACAAATTACAAGTAAATGAAATAAACATAAATATTAATTAAATCAATGTTGATTTAATTAATCTGAAGCTTGACTCGCTTGAACTGATCTTCCGTTGACTTTTACGTTGACCGTTGACCCGAACGGTTAACTTTTCCGGAAAACGGTCTTCAGTCCGATCTCGCAAGCCTCGAGCATCACAACCTAGTCTCTAAATCGATTCACATGGATTCTTCAGTCAAATGCTTCGGTAAACAGATTTGATGGCATCAGTCACACAGATTTTTGTCGTAGAAATTCCCCCTCTGAATAGGCTTCTTCTGTTCTCGTTTCTCCAGTCGAGCGCCAAGTGCTTCTGCTCACTCGGTTCATATGGTCGGGTACAATACATAGAAAATTCTGAACATCGGAGTCAAAACCGCAACAAACTGAATCGAATAAACCAGTCAAACACTGAAAATGCTCCAACTTCTGATAATCGACCCGATAATCCATTTCCATAATAATTCATCCTATTTCTCTAAATCTCTCCAAAAACATCAAGTCGGAAGCGTAAAATCAGATGCGGAGAGTTGAACCGTCGCGATCGATTGCCTAGATAAACCGGATAAAAAATCTTGAAATCGGACAATCTCGCGAAAAACCGAAAGTCGGATGCTGACACTTGTGAATAATCCGCGCGACTAAGGTTGGATGCGAAAATAAAAATAAATGTCAAATCTATGAAAATTTGAGATCCCGAGCAAAAATAAACATAACCGGAGTCTTCGTAATTTTGGGCGAAGAAAAATGAGCTCGGAATAATATTCCGTAAAGATTTCTAAGTTAAACTGGCGAAAACATCGCGAACTGAAAAATTCCGTCAATTTTCATCAAGTAACGGCTCCTCGAGAGATTTAATCAGTAAAATTCCAATAATTTAACTGAGATTCCAGTTAATTCGATTATCTGACATTAGCGATGCATCAGCTAAAAATAAACCGTGAGACATAACGAGAAAGCTGCATAATTAACCGGCTAAAGAAGCTAACCTGTCAGTGGTTGATAGCTAAACGTACGCGTGACGCCAATAAACGAGAACCCCAATAAATAATTAGAATAATTCCTCGACTAACGAAAAAATTTCCGAAATTCCGTTGCGGCGTTTTTTTCCGTTAATCTTGTAAAAGACTGGTCGAGAAAACACTGCATTTAACGAAAATACTGAAAATATTATTGGTTTTAATTAAATCCCCCAAAGCAAATCACAATCCTTGTGCAAATTGTTGAACCAATCAGATTTGAGGCTTGAAAAAACAAAATCCGTGTGAAAAATTTCGAACCAATCAAAATTACGATTCCATTTGATCTAACGATCAGGAAAAGAGATGATCTATGGCTATAGGAGCTGATCCGTGTGAAAGGGGTGAGGACCAATCAGAGGTCGACAAACATAGACATCCAACGGTTCTCTTGTGTACAGGGGGGCCCCACGCGCTATTCAGTCAACCAATCAGAATGAGCAATGGAAATGCTTTCATCGGATCATTGATGCTGGGGCCCACAAGATTTTTTTTTTCTCAGCCAAAAGAAAAGAACGGTCGTCTTTCTTTAGTCTGGGTCCCACAAAATTTTTCTCCACAACCAATAAACAATCGACAACAATAAAGGCTGACCGAGATTTCTTATGAATGCGACGAAAGAGAGAGACAAGGCTGACCTTATTAACCAATGCAGTCACGCCACATCATCATCTCTCCCATCCATCGCCTTTCAACTTCGTAAACCCTAATATGGTCGGAGAATCCATACCCCTCGCCGGAAAACCGAAACCCACATCGGAAAAACGTGATTCGTTCATAGCTTCGTCAAAACTTAACGAAAATTGAAGATTTTTATACCCACGAACTCGTATCGACGTCCTCTACAACTCTGTAACCTTAGAATCCTCTGAAAATGTCTCGAACAAAGACCCAGTAAACAAGTCCGCTAACCTTGAAATAAGTCTGCTAGCGACCACAAGTTCGCTAAACGCACTGAGAAGTCCGCTAAGCATACTGGAAGTCCGCTAGGACAAGCTTGAAGTCCGCTAAGGACTCAAGCCCGCTAAGACTTAAACAAGTCCGCTAAGCTCAGAAACAAGTCTGCTAAAACAGAACAACTTCGCTAACGAGACCTCAAGTTCGCTAAGAGCACTCATAAGTCCGCTAAGGCCATCTTCAAACCTTCAAAACACTTAGAGAAATCTGGAAAACATGATGTACATGAAGAATTTACTTGTTGAACTTGAATCTGCCTAAAAACGTAAGGAAAACCCGTAATGATGCATGAAATTAGAAGCTAAACCACTCACGAGACTATTATGGCCACCAACAACCCATAAACAGTAGCAAATCGGATCAAAACAGTCCTCAAATTTAGGAAATCTTCAAGAATACGAAGAACATCATGAAACACACACTAGTGTGTGTTTTTCCAGATCTGCCCAAACGGTTGAGATTCAGACGAAACGGATTCTTCCAATGGATCCGGAATGCGTTTTCCACTGAGAATCATACCTCACTTCATCCGAAAACATGAAGAATCGCCCAGAAAACAGAGAATCAAACCCAAAATTCTTCAAAAACCCTAAAAACGGGAAAAACTCCAGGGTTACGAAAAAACAGCTCTGATCTCCATTTCCTCCACTGATTTGAACATATTGAAGATAAAATCCATCAAGATAGACTCCAAGAACAATAACCTAACACCTAACAACATCAGATCTATCCAGAATCCATCAAAAATGAAGAAAAATAAGAAAAAGTCTCAAAAAATGAGTTTTCATCGTCTTCACCCATTCAAGCTCAAAATCAGATTCGAGTGACCAGATTCACGGTGAGATGAATCTGATCGGTACCCGCTCTGATACCATTTGTCAGGACCGATTTTCACATCAAGAATCTTGACTTTGAGCGAGAACGAGGTTCGGATGAGAAAACCGAAAAGAAAGATGAAGGGGATGAATCTTGGATAAACAAACACAAGAAAGATCATGAACAAAGTCGAATGATTTCATTAGTCGAATGATTACAACAACGAAATCATGACAACACTCTCTCTCTAGAAATCCATGACTCACTCTCTCTCTCTAGAAATCCATGACTCACTCTACAAAAAAATTATCATCTGCAATATGGAGACTCCTCTTTTTTCTTGGAATGGGCACCCTCACTATATATATAGTGAGGGTGACTAACAAGTGAAAAACATAAAAATTGAACAAATTACAAGTAAATGAAATAAACATAAATATTAATTAAATCATTGTTTATTTAATTAATCCGAAGCTTGACTCGCTCGAACCGATCTTCCGTTGACTTTTACGTTGACCGTTGATCCGGACGGTTGACTTTCCGGAAAACGGTCTTCGGTCCGATCTCGCAAGCCTCGAGCATCACAACCCCGTCTCTAAATCGATTTACATGGATTCTTCAGTCGAATGCTTCGGTAAACAGATTTGATGGCGTCAGTCACACAGATTTTTGTTCCAACAGTATTGTACTTGTTGAGCGTAGCCTATTTTGCACCTGCCCGGGAACATCAGTCTCAACCTCAACATCTCTCTCCTCAGTAACCGCTCAGCAGTGGCTGGCGGTACTGGATCATGAGTGGTCTTGCCACTCCGAAAGGTAATCACCTTAGCTGTTTGGCGCGGATTTGTCTCAGTATTGCCTAGCAAACCTCCCTGCTAGCGCTCTGACATAGATTTGGCAAGCTGACCCATCTCTCTCTTAAGATTCTGCATATGAGTGCCCATGTTTCCCATTTCTTTAACAACTGAAGAGCTATCCTGCTCATTCTTTGAAACACGCAAATCCTACTGTGAAGAATTCATCTCACTATGCTTTATGAACTGAGACATCATATCGGTCAGACTCTTCATTCTAGAATCCTCTGTCTGAATCGGGACCGCCCTGGTGCCTGCAGGGTTGTAGTAACTCTGCTGTCTCTGTGGCGGTCGCGGCTGAAACCCTGGTGGGTTAGAACTGCTCGGCTCCTGCCTCCACCCTGAATGTTGGCTTGGTCTCCAAGCCTGATTGTAATTGTATTGGTTAGATGGTGGGTGGGCTTGGCCAGCCATGAAATCGACCTGCTCTAGTAGCTCGGTGCTACCTCCAATCAGGCACATGGTAATATCGTGAGGTCCCGCACATAACTCGCATTGCTTCACCTAGTGTGAGCTCCCCTAGGCCTGCTGAACGTGATACTGATCCATTTTCTTGGACAACGCCTCGACCTATGTAGCCAATGCCGTAAAAGGATCAATTTGATGAACTCCATGTGGCGGGGGCTATTTGCTGCGCATAGCAGACCACTGATAGCCATTCAGGGCTAACTCCTCCAACAACTCTTGAGCCTCCTCTGGCGTTTTACTGCTCAGAGTACCTTCAGCTGAACTATCCACTGTCTGACGCGTGAGTGGATGAAGACCACTATAGAATATCTGGATCCGTAGGTGGAGCTCAATGCCATTCGACGGGCATTTTCTCAACAACTCTTTAAACCTCTCCCATGCCTCGTACAAACTCTCTGAATCATCCTGTATGAACGAGTAAATTTTGTTGCGATCCAGGGCTACCTTTGAAGGTGGAAAGTATTTTGAGATGAACTTCTGCGTCAAAGTAGCCCATGAAGTGATCGAACCAGGCGGTAAGGACTGCAACCACGTCTTCGCTGCACCGCGAAGAGAAAATGGGAAAAGGCGCAACTTAATCGCCTCGGATGGAACACTATTATATTGAAAGTATCACAAATCTCAAGAAAGTTCGCGATATGAGCCATCGGATCGTCATTAGGCAAAACATTGAACTGAATGGTGTTAGTAATCATCGTGATAGTATGTGGACGGATCTCTAAGTTTTTGGTTTCAACGGCAGGTCGAATAACGTTAGGTTGCGTCCCATCGACGTCGGGACGAGCGTAATCGGCGAATGTACGTCTCGGCGGAACTGCCATCGGAATTGGAACTGGTAATGCCCCCAAATGTCGAAGTCTATGAAAAACCCTCTCAGGCTCGGACAATGGTGAAAAGTGACTCCTCCTCCTCCGACAATGAATGCGCATAAACCGATGAAAAGATGGAACAGAAAACATAACAAAAAGAAACTAAACTAAGCTAATAAACTAACTAACACGAAAGCAAACATAGAAATAAGCAAACATACTAGAAACATGCAAATAACACAAGTTACTGAAAACAAGTAAATAGCTAAACTACTAGCTCTGATAGGTCTCGAAAGCTGACGCGTCCCCGGAAACAGCGCCAAAAACTTGATGTGTCGGATTTGAACAAGAAAAATAGGTCAAGTTTAAAAAGGTAAATACTGAGTGACCAAATCACAAACTAGGGCAAGCGTACCCGTTGTATGCAATATAGTATCAATAAGTACCGAGTATCAATCCATGGACACGTATACAGACTCCCGATAATGTATCATAGCTAATATTCAACCGATGAATGATTCATTTGAGAAAACTATAGAAACAGATAAACAAGTAACTAGAATAACTAAGGAATCAAAGCAACGGACGAGATCTAAGATGAAATTCAGATGAGAAAAAGGTTACTACCTGGCTAGGAATCCTCTGGGTCTAAAGATGACTTCTAAACTCACTAAACCATGCGACACTCCCCTCGAATGACAATCACCGGGACAACTAAGACTATAGACACATCCTAGCTATCTAGGAAATCCCAAAATGAAGTCCGGGTAGCCAACTTGATTGTTAAAGCTAAAGAGTCAAACCACTTCGGTCAAAGCAAATCAGACTCACATGAAACACTAGCCACTTGAGAGGTGTCTCAATGTGGATCCTATAACATGGTAGAATTCTAAATTGGAATCAATGGAACCTGGGCAATGCTCAACATGTACAAGCGGGTTAAAACCTTAAGTTCTCAAGTATTCTAACGTACCGACAATGTCAAACAAACACCTAGTGTGCTAAACAAATTAGTCAATTCAATTCAACACAAATACCCTGCAAGATCAGCCTCAAATCATAAATGCAAGATCATGTAGAAGGTCTCCTATCATGCATTTGAACAAAGACTAATAAAAGTAAAACCAAACAATGATCAGATCACTAATTAGGTTAAAGTTCTTCAATCCTAAGCAATCTAATCACATCAAGCAATCACAACAGAGGATAAACATGCTAATATGATCATTCCATCAATCCAGATCAGATTTCATAGCATCAAAATCAAATCACATGGATAAACATGCTAATATGATGAATCTTAAACCGAAATCACCAATTCTTCAAGATTTTCCTTGCAAGTTCCTTGCTCCTAACCCTTTATCTTCACAAAATCGTGCTAAGAACCCTCAAAAATGTATATTCTGATCGAAATGTGTGCGTTCATCTGAAGAAAACGGCTTCCCCCTTTTTATAAGGGTTTATGAGGGTTTTTAGCATCTGGTCGACGATGAGGACCGCGAGCCAGTTTTGTAGAGAATCCATGTGGTCCTCGCGCCTCCTCTGAGAGGTCCATGAGGACTGCGAGCATTGTGCTGAAGAGGCCCCATGCGGTCCTCATTGATGTAAAAACAACAAAAATACTTGAAAAACTTCTATCTTCCAAATCCGCTCACCACCAAGCCTCCTCTTCCATGTTTCCAATCCAAAATCAACAAACGACCCGATCAAAACCTGTTTTTCATAAATTTCACAATTAAGCACCAAAATCCAATATAACTTAATCAAAACTTGGTTAAAAATGTGGGAATTCGATCATATAATCATATTCAAAATGCAACGCATCAATCTATCCATGTGAATCTTTATTCCTAGTATGTAAGCGGCTTTTCCTAAATCCTTCATAGAAAAACAAGTAGATAGTCATTTATTTACCTTATTAAGCATGGGTATATCGTTTCCTATGATCAGTACATCATCCATACAATATGAGAAATGATATAGTGCTCCCACCTGCCATTCTGTAAACACATGGCTCTTCGTTTTTACTAAAACCAAATTCTTTGGTTTTCTTATCAAAACAAATATTCCAGCTCTGAGATGCATGTTTAAGTCCATAAATGGATTTATTCAGTTTGCAAACCCTAGTAGGCTATTTAGGATCAACAAAACCTTCAGGCTGTACCATAAAGACATCCTCTTTGAGGAGTCCATTTAGGAAAGCAGTTTTGACATCCATTTGTCGTATTTCGTAGTAATAATACGCGGCAATGGCAAGTAATATCCTGATCGATTTGATTATAGCAACGGGCAAAAAAGTGTCATCATAGTCAATCCCTTGGGTTTGAGTGAAACCTTTCACAACAAGCTGAGCTTTATAGTTTTGCACAATTTTATGCATGTCGGTCTACTTCTTGATGATCTATTTGCTGCTTATGGCCCGAGAACCAGGGGACAACTCAATAAAGTCCCATACTTGATCATCATGCATGGATTGCATCTCAGTATTCATGGCTTCTAACCATTTTTCAAGTTCAAAATCCGAAACAGCAGCTTTGTAGTTAGGAGGTTCATAAAATGAATCCTCTACTAATAATGCATCTGGTCCATCTAGATACCCAAGATATCTATCTGGTTGCCAGCGTAATCTACCGCTCCTGTGAATGCTTGTGTCTATGTCTGATGTTTCAACAATCTCTTGTCGATAAGTCATAGCGACTTCCTCAGGGTTAGGTGTTTCTCGAACTTCGTCAAGATCTACCTGGTTATTATTTGTTATTCGTTTCAGAAATTCTTATTTGAGGAATTTACCTTTCCTTTTGATGGAAATATAATTTCCATCTGGATGGTAGAAATAAAAACCAGAGTTACCGTAGTAACCAATGAAAGTAACCTTTTCGCCATGGGGATCAAGCTTATTGTCAGAATCATTTATGATATAAGCATCACATCCCCATATCTTGAGGTAGGATAATTTAAGCTTAGTATCATACCATATCTCATACGGTGTTTTATCTAGTTTCTCAGTCGGTGCCAGATTAATTAGGCGACTAGCGGTCATAAGGGCAAAAGCCCAAATGGAGTTCGACAAGTTAGTCTTACACATCATCGATCGAACCATATTTAATAGGGTTAGATTTCTCCTTTCACTCACACCATTTAGTTGTGGAGTTCCAAGAGGTGTGGGCTGTGAAATAAGTCAACAGGCCTTCAGATGATTGAGGAATTCAGTGCTTAGGTATTCACTGCCTCTATCAGATGAAAGTATTTAGATAGTTTGATTTAACTGATTTTGTACTTCATTGTGAAGTTCTTTGAGCTTTTCAAATGTTTCATTTTATGCTTCATTAGATAGATATAAGCAAATCTGCTATAATCATCTATGAAGGTTACGAAGTATCTTTCTTGATTTCTCGTGGCGGTTATAAAGGGTCCACATACATCGGTATCTATTGGTCCCAAAAGTCCGTTGGCCCGTTCACCAACATTTGTGAATGGTAACTTAGTAAATTTACCAGATAAGCATGACTCGCATTCATAGAAGGAGTCTGAACTAGTGGATTCAAGAATCCCTGCATTTTGTAGCTTCTTGATGCGTGCCTTGCTTATATGACGAAGTCTATAATGCCATAACGAGGAATCAATATAGTTAGTTTTTTTCTTTTAGAAACATGATAGATTTGGTCATTTGTTTGAACATTTATTTCATATATACCATGTCTAGGTTTAGCCTCGAAATAAAATATATCATTAAGATAAGCAAGAATAGTCAAACCATCAAACTTATACTTAAATCCTTGTTCAAACAATGAAAAACACAGAACAATGTTCCTGGATAAACCAAGTGCATATAAGCAGTTAACTAATTTAACTACAAACGCCATAACGACATGTCAAAGAGTAAACACCAGTTGCAAGAACCTGGACCTTCTTTCCATCGCCTACAATAGTCTCCATGTCGCCTTATTTCAGTTTCTTCCACTTCTCAGATTCCTGCAAAAACTTTAACAATGTGATGACCACATCCAGTATCATATACCCATGTATTGGAGGAAACAGTGAAAAGTTCAATAACATTTATTAACATACATGATTAGGAGCTCTGTTGAGAGCTTCTAGTGATCTTCAGCTTTGCAAGATGAACGGGACAATTGCGCTTCCAGTGTCCCACTCATTGTATTCAAACCAGATGCGCTCCATTAAAGGTGGCGGCTTCGACTTTTCTATTTTCTTTCCTTTGACCATATGAGCTTTACTCTTGGATTTCTTCTTGACACCTCCATCTTTAACCCTAAGCACATCTGATGTGTTTCTGATTTTAGCACATGGTAAAAGTGCTATGAGCTGGTCCAGTGTTTTCACTGAACAGTTCATCGCATGAGTGCGATAACATTCTATCATTGTGTTAAGAACAATCTCCAACGCCATACAGTCAGGTAAGGGGAGCCCCAGCTCAATCAGATAGTCACGATGTTCCTTCATCATCACGACATGTTCATAAATAGAGGAGTCCGACGATACTTTATCATTCACAAATTTTTGAAAAATAGAGTATGGTTCCTCTCTTTGTGGAAACTCAAATAAATCTTTGAGCTTTCGAACAATGTCGTAGGCACTCATGTCATGCAAGTTGTACCGGAAATCCGGTGACAAGCTGGACAGGATAAGCTCAGTTACCTCATTAGAATCATTGGTATGCTTATCCGATTCTGTCTTAGTGCGGTCATTAATCAAGAATGATGGCAGATGTGGTATAGGCCTATCCAGGACATAGAGTTTGCCAAATACCCTAAGAACATTTCTGTGGGTGGCTTGCCATGAATTGAAGTTGGTCTCGGTCAAAGTGTCAAGTTTTATTGGGTTTGAGTTTCCAATAGCCTTCTGACAAATAACCAAAGTACTTTAATTAGTTTTTGATGTTTGAAATTCTTAAAAAAATGTGGTAAGTATTTTATATTTAAGAATTATGAGAATTCAATCAATTAACTATTAAAGGCAACTGCAGCATGCAATCAGTAGTAATTAAGTAATAAAACTAACATCGAATGTCAATTGTGAATGACCGGTCACAACTCTCGTTTATGAGGCCGCAATAACATCGAATGTTTTATGTAATACGTTTAGCCTTATCTATGCCCACCCTATTTACAAATAGCTACGTTACAGTGCTAAAGGCTCCAATAATGTAATTGCTTGCAACTAGAGGAATAGTTACCCGAGGAGGCCATGTGTACAAATACGGTGCTCAAGGCTCCAATACTGACGTTTCGGTAAATGCATCCTAAGTTGGGCTTGACCTAGGACGACATGAACTATTAATTTATAATTACTAGATAGGGATATTATACTAATTTT
Source organism: Deinandra increscens subsp. villosa (assembly GCA_039602395.1). Lineage (NCBI taxonomy): Eukaryota > Viridiplantae > Streptophyta > Magnoliopsida > Asterales > Asteraceae > Deinandra > Deinandra increscens. The sequence continues at coordinate 12,189,118 of JBCNJP010000025.1, read as the reverse complement.
AATATATATATATATATATATATATATATATATATATATATATATATATATATTCTATCGTTAATCAAGAACGAAAAACCCTATCATTACATGGGACAACTTATTAAATAAACTATTTTTGGTAGGCTAGCAGGAGGAATTCATCTTTTGTTTAGTTTCATTGTAATAGTTTAGTTTATTGTAAATGTTATATTTTGGTAGGCTAGCGAAACTGTAAGCTACCGAGCGAAACTGTAGTTTCGCTCGGTACCTAGATTAGACTGTCTCAGTGACAGTTTCGCTTGGCCAGCGAAACTGCCAGCGAAACTGTTCACTGGACAGTATATATGCGCAGCCATTGTGCAGCCATTTGTAACTTTCTCAAGCATATTGAACCCTAATACAAGAAATCTTCATTTGGTGAGTTTTGGTGACGGCTAGGAGCTTATTTCAGTATATTGTAGCTTGTTTATCATCATTTATCATTCTATTGGTTCATATTGAGATTGTTCAAGGCTAGAAAACCATTTTAGTCATTGGAAATCTTATATTGTGTTGTTTATTTGGTTTTCTTCTCAAAAACACCTTCATTTGCATTGATAAAGATCAGTGAGGACCAACAATATGGTATCAGAGCCTCTGTGCTCTTGATTTTGGTGTTTTTGAGTGTTTTTGGGTAAAACTTTGAAAAATCTATTTGATTCTGAAATCAGCTTGTTTTGGACTGGAAATTGATTGAATATTGTGTGTTTTGGTGTCTTGAACACTAGGCAATCAACCGATCATTAACCCATAGTGATTTGGGTTGATTTCTGATCATTTCTTCTTCAAAAAGAGGGTTTTCTGTTCTGGGCGAAACTGCTGTTTATTCAGCGAAACTGTGCCTTCAAACAGCGAAACTATCAAGTCGTTTGGCAGTTTCGCCGGATTATCACCGAGCGAAACTACCATCACCGAGCGAAACTATTCTTTCGCCGAAATTCGAGAAGCGAAACTATTGTCTTTTTTTTTGAACGAAAGTTCAAACCAGTTTCCAGCGAAACTAGCTAGCGAAACTGTGTGTCATCGGGTATTTCCGAGCGAAAGTACTGCCCGTGCATACAGCGAAACTAGTTGGCGAAATTGCTGATCTGGTTCAGTATTGTCAAGCAAAATTGCTGGCGAAATTATAAAATCCAGCGAAATTGTTCACCTGTTCAGGATTTCCGAGCGAAATTGCTGGCGAAACTATATCTCCCAGCGAAACTAATCATTTTGTCTTGTTCTTGGTTTGTTCTTTGTCTTTCTTATTTCAGGCTGAATTAAGATGGCGTCAGGTACAAATGCTGGTGACACTGAGAGTATTGCTCCAAACAGACCTCCAAGGCTGATCAATGGCGATAATTTTGAGGATTGGAAAAGATGTCTCAAATCGTTCTTCTTGTACACCGACTATAATCAGTGGTTGTCAATTGTCAATGGACCTCACGTTCCTACAACTACAACTGGTGAAGTAACACAGATTAACAATACTCCGTCTTCATTCTCTGAGAAGGACTTGAAACTCATTGATCGTGATCAAAAGGCTCTCGGTGCCCTTTCTCTATGCCTCTCACAAGAAATCTACAACCGTTTTGCTGAGCACACTGACGCAAAGAGTTTGTTTGACGCTCTCTATGAGTTCTATGATGGCAATGAAGACCTGGTGAAGGACAAGGAAGCCCAAGCCACCAAAGAATTCAATTCATTCACTAGCATGAAGAACGAAAAGCTAGTGGATTTGACCAATCGCTTCCTAACTGTATCAAGCAATCTGAAGAAATATGATGCTCAACTCACTAACTCAGAACAAATCAAGAAGCTGCTGGATGCTCTTCCTCCCGAGTGGAGCATTCAGGTTCGCATGCTAAAGCAAGAGAGAAGTTTTCCCGACTACAAGCTCATGGATGTTATTAACAAGCTAAAATCCTTTGAGTTGGATGTGCAAAGGAGAGAATACAATCAAACCATGGGTCCAACCAAAGTTTACTCGCCAAATTCCGCTTTCATCTCAACCGTCACACCCAAAGGAGCTTTCTCACAACTTCAATCTGGGTCATCCTCAACTGCATCTGCTTCCGCCACTAATCAGCAAACATCCCAGATTTCACCTGAATACATGGGATTGTTCTCACTGTTTACTAACAGCTATCAAGCTTTCGCTGCTGGAGAACTTCAAGGTTCGACTCTGACTGCTGAGGACATGTACCAAGTTGATCCAGATGATTTAGAAGAAACTGACCTGAAATGGCAAATGGCCATGTTAACTGTTCGAGCTAGAAAATTCTTCGAACGCACTGGGAGAAACACCTTCAAGAACCAAAATGGAAGAGTCGGTTTCGACAAGGCCAAGCTCAGATGCTACAACTGTAAGCAACTCGGTCATTTCAAAAGGGAGTGCCCAAGTCCAATTGTCACTGAACCTACCTCTGAGCCAGCAACTCGTGCCATTCCTATCACTGACAAAGCAGAAGCCAAGCCAACCAAAGAAGTGGCTCTTCTGACTAACTTCGACTGGAGTTCGGAGGTCTCTGAAACCGAGGAAGCCATCAATCAAGCTCTTGCAGCTCAAATTCTGGAACAAAGCCATGAGCACACTGATCAGAAGGAAGAAGCTGAGAAGAAGGTGAATGAGAAAACTGCAAGCACACCAGCATGCACATGTGAAAAAGCCCTGGCTGCCGAAAAGGTTATAATGGATCTCTCATATGAATCTGTTCAAGATATGTGCTCACATCCTTATAGAATTCGTTTGTTCGGCATCTACAAGGCCAATCGATTGTTGATTGATACCAACAACGAATTAAAAACCATGAACACTCGATTAAAAGAAAATGAAGCAAAATATTTTGTGAAATTAAATGAAGCAATGCATGAAAATGAACATTTAAAACAAACTCTTCTTGCAAAAAATGTTGAAATAAACATGCTTTCTGAAAGAGTCACATTAGCCCAATTTGAAACCTCTCAACTTCAGACCAAGTTAGATAGATGGACCGTTTCACAAATGAAAGTTGAAGAGATGCTCGTTAAACAACGAGGAGCTAAAATAAAAACCGGAATAGGCATGGAGAACAATGGGAATGTGTTTCCTAAGGTTTATCCTCCTCCTAGCACGCATTGTTATTCACCTACTCCGAAACCTCATCCCTTAAATGATTTAATTCCTAGTGATGCTAACAGTCTGCATGCAGGTCTAGAAGGAGTGAACCATAAGGAGATCAGAGAGGATTATGATAATGGATACGGTAACACAAGTGGGCTTGGATGCGGTAGTTTAAATTCTAAGGAGTCTGTTTCAAGCAGTAGTTTTAATTCCAAGAAGTCTAGTTCAGACAATAGCGTAGCTAGCAGTAGTTCTTCTTTAGATAGCAGTAGTGAAGAGTCCGTGTCTGTTAGTCAAGAAAGATTTGTTTCAAATGAAAATGTTCCTTGTCATGCTAGTACATCTCAAAATCGATTCAACAAATTTCTTTCTAATCCAATTCCTTCTTTTACACCAATACGAATTTCAGAACCTACAGAAAAACATATTTCTCGAAAGAAGGAATCATTTTTGAAAAACAATAATCCAAGGATTTCAAAAGATAAAACAAAAGTGGATTTTGAAACCAACAGTGACTCTGATTATAGAACATCAGATTCTGAGGAGGAAAGTACTTCAGAAACCTCCTCTTGCACAAGTCACAGGTCTCACTGTTTCAGATGTGGTAAGGATGATCATGTTGTTAAAAATTGTAAAGAAAAATTAAATCGAACAAATCATGATAGATCCTTTGGAAACAAGGTAACCAGCTTTGTAAAACAATTCTTTGGGGGAAAACAGAAAGTCACAAATCCCGGCAATGCAAAAGTCTGGGTACCTGTTATTAAGTAATTTCTCTTTTTGTATTGCCAGGCACTCCCGAAGAACAGTTACTGGCATATTGATTCGGGATGCTCTCGGCACATGACAGGGATGAAAGACCTGCTCACAAATTATAGAATTTTGGATGGTGGATTCGTGTCTTTTGCAGGAAATAAAAAGGGTGGTAAGATGGTTGGTCAAGGAGACGTGTCTGCTGGGTCTCTTACTCTGGAACACGTCAATCATGTACCCGAATTAAAGTTTAATCTTCTGAGCGTATCACAAATCTGCGACAAGAACATTCCAGTATTGTTCAAAGCAAATGAATGCCTGTTCCTCAAGCCTGAATTTTCTGTGTCCGAAGAGATGGTGGCGATGCGTGCGCCTCGCATCAATGACACATACTTGCTGAATTTGACCTCAACTGCATCTCTCAATTCCTCCATGACTTGTTTACTTTCAAAGGCATCTGTTTCTGAGTGCTTCTTGTGGCATAGACGTCTAGGACACATAAACTTCAAAATTCTAAACAACCTTGTTAAAAACAATTTGGTCCGAGGTCTTCCATACAAAGATTTTTCTGTTGTTGAAAAGTGTCTTTCATGTGCTAAAGGAAAACAACATAAGAAGCCACATAAGCCCAAATTGGAGAATTCTATTTCAAGTCCCTTAGAATTGCTCCACACTGATTTATTTGGACCTATTAGTGTACCCAGTTTGGGAAAGAGAACTTACTGTCTTGTTGTGACTGATGATTTCTCCAGGTACTCTTGGGTCAGATTCTTGAAGCACAAGAGTGAAACGACTGAAGCTCTACAAAATATCATTCTGTCCGTGGAAAGCTCAAGAAGCAAGAAAGTCAAGGCAATCAGAAGTGATAACGGAACTTAGTTTCGAAATCAGATCTTTGACTCATTCTGTGCAAACAAAGGTATTCTTCGGCAATACAGCGCAGCAAGAACTCCACAACAGAATGGAGTTGCCGAAAGGAAGAATCGCACTCTGGTTGAAGCTGCTCGCACAATGCTGATTGAATCAAAGCTTCCAATCATTTTCTGGGCTGAAGCTGTGAATTGTGCGTCGTACGTGCTGAATCGTGTCCTGATCGTGAAAGATAAATTGAAGACGTCATACGAACTGTATCACGGAAGGAAGCCGCTGATTGACTTCTTCAGGCCGTTTGGATGCTCGTGCACATTGCTGAATACCGAAGCTCAAATCACAAAATTTGGAGCTGTCTCCGATGAGTGTTTCTTCATGGGGTATTCTTCATCACAAAAAGCTTATCGTGTGTATAACAAACGTACTCGTGTTGTGCAGGAATCTTACTACGTGGACTGGCAAGAATCTAACTCTCCCAACACCGGAACTGGACCCGAATGGTTTTATGATTCAGACACACTGTTCAAATCATTCAATCTTCCTATCCTAGCTGAAGCAAATGACAATCCTCCTCTCGTGATTATCACCCCTCAACCCGAAATTCCACAACAAAACACTTCCCCATCCTCATCCTCAGAAACCACACATCAACCTGATCCTCCATCTTCATCTCATGAACTACCTCAAACCACCGAACCCGCTCCCGCCCACCTTGACTCAAATTTCAAAACCCTAAAAGACCATCCGCATGACCTCGTCATTGGATCGATTACGGATGGAGTGAGGACTCGTCATCAGTCTGGTTTGATTAATGAATGTTTGTTTGCATGTTTTCTGTCTCAGATTGTTCCCAAGAATATAGATGAAGCCTTAGCTGATCCAAGTTGGGTAGATTCCATGCAGGCCGAGCTTCAACAATTCAGAAAGCTAAAGGTGTGGAAATTGGTGGATCTTCCAGAAAATAAAGTTCCTATTGGCACGAAGTGGGTCTTCCGGAACAAAATGGATGATAGAGGTATTGTTATAAGAAACAAATCAAGACTGGTGGTTCAAGGTTTTTATCAGGAAGAAGGCATCGACTATACAGACGTGTTTGCACCGGTTGCACGCATTGAGGCGATCCGAATTTTTCTAGCTCATGCTGCATACAAGGACTTCAAGGTGTTCCAAATGGACGTCAAGTGTGCATTCTTATACGGGGATATTGATGAAGATATTTATGTGCTTCAACCTCCTGGCTTCGAAGATCATGAATTTCCTGACAAAGTCTACAAGCTGGATAAATCTCTGTACGGTCTTCATCAGGCACCCAGAATATGGTATGAAACGTTGACTCAGTACCTATTGGGAAAAGGTTTTACTCGTGGGTCTATCGATATGACGCTGTTCAAGAAAGAGGTGAATGGAGAAATGCTGATGGTTCAAGTGTATGTGGACGATATCATCTTCGGCTCAACCAATGAGAATGTTAGTGCATGAACCTTTTGTGGCCGTTACTGTTCGAATTGACGAACAGACTGATTTGAGAGTGGACAAAGTCTGGGGTCCGAACCCCGGCCGAACTCAAGGTTTGGAGGCTCCAAACCTTGGCCGAACTCCAGGTTCGGAGGGAGTTCGGACCAGGTTCGGAGGTCCCAGGTTCGGCCCAGATCAAAATAGTATAAATAGTGAAGTCTTTGTATTTCATTGTAAGTTTTTGTCCAGTGTCTTCTCAGATCAATATGTTGAGAGGGGAGGTTCTGTCCGACCTCCCCCGGAGCTAAATTGTTTGTATACTCCTTCGGTTTATGTAACCTTTCAACACAATATATGACAAAACTTCCGTCTCGTTATTATCTACCATAGAATCGATCCTTAAACGGTTTTTCAAGTGGTATCAGAGCTGTTGGCTCTTTTTATGGTGGAAATCTATCGTTTTTCTTCTTTTTGAGACGTTAAACCTTCGGTTAGGGGTGATTGGAAGTATTTCTGTTTGGTTTTTAATCAATCGAGTCTTCCTGAGTCATGTTTTTACCTAACAGAAGCATCTGGATGTTCAAATTCGATCAAATTCTGAATCTAGTGCGTTTTTCCGCGTTCGGCCGAACTCCACGTTCGGTGTAACCGCTCCGAACTCCAGGTTCGGAGTACGCTCGGAATAACCGCTCCGAACTCCAGGTTCGGAGGGTCCGAAGATCAGGTTCGGAGATGGCTCCGAAGGTCAGGTTCGGACTAGGTCCGAAGGTCAGTTTCGGAGAGGGTTCGGAGGTAGATCGGACAAGGTTCGGACGAGCTCGATCCCAGCCAGGGGCTCTGCCCCTTGGACCCCGCCAGGGGCTGCCGCCCCTTGGACCCCGCTTCTCAGGGGCGCTGCCCCCGAACCCCCGTTAGGTGGGAATTTCAAAGAAGCGGATCAGCTATCGAGTTTACCCTTGATTCGGTAGTTGTGGGGTGTTATGTTTGAAGATAATCCAGATCATGATATTTGTTACGAGCTAGTGATCGAATTTCAAGAAATGTGTTTGTGGGTAGTCATGGTTCTTGATGATGGACAGAGATTCAAGAATACGTGTTTCTGATGATGGACAGAGATTCGGAGACATGGTTATGATTACTTGGGAACGTTTGTCGGAGATTATCATTCTACACAAACTGAAGATTAAATGAGATCAAAGATTCCGTTGCGGGCCACTTGAGTTTATCATTCCACTAAAACACATGCGGGGTTGGAATCATAAGAAATTGAAGATTTGAATATGTCACTTGTTTAGGGGGAAATTGGGGACCCTAAAAACTTTCAAAGTTTCATAATTGAAAAAGTGAATATTCAAAAGCAATCAGTTCAGGGATGATGGTGGTTTTTGATCTTCATGGAAAGGTGGTGTATTCTGATGTTCGTGCGAACCGATACGTCAAAGTTTTTGGTTATGGTTTGGAACTCTCTATCATATGCCCGATACTTTCTTGAGTTGTCGAAAGACTTGGTCAGATTCCAGTCTGCAACGAGATATACGTTTACCGGAGTAATATATTGGGATGGATTTGATGCTGAGGGGGAATTTCCGTGATTGAAGATGCTGATTGTGTCTGTTTTCATAAAGATCAGAATGTGTTACAATTCGGTGAAGATTGAAGATTATTATCAAGATGCAATGATGTTCGTGTGTCTTTACAATTTCCGGATACAACTTATGAAGTGAAACCGTTATCATATGCCTGATGTGGAAGTGCTTGAAGCTAGGGGGAATTTTATTGGTTGTGGAGATTGTACAAGATTCGAACTGTTTCCTGCATACCTGATGATTTGGTCAAAGGGAGTTTGCTAATGACAGAGGCGTCCGCAGCAAGCTGACTGAAGATTGCTAGAAGATTAATGTCTGGATTCGACAGTAACGTCCAAGGGGGAATTTGTTAGTGCATGAACCTTTTGTGGCCGTTACTGTTCGAATTGACGAACAGACTGATTTGAGAGTGGACAAAGTCTGGGGTCCGAACCCCGGCCGAACTCAAGGTTTGGAGGCTCCAAACCTTGGCCGAACTCCAGGTTCGGAGGGAGTTCGGACCAGGTTCGGAGGTCCCAGGTTCGGCCCAGATCAAAATAGTATAAATAGTGAAGTCTTTGTATTTCATTGTAAGTTTTTGTCCAGTGTCTTCTCAGATCAATATGTTGAGAGGGGAGGTTCTGTCCGACCTCCCCCGGAGCTAAATTGTTTGTATACTCCTTCGGTTTATGTAACCTTTCAACACAATATATGACAAAACTTCCGTCTCGTTATTATCTACCATAGAATCGATCCTTAAACGGTTTTTCAGAGAAGATGTGTCGAGAATTTGAGGAATTGATGAAGGAGCATTTTGAAATGAGCATGATGGGGGAGATGAATTTCTTTCTAGGTTTGCAAGTGGAACAAAAGCCAGATGGTATCCTCATCCATCAAGAAAAATACATTCTGGAGATTCTGAAGAAATTCAAAATGAACGACGCCTCAGCTGAGCTTACTCCCTTCACATCTCAGACATGTTTGACTCCCGACAGTGAAGGAAAACGGGTTGACCAGAAACTGTATCGATCAATGATTGGGTCCCTCATGTATCTCACAGCCAGTCGCCCAGATATCACCTTTGCTGTGTGTTACTGTGCTCGTTATCAAGCTGATCCAAGGGAATCTCATGAAAAGGCGGTCAAACGTATCTTCCGTTATTTGAAAGGATCATCAAGATTGGGCTTATGGTATCCTAAGGGTGGAAGTTTTGAGCTAAATTCTTATTCAGACAGTGATCACGGAGGATGCAAACTTGATAGAAAGTCTGTTTCTGGAGGATGCCAGTTTTTGGGGGAATGCTTGGTTTCGTGGCAAAGCAAGAAGCAAACAACAGTCTCCTTATCTACAGGCGAAGCCGAATACATTGCTGCCTCTAGTTGCTGCTGCCAAGTGCTGTGGATTCAACATCAGATGATGGATTACGGGATCAATTTTCTTCATACACCGTTGTTCTGCGACAACGAAGCTGCCGTCGGAATTTCCAAGAATCCAATTCATCATTCCCGAACCAAACATATTGAAACACGGATTCATGCAATCCGTGATGCTCAGGAAAAAGGGTTTATTGATGTTGTCCCCATCGAAACCAAAGCTCAAAAAGCGGATATTTTTACTAAAACCTTTGATAAACCCCGCTTTTATGAGCTTATTAAAATGCTGGGCATGATAACTTTTTAAATTTTTGGTAAATAAAAAAATAAAAAAAAAAAAAAAAAGGGGGGGGGATTAAAATAAACCTTTTTGTAAATACTTCTTTAAATTTCACTTCATCTTGTTTGTTATTGTCTAAACCTGAATGCCAATTTCATTTTGTCAATGAATCAGGTGACGGTCGGAACTGAATCTGGTTATCAAGAAATCAATGATCATGCAGTTCTCCACAAATGATTTCTGGCCTCTTGTCATCTGAAAATGATCAGGGGAGTATTTTCGTTTCATTTACCTTGCAATTCTCTCTTAACTGCTTTGTGATGTCCTTTCCGTTATTTTGTGGGGGAATTGGGGGTAAATCACACTAAAATACCTAATTTTCATGAATTCGAAGCGGATTTCCTGTCAAACTTTTCTTCGATTATGTGCCTCCTTTCCAGTGTCTGTCTTTCTTTTAGTGTCAAGTATCGATCGAATCATTTTATTTTGTTTTTAATTTCTTTATTGAAAATCCAAAAATAGAGTATTTGTGGATTTTGGGGGAAATTGATGTCCTCTGAAAATTTGATACATAAATAAAATTTCAAAAATGAAAATGAGAAATTGATCCGACCTTGTGAGAAATGATTGTTTATCAACCTGCGTTATCTGCCATGGATAGAGTAAAAATAAAGGCTGCATTGTGCTTGTATGATCTTTGAGTGTGTATGCCTAATATGATATCTATGAGTAGGATATAAACATAACGCTTGCCTGATTTTGCTCTAGTTTTCATTTCTGGATAAGTGTTGCAATGATTCTAATATTAAGAGATGTTCTGATGTACGCATGCTTTGCAAATAAGGCTTTATGCCATTTTTACACTCGACTCAGTGGGTCTTCTCTGCGTGCCTAGGCGGCCGACCTGATCACCTGCTGATTGAGTTTTCTGCTTTATTTTCTTGGTGTTTAGTGTATATCATCGGACTTTCTCTGCGTGCCCACAAGCCGACCTGATTGTTGTTGATATACACGATTTCTGCTTTATTTTTCTTTCTTTATTTTCCTAAGAGTATCGGGCTTTCTCTGCGTGCTTAGCGGCCGACCTGATTGCTGTTCTCTTAGGGTTCTGCTTTATTTTTGCATGAAACATCATGAACGTATATCTCATTTGAAAAAGAATTAAAAGAAAAATAATGATAAATATGATGACTTGTTAACATCTTTGATAGAGTGAGGCTGGGTAATCAGTGCTTGATTAATATACCTTTAGCATATCCAAAAATGTTAAATACTATTAGTGCATGCTTAATATCAATGTGATGCATTCGGGATCTGCTTGACGTGCATGCTGATTAAAATTGAAATTGAAATGCGTATGATGCGTATCGGTTGATGTGATTTCACGTCTGGATCTTTCTCACAAATTAAATCTGTATCTGCTTGTATAGTTGTTTTAATTTACTTTTGAAAAAGCTCAAAAAGATTTTCTGTCTGCGTTATTTTTGATAAGATCGATACTTTGTAAATAATTTGTCGTTTTGTGTGTGTTGGTCGGTTTTCCAAAAAGTCAAAATCAAAATTTGGTCAAAATTGAATTTTAGGGTTTCCAGCGAAACTATGTTTCGCCCGCTCAGTTTCGCCGCATGCGCTCTCAGCGAACTTATACTTTCGTCATCGGCGAAATTGATCTGGTTGATCCCTGGGTCGAGCGAATCTGCTCTTTCGCTCTGGCGAAACTATTGTTTCGCCGAGCGAAATTACCAGCGAAACTGCCCTTGTATATATACTTCATCGAGTCTCTCGGTCAGTGTTACCGAAACCCTAACCACCAAAATTCGCTAACACCAATCGCGAAACTGCAAATTCGCCAAACTGTTCCATCTTCTTCATCTGATCATCGCTTAACTATTTTCGCATAAAGATTGGTATGTTTCATGATCGTGTAATCGTGTTATCGCACTTGAAGCCGCATCTGTAACCGTTCCAGATTCAAAATTTTTGGGATTTTTGAACCGAACAGTCATCAAGAATTTCTCGTGCCTTAAACTGTTGTTAATCACCGTTTTGAACCAGCATTACACTCGTCTAGATGCGTTTCAGTGTTGTGTGTGTTTGGTTTGGTTATATCGGGCTTAAAAACGATTTCGGAAATTTGAATCCCGTTCAGCGAAACTAAGTATTCATCCAGCGAAATTGAACGAAAGTTCACTAGTTACGAGCGAAACTGTCTAGCCGTCATGCCCAAACTTCGCTGACAGTTTCGCCGTGATACGCAGCGAAACTGCTGTTTCGCCTTCAGCGAAACTACAATTTCGCAGCGAAACTACAGTTTCTCGGCGAAACTGACCTAGTCAGTGTCGCCGAGACCAACGTCGCGAATCTAACTGTTTCGCCGTGTGCGACACTGTGGTTGTCTTAGCGAAAATAGAATTTCGCAGCGAAATTATCAAATTTTTCAAAAATTCAATTTAATTCATTTTAAATTCTTTTGAACTCACAAAATCTCCGTTTCGTGTGCAGACAATGTCTAATCTTAAACACGATCCTCGAAGCAATGTCACTGCCTGGCTGAATGATAACCTCGACAAATCTACGGGTTTCCGAGACTGTATAAAGTGGCTCAAACAATCGTGCATCCATTATGCCATCTCACACTCTACAATCATTGACGAAAGGCACATCAAAGACTTCTGGCTGTCTGCAGAATATGACATCAAAGCCACTCCTGAATGCATTCGTGCTAGGGTCATGCAGAAAGATATCGTCATTACCATGAAAACCATCGCTGAAGCACTTAAACTAGAAGAGGATGTTGGTGATGCACCCAAGTTGAATGACGTGGATGTATTGAAGGGTTTTGAAAAGCACATGGGTTATGAAGGAGGCCATTTGTGGAAGAATAAGAAAGAGATTAAGAAGTCTTACATGTCTAAAGAATGGAGATTCATCGCTCACGTCATCATTTCCTGCATTGATGACAGAAAGGGTGGGTCAGATGGATTGAATTTGAACTGGGCAGAAGCAATGTTGCTGTTGTGTAAAGGACAGAAGGCTAACATCCCTCAGAGAATATTTGAAGCTATGGTTGCGAATATTCAAGCTCTGAAGAAATCCAGGTGGCTTCTGTACCCAAGATTCCTGGAGATGATTATAGAACATTTAGAACCTGAGCTGCCGAAGCAAAGCACAGCACTCGTTATAAATCCTATGCACTCAAGGATTCTATCTGATTGTTGTGCTGTAAGAGAAGATTTTTCTGGGCATACCACCTATCTAATGAAACATATGTATTCTGAAGAAAGATATGAGTACATCAAGAAGCTGATCGAAGACGAGAACAAAAGAAAAACTCAAGGAAAGGTAAGTGAGAGTGTTAAAGGGAAACGGAAACAATATGTGAGGGGTTCGGGGAAAGAAGCTGGAGATGAAATTGAAGATGAGCTCGAAAGTCTTTCTCGTCAAGGAAAGAAGGTCACTCAAAAACAAAGTGTTCCGACTGAAGATGAGCTGAGAGCTTCAAAGAAAAGAAGAATAGACCCCAGAGCTGAATTAGACGAAGACATCATCAGAGGTGTAAATACCTCTTTGTCAAATGAATTGGGTATGATTAAAACTAAGCTGGTTAACTCTGAAATTCGGGAGAAGGAGAAAGATGATCAGATCAAACACATGAATGAGATCATAGCCAAACAATCTTCCTTGATCAAATTTTTGATGGTAGAATTGAACGATATCAAGAAGCATCTGAACATGCCTGGTATAATGAGTGATGCTGAGATTGAATCAGTTAATGACATCTTAAAGGACACATCCGGAACAGCGGGTGGAAGTGGGTCTGGTGAAGCTGATAAAGCAGGAGGAAGTGGATCTGGTGGAGTTGGAGGAAGTGGTACAGGTTTGAATGATGCTGATGACAGTGGAGCTCCCAATGCTGAAGATTTGGAGGCTATCAATGTCAGTGATGCTAATCTATTTAGTACTGAAACAGAACAACCACAGCCAGAGATTGTCCAAGCCAAATTCGTTTTAATCGATGAAGAAGAGGAAGAAGCTGAAATTGACGATCACTCTGAGCCAATAAGCTATGAATGGAAAGAGCATGGTCTTACTTATCTAGCGAAGATTAGCTCTGTCAGTGAAGAGGTTCTCGAGTTTAACAGAGATGATTGGTTCAAGAAACCTGAGCTTGTGGATCAGACTCCCTTATTTCAAAACATCTCTCAACCCAGCAGAAAAGAGTCTGATCGTCACATTATAAGCTGGAAATTCAATTCATCCGTTCGTGCCTTCATGATTAAGAGAAGGGGAGGTAGCATTTCATATCTTCACAAACGTGAAAAGTTCCAGACCCTGCCCAGATGGGATTTAAGAAGGTTGTCTGAGCTCCCCCTCATTGATGCTGATAAAGCAGAAAGGGCTGGCAACTTGGTGAAGCATTTGCAGCTAGCCGCAAAAGACGACTTCGTATCGTTTGGATTTATGAAAGGCCAAAGGATCAAGTCTAAGACTAGAATTGATGCAGCAACAGGGAAGCCAAAAGTCCATCTTAAATTCAAGCCTGCAAAGACAATGACTAGAATCAGAATACCAGATCAAGAGCCTTCCAGACTGCAAAATTTCAAGAAATGGTTTTACGATAACCAGACAGGTGAAGCAGTTATCCGAATCGGAGAAAGTGATGAGATCAGGCTGTTCGACCCAATGGAGGTTTTCTCCTTTAGTAATGACGATCTCAAGACACTATGTGAAAATCCTATCAAACACGGGGCTGGCGATGACACTGCTGAAGAAGCAAACCTGTTTGTGAGGGTCGCCAATAAAGCCCGAGGAATTATCAAGGAAATAAAGGATTTAGCAGACAAAGTCAAGGCTGCTGAAGATCAAATGGAAGAAGATCGGGATCTAGCGAATCAAATGAACAAATCTTTAAGCGGACTTGGAGAATCTTCTCAAATCCCAGATCCAGAGACTGCTGTCCCCGCTGCTGAAGAGACAATCAATCTGGGGGAACCAGAGTCTGTAACCCCAGGTGCTGATGAAACAACTATTTTGGGGGAATCTGAAGAAAATTTCCACGTTGCTGACACGACAACTACTTTGGGGGAATCAGGGACTCCTGATTTGAATCAGGAGCCGAACCAGAATGAAGCCGATGCTGACAAGTGAAGATCCTGTGGCTGAATCCCTCCCTAGGGGGAATATTGAAGATCAATGTAGGGAGGAATTCATCTTTTGTTTAGTTTCATTGTAATAGTTTAGTTTATTGTAAATGTTAGATTTTGGTAGGCTAGCGAAACTGTAAGCTACCGAGCGAAACTGTAGTTTCGCTCGGTACCTAGATTAGACTGTCTCAGTGACAGTTTCGCTTGGCCAGCGAAACTGCCAGCGAAACTGTTCACTGGACAGTATATATGCGCAGCCATTGTGCAGCCATTTGTAACTTTCTCAAGCATATTGAACCCTAATACAAGAAATCTTCATTTGGTGAGTTTTGGTGACGGCTAGGAGCTTATTTCAGTATATTGTAGCTTGTTTATCATCATTTATCAATCTATTGGTTCATATTGAGATTGTTCAAGGCTAGAAAACCATTTTAGTCATTGGAAATCTTATATTGTGTTGTTTATTTGGTTTTCTTCTCAAAAACACCTTCATTTGCACTGATAAAGATCAGTGAGGACCAACAAATCAAGAACGAAAAACCCTATCATTACATGGGACAACTTATTAAATAAACTATTTTTTAAAATTGACTAGGCGTTCGCGAATGATTTATATGTGTGTAATTGGCCATTTGGTCACTTATCTTGCTAGAGCCTGATTAGCAAGATTAATTAGGGTTAGGAGGTATACAATTATATTTAAATAAAAACAACCACACTGTATGCAATACTTGCGTCTTAGGTCTTGTTATAGCTCCCACTGACCTCTTGGACTCCTCTTGGCTCCATGTTGGATCTTCAGTCTTTGGTTTATAAAATTAGAAAGTTCCCTAAAATAAAAAATTACTAAAAGTAGAAACCCTAATTTCTAATTTTATAACTTTGAACCCAAAACTTGGGTCAACAAACCAAAACTGCTAAATTACAATAATGGGCCAATAAATTGGGCCAAACCAAAAATAATCTCAATAACCACAAAATTTAAATAAGAGGGTCATGCTGAAACCCACATATATTTAATTATGTATGTATATATATATATATATATTTTCAAAAAATATATATATATTTATATATATATACTAGAATTATCAATAATCAAAATAAATAAATTCAAGATCTGGAACTAAAAAAACCGGTTTTTGATTTGCGTGCGGTGATCAGGGCTCTTATACCACTATTGGGTTTTACAAGGACATTATAATTGACTTATGCATTGTTCAGAACCCGGTTGGTGTAATAAATGGGAGTTTGAACTCCATTTCTTTCAACGACTCTACAACACTGATTACTTGATGATCCGCGACGAGGTAAATTTTCAATGTTTCATCTTTAATTAGTGCCACAAGGTCTAGAAGTGCGGCTAAATGAGTCTTCGTTTCCTGAAATGCTTTCCTAGCCTCTGTTGTCCAGACGAACTGACTTCCAGAAAGATAATTTTTTAAAGTGGCGATAAACATGATAGATCTTTCTGCTTGACGAGCTAAAAACTTGTTAATGGAGACTAAACACTCGTTTGACATCCGAACCTCTTGTATGATGTGTGGAGACGACATGGTGAGAATGGTTCTGACCTTGTCTGGATTTACACAAATGTCATTTGTTGTAACCACCATTCCTAGAAACTCACCCTTTTTCATTCCAACGGGGCATTTTCCCGGGTTGAACTTGATATTGTTGGCGCGTAAAGTGATTATTGTTTCAGGGATATCTGCCAGCATTGTCTTCTCTTATTTGATTTTTATGACGAGGTTGTCCACATAAATCTCCAGGTTTTTTCCAATTTGGGAAGCGAAAACTTTATCCATCATGTGCTGGTATGTCGCGCCCGTATTTTTCAAACCGAACGGCATTTTAGTGTAATAAAATATTTCTTTTTCGGTATAGAAAGTCGTCTGTTGTGCATTTGGGTGTATATAAAAATATGACAACTATGGGTTAATTTCAACACCACTATTGCATTTAATATTTAAATTTATAAACACAATTACGAACTATTACTATACACCACATACATGTGTAAGTGCAACGATTGCGACATAGTACAGTATGCTGGGTTTTACAATGGTATTCGGGTGACACGTTTAGTAATATTTTTTTTTTCATATTTATATATATTACATACTGGATAAATATATAATTACACATTAATGCAACGGATATTAAAACACGAATACCGTAAAACCGTTACAAGATCAAATCATTGTTGCACGCAAATACGAAAAATAAATAAATCGACAAAATAAATTATATCTAAATAATTAGATTTAAATATACCTTAGTCGGATTCGAACAACCGTTCGAGACATCGGGATTCAACATGTCGACGCTAGGGTTGAATGAAACTGTTGACTCGAACTTGCGAGTCACATGAGCAACAGTCTTGACCGGAGATGTCGTGATGATTTCTTCGTCACCAGTAATCTCCTAACCACATGACACATTTTATAAAAAACCACCTAACACTTGTAAACTTTTATCAAAATCACTTACATCATATATAAAGTTGTCTTCCATTTTATATATACCCATGACTATTAGAGCCTAGGTGTCTTTCCGATCCGTCATAAGTTAGCATAGTACTAATCCTAGATAACCACAATACTAATCTTATACATGGAGGATAAAAATCAAAATTGATCCCTCTCCATCCCTTTAAATCCGGCCGGCCACCACCACCATTCTCCTCCATCCCATTTCAAAGTTGAAAGCTTTCTCCTCTCCCTCTTCCTCCCTTCTAAAAACCCACGACAGCCCCCATCGCCACCTAAGGTCGTCGACTTCCACCCCGAATTCACCACCACCTACAGCCCGTAACCATCTGCCACCGTAGCCATCATCTCCGTCATCCCACACCACCATCAACCTTAAGGGATCTAAGTGTTTATCAAGAAAAGTCTTCAACCATCAAGGAACCTCCTTGTTTTCTAAGGTCTCTCATACTCTTCACTAAGTCAAAATTCACTTTTGGCCACGGAAAAAAACCGTGACCAAAAGTCTTCTGCCACGGAAAAAAACCGTGACCAAAAGTCTTTGGCCACGTTTTCTTTTTCATTTCAATCGAAACCAAAGGTCTCGTCATCGTGTGTATCATACGACCACGCTAGAATATCAGTGGCTGAAGCCACCTAGAAGCGTGCCTAAAGGGTACCAATATTTATTGTTGTAATCAAACAATTCTTCCGGAAAGCGTGGCCAAAAGGTCCTAACGGTTGTTTAACTTGGCCTTTGGTATTATATGGTCACATATATATGTGTTTTAGCCACATACATTATAAAAATACGTGGCCAAAGGGTAGTTGAAATCAGATATTTTTTCCCAATACGCGTGGCCAAAGGGTGGCAACGACCACGTTAAAATATCAAAAGTGTGGCCTTTGGTATTATATGGTCACATATATTTGTGTTTTAACCACATATGTTAGAAAAAAACATGGCCAAATGGGTTGCTGAAATCATACATTTTGTCCCAATACGCGTGGCCAACGGGTGGCAACGGCCACGTTGAAATATAAAAAACGTGGCCTTAGGTAATATATGGTCACGTATATTTGTGTTTTAGCCACGTATGTTAGAAAAAATGTGGCCAAAAAGGTTGCTGAAATCATACATTTTGTCCCAATACGCGTGACCAAAGGGTGGCAACGGCCACATTAAAATATAAAAAGCGTGGCCTTTGGTATTATATGGTCACGTATATTTGTGTTTTAACCACATATATTTGGAAAAAAAAAAGTGGCCAAAGGATAGTTGAAATCAGATATTTTGTCCTAATACGCATGGCCAAAGGGTGGCAATGGCCACGTTAAAATATAAAAAGTGTGGCCTTTGGTATTATATGGTCACGTATATTTGTGTTTTAGCCACATATATATGGAAATAAAAAAGTGGCCAAAGGGTAATTGAAATCAGATATTTTGTCCCAATACACGTGGCCAAAGGGTGGCAACGGTCACGTTAATAGAATAAAAGCGTGGCCTTTGGTAATATACGGTGACATATATTTGTGTTTTAGCAACATATATTTGGGAAGAAAAAAAGTGACCAAAAGGTTGTTGAAATCAAATGTGTCCTCGCTATACCCGTGGCCAATTTAAAACCTATTACAAATCATTAATTACAAATCAAATAGAAAAATTAAAGAAAATTACACTGCATACAAGCATTATTCTCATTTTAATTTTCAATCTGGGAGCTAACAACACAACCACGTGATCCTCATCTTCAACTGTTCAGATTTGAGCTTAATTAGGACCATTTTTTCTTGTATTCCTTTTCTATACGAAAACATATAATTGATAGTTAGGTTATGGAAATTGATTATAATATATATATATATATATAGCAATTTTAAAATACTTACCTCCATGATAGATATGGACTGAGGAGTGCCATTTTATTGCCAGTAGTATGGGACATTAGGTCCTACAATTCAATTGATTTTTAGATGAACATTAGATATCCAGATGAACATCACATTAATCTTCAAAGTCAGTTGAACTTTATTTGGTACACATCTCACCATTTATTCCAACAATCCCTAGCTAGCTGTAGGTCCGAAATCAACCAAACAACACGATATCTAGATCAAATACGAGTGCGGAATCCTCGTATAAGATTGATTCAAGAGACAATAGTAGAAGAATAGACTAGATCTAGTGATAAAGATGAAGTCTTGAATGATGAAAACCCACTAAAGGAAGCTGATCGTAAACACTTGAGAGCAAAGAAATCGTGAATGCTGAATATTGTATTGAAAAGCTTGCATACAAAGAAAGACAAATGGGTTTATATACTACCCATACCCTAATCGTGAACTAAACAGGCCCACATGGCCCAAATCGTGATCACTAACTTAGCCCAATTACATGATATATAACAAGCCCAAACCAAAATACAATAAGCCCAATTACAAATGTTCATGCCTTAAATAAGCCTAGCCCAACAATCTTCCCCTAGGCATGAATCATTTGAACTTTTCTTCTACGGCAGCAGGAGGTCAAATCTGAATGTGTTCTGAACGTTGTTTGACCACCACTTGTTCGCTACAATCCGCTCTGCAGTCCCATGAAAGATTCCCACCCTCACAGCATTCTCCATATCATTTTCATCACCAAGTATAGGCTGTGAGGCGAGTAGCTTTATGTCTCTTTCTCCAAAACGCAGCAGATCAACTGGATCATAGAAGCGAAACTGCCTCAAACCTTTGCATAGAACCACCACCTCGTGAGTTGTTGGATCATAACACCAGCAGTCAAAGTTTTTGACCAGTGTACCATCTTCGATTTCATCCAACATGTTAATCACTCGTGTGCGCTTGGTGGGTGGTCTTCTAGCTTCACCAATTGGTTCTCCAGTAACTGGGTCAGTTCCCGTCTCTACCCATCTTACCTGCTTCAGGTCAAAGTCAGCAAAATTGTTTTCCAGATGGCTTAATAAGTTGTTTCTGATAAGATCTCCATCGGAGCTGTTCCACCTGTTGATGAATGGAGCTCGGAGCAAACTTCTGATCTCAGGCTCAGTCCATGAGTGGAATTGTTCACGAGTTCTGTAATACTCAACTGGACTGTAGCCGTCACGGATCACAGCAAACAGTTTCTTCTCCGTGTCATAGTGCCAGCACAAGATGGCCTCACGACTCCCCCTTTTGTCAATGGAGCTTTTACCAACATCAAGGGCATATTTGGTGGGGGCTGGTCCTTGATAGAACTCACGGAACCAGTTGTCGTGACCCGCAGGCGCTTTAGAGATGACTCTGCCACTTCGGGCGTAATCAGGCATCTCTATGTTTTCATCTCCATCATCCTCAGCTGCTTCACTCGTACCTTGAGCTGACGAGCTTTGACCTGTGACACCTGTAGTATTCCCTTCTACAGAACTTTTGAAGGCATTAAACCTCTTCTTCAAATCCATCAGAGCTTCATACAAATATTTCATTCTTGCCTTGTCAGCCTCCTCTCTCTCTCATCTTTCTGTTATCAGCCACCTCTTTATCTTTCATTCTTCTGACTTCAGCATTCAACGCCTTAATTTCATTTTCCCTGATCCTGTTCTGAGAAACCAGGAAATTGATGTGAGGATCTGTGCTTATCCTTAGATCAATCGGTAGCACAGCAGCTTGAAAAGGTCTGAATCCTGGAATAGTTGTAGGCTGAGTTACCACAGGAGCTGCACTAATTCTTACTGGGCTTGGAGCAATGAAGGTGTGATCAACCTCCAGAAATTGAGTTTCTTCCCGAGCTGGGCTATGTTCGGTCAGAACTGGAGTTTCAGTATGCACAGGGGCAGGTTGATCATGCACCTCTTCTGTCTGTGAAGCAGAAGGTTGCTCTTGAAAGACTTCATCAGTTGTTTCTACTTGACCACTGGGTCCCACAGAACTGGGTCCAGATGGTTCTACAATCATTAAGCTCGAGCTAGTCTTGGTGAATTTGAACCGTATGCTCCTTGGATCTGATTTCTTTCGTGGAGATGGTTCACGAGCAGGGACGGGTTCTTCTTCGAAAACTTCATCAACGTTTATATTCAGCTCAGGAGGTGTATCATCACTGCCAGACGACCCAATCATATCTTCTCTTGACCTTTTATGGGTTAGTGGCTCCAAGTCCCCATAAATATCATCTTCAGTTATGTCCTGGCCAGTAAGAATGTCATCCATTATATTTTCTTCATCTGAGGGTATGACATCATCCTCTTGAACATTGACAGCTGGAATTGCTGTTACATCTTGTTCTTCTGCAATGGATGCATTAACTTCAGGCACATCTGCCTCTGGCTCAGAGTCATCCATCACTTGTTCCCGTGCAACTTCTGGGAACGCACCTCTCTTAACCCATTCCAGTCTTCCTTCAAATGTTTGCTTACCCGGTCTATCTTGGGTTTGCAGACCAAAGACCCCAATATCCATAACCTTGACATCTAGCTTCTCAATTCTCTCCTCTATCATCGGATACTTCTTCATTACCACCATTTGTACAAACCTAGGTGTCATCAAAAACTGCTCTCTGGCGCTCAGCACTGCATTGCCTACCCAGTCTTGCAACATCATCTTTGAGAAGTTAAACTTCCAATCCAAGGCAAGTGCTACGAGAGCTGTTCCGTGAATGTAATTCAACTGATCGAAACTTGTTCTTTTCCCTAGGAAAGACTTCTGCATGTAATGCGCCAGACACCTCCAGTAGTGCGGCAGAAGCTTTTTGAAGATTGGTGGAAAC
This sequence comes from Deinandra increscens subsp. villosa, assembly GCA_039602395.1. NCBI lineage: Eukaryota > Viridiplantae > Streptophyta > Magnoliopsida > Asterales > Asteraceae > Deinandra > Deinandra increscens. Next base: position 12,167,361 of record JBCNJP010000025.1, on the reverse strand, counting down.
TTTCCTTCGTATCCCATCGATTGAGCACCTGCCAGAACTACCTCCTTTGGGTAAGTGATAGGATCAGAAGCTTCATCTGTAATGTTCAGGCCCTGCCTTATATCTTCTTCTTCAATGACAACTTGCCTGTTCTGGACCGTTGCGGTAATCCTTGTCTTGTCTGAATTCACTCTAGCAGACCCCCAAAACTCTCTGACCAGCATCTCGTCGATGAGCACATTCGTCCTCAGGGCATAATTTATTTTACATGTGTTCATCCCTGCCACCAGCGAGTAAAATAACTCCATGTGTTTTTCTGGCGGATCTTCTAGATAAGCCGGCATACAGTGATCTGGTTCATATTTTATATCTCCAATCAGCATCTCTTCAGCCATCTGAGAAAGACAAGACATATGCATCAGACATATTCAATCTTTAATAAGCAATTATGATTATTAACCCTTTACTTGTTCAATTGACGATCACATTTTACTTTTGAACTTCACAAAATTTCAATTTGAACATTTTAGGGAAAATAATTGAATTAAGCACATGCTTACAAACACCGACAAATTTTATCTCAAAAACGACCAACTTAATGAGATTCTCAAAATTATTAAGTGTTTAAAAATTTAATTCTCATTTTATTAGAGTTTACGACTTCTTAATTGGGTTTACGATCCATTAAGCGGGTTTACGATTGGTTTAAATGAGTTCACGATCAAGTTAAAATTAGGCCCAATCGTAATCAGATAACTCCCAATCGTAAACAGATAAAATTCGTCATTAGCCCAATCGTAAACACCCGAATACAGTTTGTCGTATTCATCTGATCGTAAACGACTCGATCGTCGTAAACTCGGGTCGTAAACGCCAATCGTAAACGACCAACCGTCGTCTTCTTCGACGGGAAAGTCGTAAACACCGTATGCCGCCATTTTCACACCTGCAACTATCTCGTAAACGCCATTAAACACACAAAAACATAAGATAATCATCAAACTCTACCTTTAAAGAGTTCTAAACACAAATCCGACTTTAAACATCGTCGAAATCAACTCGAAAACAGGAGAAAGACTGGAAACAGTTGCAGATTTTAGGGCTAGAACACACAACCTCGTAGAAATAATGGTCAAAACGCACGATAGATAGAGGGGTTTTGGTCGGAAATGTATGGTGAGCATGATGGTGTAGATGGATATGTGATTGTGGTGGTCGGAGATGGGCTGCGGTGACAGTTTTTCCGGCGAAGGGGATGGCGGAGGTTAGGGTTTCTTGCGGAGGAGTCGTAAACAGTGGAAGACAAAAGAGGATCGTAAATGGGGGTATTAAATATACTCACAATTTACACAAAGCCCCCCTCCCCTCTTTAAAACCGTAATTACAGTAATATGTTTCAAACACCCCCTCAATCTTTTAAAACTTCTTACAAGTTTACCCCAAACTTGATAATTCTCACAAACATTTGAAGATTTTAAACACTTTGAGAATTTTACAAAACTTCCCCTCAGAATCATACCCGAGTATCCGATCATGATCATGAAAACTTAAGAATTTTAAAAGATAAAACAGATAAATAATCCAAATTTAAAATATTTACAAACTTACCTCAGAAATTTCAAATATTCACATACCTGGTGCTGGTATTTTTCACAGATAATTTCAGACAGGTCTTTGACTGAGGAACCCTTTTCAGCTTCCGTTACTAGACACTCTAGACAATTGTCAGGTGGTTTGAACACAGAAACTCACATCCAGTAAAGTGCTTAAATATAGGTACAGATTTACCGATATGTTTAACCGTCCCCACACCCAATTTTCCATAGCAAAACCTACCCAACCTCAGAGTTTATTGAGGATTCACAAACCCCCAACTTGAGGAACCATGCAACACTGCTTTTGACTACCACTTATTTCTGATTTTCATGCATTATCAGTTGATGATCAGGTCGGCCGCATAAGCACGCAGAGAAGACCAACTGAATAATTTTATTTTCTTTTCTTTTTCTTTTTCAGAATTTTCATTTTTTTGCATTCTTTTTCTTTTTCTTGTGGTGTTGTCTTATACAGTATAAACATGGCGTGTGAGAGAGTGAATACTAGGTAAATACCACTCTCAACCCATTTTTGTCGGGACTCAGTTTTTTAAACCATGTAGACTAGGATGGGAAACTAAACATGTATAGAGTTTAAGATTACTGCACTTACATAGATGATCATTGTTTTGGTTGAGCTTACCGACATATCATCTTCGAGCAGTCTTTCACATTAGCCTTACACGTGTCAGTCTCCAACCGTCATTAAACAATTTTTCAAGTCCTATCAAAAGACATCATAAAAACTTTTCAGTTTAACCAGCACCATTTCTTCCCCTGTTTTTGTGAGGCTTTTGAAACAAGACTCAATTTTTCAGTCATTTTCCAATTTTTTTTTTATTTTAATATAAATAAAGTTTAAATACCAAAAACTTTGTACAAAAACATAGATAATCAGATCATTCCTCGAAGGCAATCATCTTCAGGCCTTCAACACAAGATTCAAAATTAGGGCGAGGAAGGGGTTTTGTAAAGATGTCCGAAACATTCTGATCGGAGCTTACCTTTTGAAGCTGAATTAGCTCACGATCAAAGCAATCACGAATAAAATGTACCTTGATATCAATATGCTTGGTTTTGGAATGTTGGACAGGGTTTTTCACAATCTCAAGAGCAGCAGCGTTATCACAAAATATGGGAGTGTTAACGAATTCCATACCGTAATCCGTGAGCTGGTTTTGGATCCACACTACCTGTGAAGTACCGGCAGATGCGGCTACGTACTCAGCTTCGGCAGTTGATTTGGATACGGTATGCTGCTTCTTGCTCTGCCAAGAGATGAGCCTATCTCCCAGATACTGACATCCTCCAGTAGTAGATTTCCTGTCAAGGTCACTACCTCCATAATCACTGTCAGTGAAAGCATATAATTGAAAATCAGTGTTCTTCGGGTACCAAAGACCAAGCCTAGGCCTGCCCTTCAGATACCTGAAGATACGTTTAACAGCAGCTAAATGAGAGAGTTTAGGGTTAGCCTGATATCGAGCACACACGCAAACTGCATACATGATGTCTGGCCTGCTTGCTGTCAAGTACATTAGTGATCCAATCATCGACCGATAATGGAATTCACTCACTGACTCCCCGTTAAGATCCGCTGACAAGAGTGGTCTGGATGCCATGGGAGTGGCGATGGGCTTGCAATCCTGCATCTTGAACTTTTCCAGAATCTCATTCACGTACTTCTCCTGATGAATAAGAATCCCAGAATCATCCTGCTTAACTTGAAGTGCAAGAAAGAAACTCATCTCGCCTTGGTCACTCATCTCAAACTTCTTCTTCATAATCTCCTCAAACTCGGTGCACAATTCTTCGTTTGTCGATCCGTAGATAATATCATCTACATACACTTGCACCATGATTATGTCTTCGTCCACCCTCTTCCTAAACAGTGTCTGATCAACAACTCCTCTTGAATATCCATTCTCCACCAGGTGAGTGGACAACGTTTCATACCAGGTTCTAGGAGCTTGATGCAGACCGTACAAAGCCTTATCCAGCAGATAAACGTGATCTGGATTTTCTTCATCTATGAACCCTGGTGGTTGAGCAACATAGACTTCCTCGTTCATTTCTGCATACAGGAAGGCAGTCTTCACATCCATCTGATGTACGGTAAAATTGAGATACGAAGCCACAGCTAGAAAGATCCGAATTGCTTCCAATCTTGCCACCGGAGCGTAAACCTCATCATAGTCGATACCGTGGACTTGCCTGTGCCCTTGTACTATCAACCTTGCTTTGTTTCTTACAATGATCCCCGAGTCATCTTTTTTGTTCTTGTACAAGCCATCTCGTGGGAATCACCTTTTTGTCCTCTGGCCGCTTCACAAGTCGCCACACTCCCAGCTTTGAGAACTGATTGAGTTCATTGTGCATGGCCTCCATCCAGCTTGGATCTTTGAGAGCAACCATCACATTGGGAGGCTCAATCTGGGAGATAAAGCACGAGTACATGCAGACATTGATATCTCCTGTGCGGCTTCTAGTTCTGACACCTGAAGACACTGGTCCAAGAATGTTGCTGACCGGATGGTCCTTGTTGATTCTTGAAACCTGAATATCTGGCACAGACACTGAAACAGGCAGATTAGAATTCACAAGATTATCATTTATATCACTAATACCTGAACTTTGTTGTATTTCTGAATCAATATCACACGTTCCCGAAGTTCCTGAAGCATCTGCGTTGGCATCTGCGGTGACAGTTGTGGGAACTGGAACTGGTGCTTTGTCACTGACTCTTTCAACAGAAGGTCTTGATTCAGAAGGCTGTGTGATAATCTCTTCCTCTTCACCCAAATTATGAAGATCATTCGAAAACTTGAAACCTTCAAACAGAGACCCGTAGTTAAAAATCCAATCTGGTCCAGTCCCTGCATCCGTCGGATTATCTTCAAGCCAGTCCACATTGAATGCTTCAATGATCAACCCAGTGGTCTTGTTATAGACTCGATAAGCACTATTTCCCGAATAACCAACGAAATAACACTCATCCGCTTTCGCCTCGAATTTCCCTACGTCGGACTGAATCAGCACCGTGCACGGACACCCAAAAGTCTTGAAATAACCCACTGTCGGCTTCTCTTTGTAGACAATCTGATATGGAGTTTTCTCATGACGTTTGTTCAACAGAACGCGATTTTGCACATAACATGCTGTGTTGACTGCCTCAGCCCAGAAGAAGATTGGTAGTTTTGCTTCACACATCATTGTCCTTGCAGCTTCAATGAGTGTCCTATTTCTTCTCTCAGCTACCCCATTCTGTTGTGGAGTGTAGGGAGCACTGAACTGTCTGTCTATGCCTTTAGCCCCACAAAACATATTCAACTCAGCATTCTTGAATTCCGTTCCGTTATCCGATCTGATAGCTTTGACCTTCTTGTTCAGCTGGTTTTCTATGAGTGTGACAAACTGTTTCACTAGGGCTGGAGTTTCATACTTGTTAGACAAGAAGAAGACCCAAGTAAAACGTGAATAGTCGTCCACAATCACAAGACAATAGGAGAACTTGCTGATGCTCTGAACTTGCATAGGCCCAAATAAGTCCATGTGTAAGAGTTGTAGAACTGATGACACTGAATTTGCTATCTTTGGACGATGTGGCAACTTGTGCTGCTTCCCCTTCGCACATGCCACACATTTTTCAATAGAGGAGAAGTCTTTAATCGGCAGCTTTCTGACATGCTCTCCCTTCGCGAGCTTGGTCAAATTCTTCATATTAGCATGCCCTAGTCGTCGATGCCACAACATAGCCAAATTTTCATTCTGTTTTGATATGAGGCATGCTTCTTCTGACGTTGGAGGTTTGCCCATGTTTAGAAGATATGAATTTGATCGTCTTGGAGTACGCATCAGTACGCACTCCTCGGGAATCTTCACACCAGGCTTCAAAATAATACACTCCTTTCGATTGAACATCACCGAATAGTCCTTGTCACAGATCTGAGAAACACTCAGCAAACTGTGCGACAGTTCCTCCACATAATGAACATCAGAAAAAGACAGATTTCCACTCCTCACCACACCTTTCTTACTAATTCTACCACCCACACCACCTGCAAATGAAACTCCTCCACCATCGAAATCTTCTACATCTTCCAAAAGGGACAGATCTCCGGTCATGTGTCGGGAGCAACCACTATCAACGTACCAGAGATTGCTGATAGATCTTCTTGGCTGTCCCTACAAGAATAAGAAATTAATGAGATCCAGGTACCCAGGCCATAACAGATCTGGGCACACCTTTTGAATCAATGTAGTTAACGGATTGGAGAATCATTTCAGACTTTGATCCAGACACATTCTCATTTTGAATGTTGACTTTTGGTTTCCATGTGGTGGTTTTCTCTGGTTTCAACACAGTTGTTGAATTGTTGACAATCACAGGTTTCTTTTGTGGTGAAATGACCTTTTTACCAGTTGGCTTTTTAATTGGTGTCCACTCAAGTTTCAGTTTAGTATACACAAGTTGTTTTGTTTGAGCGACACCTTTTTGTTTCAAGACCTGTTGCTCGGCTTTCGCTTTGCCATTAGGTTGATTAGCTCTTTTTACTTTAGCCACTTGTTTTTCAACGAATTCTGGTTTTATCTTGTGGGAAACTCCTTTAGATACATAAGTTTGTTTTGGAGTTCTGGTCACTTTCCACTTATCAACAACAGGCTTTGTCACAGGTGCCCTTGCATTTGAAACCTTAGACTGTTCAGTCTTCATTGGTTCAAAACGCTGCTTCCCCTGAAACACAGCTTGTTGCTTCTGCTTTTGTTTTTGTTTTTCACCTGTCATCATTTTCTCCAACATACTAGTCCGTGGGTTTTGCGGATAGTATGGTTGGTAAGGTCTATTCACACAGTTAGCTGCAAAATGTCCTGGCTTTCCACATTGAAAGCAATTCATGAGTCTAGGCCCATTGACATGACTACAGAGGTATGAACGTCTTGGATAAGACGACTTCCACTCTGGCTTATCATCCCATTTGTGTATAACACGTTGTTTATCCTTATCAGATTGTGTAATTAAACAAAATTGTTCCGATTTAGATTTGTTTGTTCTATTAAATGCTGACACAACCTGGGGATAAGCAACAAAATCTTTGGGCTTAGTCTCACGACCTATTTTTGTGTTAGGCACACGAATTTTAAAACCAGACACTTTTTCATTAGATTCTGAAACATTTTTTAATAACGTTACAGCTACTTGTTTTGACTTGGATGTTTCTAGTTCTGACACAAGTGCCATTACATCATCCTTAGGTAAACATAAACTAGAACTACTAGAACTACTAGACGCATGACTCTCATCCACTCTCTGACACTCTGCATCCTTCTCAGAAATGTCTTTGATTTCTACTTCATCTGCACAATAAACAGATACATTAGAAGCGCTCACACAGTTATTCAGAGAAGTATTGGATGGACCTGCTTCACATGGGTCTGTCATCACTCTGTTCATTTTACCCAACCCATAAGTCATGTGTTTTTCATTCTCAATTTCCTCCTCAGTCAAAGGCTTCACTCCAACCAAGACACTATCTAAGGGAGGTCCTTCCTCATGCATTTCCGATGCAGATCTATCTATCTGATCCTCCTCTAAGATCATTCCTATAACATCTCTAGTTTTGTCTTGAGGAACAACGTTCTTGCTTGTAAAGCTAATTCCTATTCCACCTTTGTCTTTTCCCATTCTAACCTCAGTTATGCAAGTGTCTAAAGATTTACTAGCCTGCAACATCCTTTTGCTTCTCATAAGGTTGATATCAAGCTTAACCTGCATTTCATTGTTCTTATGCTTAAGGTCTTCTATCTGTTTACTTAGCTCAGCTATTTCTAACTTAGCATTGTCATACAAATAGGCATTCTCAGTTGCAAGGTTCTTATATTTTGTTATATCTAATTTCTGGGCTTTAACCTTTTCTTCGTTCTTTTGCCATCTACCCTTAAATGAACTCTTTTCACATTTTACTTCAAACAATTCAGATTCAAAGTTTTTGCAATATTGTCTAAGAGTAGTAATTATACGATCACAAACAGGATTAGAACATACCTTGGTGTGGTCTGCTGCCATAGCTTCATTCTCCTCAGGTTCTTCTTCAGTAACCACAAAAGCATGCTCCTCCTCATCATCATCATCCATAGTTGTCATCATAGCATGTGTCAGACTAAGATCCTTCAGCTGGGGGGTCAGATCTTTCAGCTGGGGGGTCCAGTCATAACCTCCACCTCCCTGCACTATCAAGGCACTTGTTTCTGCCTTAGCCTTCCCATCAGCTGGCTTCTTCATCTCTGCTTTCTCCTTCCTCGGTTTGCTGCACTCCCTAGCAAAATGACCATATTCATCACAATTGTAGCACCTGAGCTTTGTCTTATCAAACCCCATTCTGATCTTGTCTTGATCCTTCCAAACATTTCGCCCTGTAGTAGCCATGAACTTCTTAGCCCTGAACACTGCCATAGCCATTTGCCAAGAGACATCCAGCATCTCCACATCCTCAGGATTAATCTGATTAAGCTCCCCTGATAGAATCTCAGAGGGAATTAGGGTTCCGGCCATTAAAGCATGGTAACTGTTCATGAATCCCATACCCAGAGCAAAATTGGGATCGTTGTTCGCCTCAGAAGTGTCACCTCCACTTGAACTAGATTGGGGTTGTGCCACAAATGCCTTCGCTTGGGTCATCGAACTTGATCCACTTCCAACAGACTTTCCTTTCTGCTTCTCATCAACCTCTTCCGACAACAAAGCTTGATTCAGCTTCCCAGCCAAACTAAGTGAGCTTATATGATTCAACTCACGCTGCTTATCATCAATCAGCTTGGACTTCAACTTGTTGATCATTTCATCCAGAGACAGCTCACTCAATTTGTTGTTGTCCTTAATAATTGATATATTGGTGTTCCATGACTTTGGCAAACTGTTTAGCAGCTTCAAATTCTTATCTTCCAATTCCGGTTCCACACCATAACTTGACATTTCTGCCATCAGAGAAACAAATCTTTGCACTTGTGCTTCGAAAGATTCACCTTGGATGTGATTAAACAAATTGAATTTCTGCTTCAACATCTGCTTTCGACTTGCCTTGATGTCTGGATTTCCCTCATAAGCAACGATCAATGCATTCCACAGTTCCTTTGCCGTCTTGCAATGCTTAAAGCCTTGAGCAATATCTGGTGTCAATGCCATGGTCATAATCGCAAATGCCCTCTCTGCCTTGTTGCACCTTTCCCAGTCCTCATCTTCAAACTCATCTTCAGTCTTAGCCTTTCCTGCTTTAGCTCCCGCTCCATGCATTGGTATGTGTGGTCCATTCAACACTGCTCTCCATAACCTTAAATCAACACTCTTCAAGTGGTTTTCGAACCTATACTTCCATTCCAAAAAGTTATCCGCCGAAGTAAGTCTAGGTGGACGAGTAATAGATCCAATCTCGAAGTCCAATTTCTGATACATGCTAGGTTCAAAATCCATTTCGAAAGCTTGGGAAACTTAAACCTAAAGTCCAAATGTCCAAATTCTGTGATTACGATGAAAGACCACAAGATTACGATCGTAAATATTCAATTACGATCGAACACGCCTGATTACGATCCGATGAAGTCGAGAACACCGATTCCGATTAAACGACTCGTAAACACCGATTACGATAACTGATTACGACTCCGGATGTCGTAAACACAGATTCCGATAAGTGATAATCGTAAACTCCAATTACGATCAGTTTTGATCGTAAACATCAATTCCGATCACGCGATTCCGATAAGCAATATCGTAAACTCCGATTACGACAAGGAAATGTCGTAAACACCACTTGTACGGATCGTAAACTCTCAAAAACGCGATCTTGAAGTCGTAAACACAACGAACACCAGCAGAATCACTCGTAAACGCCAAAATATGAAGATCTTCAACCAAAACCCTATCGTAAACACACAGAACAGCAGCAGCAGATGTCGTAAACTCTTGGTACACCTTCAAATCTTTGAAAACAACCCAGAAAAACAGAAAAGCTTCTTGAATCTATATCGTGTGAGCCTCGAATCGATGATTCTTAGCTCTGATACCAATTGTAGGTCCGGAAATCTCCCAAACAACACGATATCTAGATCAAATACGAGTGCGGAATCCTCGTATAAGATTGATTCAAGAACAATAGTAGAAGAATAGACTAGATCTAGTGAAAAGATGAAGTCTTGAATGATGAAAACCTACTAAAGGAAGCTGATCGTAAACACTTTGAGAGCAAAGAAATCGTGAATGCTGAATATTGTATTGAAAAGCTTGCATACAAAGAAAGACAAATGGGTTTATATACTACCCATACCCTAATCGTGAACTAAACAGGCCCACATGGCCCAAATCGTGATCACTAACTTAGCCCAATTACATGATATATAACAAGCCCAAACCAAAATACAATAAGCCCAATTACAAATGTTCATGCCTTAAATAAGCCTAGCCCAACACTAGCCCAAGTGTTTGAGGTACCAAATAACATTTAAAATGGGACTACATGACATTACCAAACAGATTACTGTGAAACTATAGAATGGAATGAAACTTGATTGTCAAATATTTACCTTTTTCTTTTCAACCACTTCAGACGAGGTTGATCGACCACCGATTTCACGCCTTACAGTTCAGTTAGTTACTTTATTTAAATGAGCAATCAACCCGATAATGAGTTTGACAAATACTAACCATTGTGTGTATGTCAGCATGATTAGTGTTGTGGTTAGATCCAACACAAATCTTGAAAATGCGTAAGCATCGGATCGTCTACTAAATCTAGATATTTGGACATCGAAACGTAATTAACCAATTGTTTTATTGATCACAAACGAACAATTACAAATAGTAAAACACTTAGAAGCAGACATAGAGAAACACTCTCAGAAACACACACTTAAGAGAATCTCACACGCTCAGAACCACTGATTACAATGTCCAAACTTCTATTTATACCTGACTAGTCAATCTCTGTCCGAACTCCAGGTTCAACCAGTCCGAACTCCTGGTTCAGAACAGGTTCGGCCAGTAAGCATTTGGCTTGAACTTGTCCTTTACTTGATACTTCACACGACGCACAACTCAGGTATCAACAAACTCCCCCCTCGTCGTGTGCAGCATCTCTTCAACATCATCAAATCAGTATCTTCAATCAAGCTCCCCCTCAAGTGTAGAATACGTTCATCCAATGAGATGAATCTTCGAACAAATTCTCCCTCAACTTGATCGTAACTTGATCTTGAATTCTTGACAATGTTTAGTGTATCTCTGGTCCTTTATCAACAGCTTTAGAAGACTTGAAGTTGTGATACCTTGCACTTTAGCAACCTGCTCAAACATTTTAAATAATCTTGGCGCAAAACGTCTATTCGAGACTCTAAGATATGATTTTGAAAGTTGATTTTGTATCTTGTGTTAATCAGACCGAAAATAAAGCAGAAATAAAATCTTTTTGGCTTTTAGAATGTTTAGATCAAAACATACCTAAAATCTTTTTGATTTTTCAAAATTTATGCTAAAATACACCGAAAATCTTTTTATGCTTTTCTGAATATGAAATGAAATTGCAATACAGAATCAAACACTATGTTTGGTATGAGAAAGATCACTGTATGAGATCATATTGGACATAACGCACTGAATTACACTTCAATTTCAACTAATTGAAGCACATAAGTGATGCTGATTGTCGGTATAATTTTTCCATCTTAAACTCAGGCAGAATCATACTCATAACATCTGGATATGATAAGATATTATAAATTTGATGATTCCCACCAAGAATTTGATCGCCGGGTCGTGCTAATTCCATACGAATCAGTACTGAGAAGCATGTGCCCATCGCTCCAGCAATGGCACCAAAGATGAAATATAGAGTCCCTATATCCTTGTGGTTAGTGGAGAACAGCCATCGGACCGGATTTGTCGTAAAATTGAGATTCTTTCGTTTTCTTCCTTATCAGAGAGGGGCCCCTTGTTGAGCGGGGCTTCTTTTTGAAAAAGGGGGAGTGAGGGTTGGGGAAGGCCCGGAAAGCCCTCACTTTATTGATGGGGCATTTGGATCTCCTTTTCCTCTCGACAAAACAGAAAGTATCATAGTACGTCGTCCTTCCCTGAAATGGAACTTTCATGCTGGAGCAAGAACTAGCATTTGCTTTGACCAGTGTACCCCCACACTATCAGACCCAATCAGACATTTTATGTTTTTCTTTCTTTTTCCTTTTGTGTGATAGCACTTGTGATTTTTCACAATGCATAATGTTTTTCATGATATTGTCAACTGTGTTCCATGCGAAAAGAAATAAGAACGTTAAATCATCTACCTTAAGGTCGATATTTCGATACGCAGATAAGGCCTCGGATTTAACAAGATAAGAAAAATAAAACAAATTGAAATTGTATAACCCAACAACAATCAGGTCGGTACTCTCGTACACGCAGAGAAAGTCCGATGAGTTATACGAAACACCAAAGAAAATAAAGCAGAACGTCAAACAAACAACTATCAGGTCGGTCTTGTGGACACGCAGAGAAAGTCTGATCGTTTGACAAAATAAAGAAAATCAAACAAGTTTAAATCTTTTCAAAATGAACACATGTATACACAGTGACTTCTCATAACTATTTCACACTTATTTTTCTTTTTGTGTCATGAAATATGCATCAAGATGTTATCCACATGGTCAAGCATTAGTATTTAGTGAATATCACATCTGAATACTTTCTGATTTGCCGAGCCAACCAAACATATCAAACGATGATCTTATGGCATTTTAATCTACTCTCTCCATGAGTCAGATACATAAGCCAATGTACCATCATTTCCCAATGATCAATTTCTCACAATTTTATATATTGTGCATGTATTCACCTTCCTTATATATTTGGCATGTATTCACCTTCTCCCCATAACATGCTTTTTCTCAAATACTCCCCCTTACTTACAATTCTCCCCCTTAAAATGAAAACTCTATTTTTGATTTTCATTTTACACAAAAACATGACTCTTTTTTTGAGTTGTTGAGAAAATATTGTACGCAAAGAAAATTGATCATTCAACACAGATAGTTTGTAATTTTGGATTTCAGAAAATTTGCAGGTTAGAAGATATAACATGAACTTTAAGTTAAGCAGAATACTCCTTCCATCAACAACGTTTCAATCGTCGATAGGTCTTCTAGAAGTACCTGCACACTGGTCAAACTGATTAGTTTATAAATGACCCGAAACAGATCGCTTCTGGTCGACCAGTGTCTTGGATCTGCTTCAAAACCACCTTAGGTTTCCATTGTTGTTGTTTTGGTAATTCAGCTTTTGATGAAGCAGTCACAGGTGACTGTGATGATGAACCTACATTTTGAGACTTTTGAAAGATTGGAACAAATTGTTTTTGTTTGAGAAAAAATGTAGGCTCAACTTCATCAAAGACTCTGCCTTGTTCATTAACGAACATTGGTTTGGCAAGCTTTACCAAAAACTGGTTTCTTGTGAAACCGCTGAGATGAATCAGTAGGCAGTGGACATTCTTTTGCCATATGCCCTGTACGGCGGCAAATATAACATATTTGTTTTGTTTTGTCCCACTTTTGATGTACCTGCGAAGAGTTACACACATGAATATCTCGAACATGATCAGATAAAGAATCATATACCTGTCTATGGTGATCATGAACCCATTTGGAAGTTGGGCTTCGAGAATGTGAACTCACAGAAGAAACTTTATACCTACCTGTCTATGGTGATCATGAACCCATTTGGAAGTTGGGCTTCGAGAATGTGAACTCACAGAAGTTGGGCTGGACTATGATGAGGTGTATGCCTCGGTAGCTCGTCTTGAAGCCATCAAGATTTTCTTGGCGTATGCCGCGTCAAAGAACATAACAGTCTATCAACTTGATGTGAGAACTGCCTTCCTGTATGGTGAACTAGACGAAGAGGTGTACATTGATCAACCTCCAGGGTTTGTCAATCATTCATTTCCAAATAAGGCATACAAACTGAAAAGAGCCCTTTATAGACTCCATCAGGCACCAAGGAAGTGGTATGAAACCTTGTCTACCTATTTGTTGGAAAATGGCTACAAGCGAGAGGTGATTGATCAGACACTGTTTATACGGCATGTGGGTGATGATATGCTACTAGTTTAAGTGTACGTGGATGACATCATCTTCGGTTCAACAAATAAAACTCTTTGTCATGAGTTCAAATGTCTGATAGAAAAACGCTTTGAAATGAGTTCAATGGGGGAACTCACATTTTTCCTAGGGATTGAGGTGAAACAGAATAATGAAGGCATTCTAATCAGTCAGGGAAAGTATGTGAAGGAAATGCTAAAGAAGTTTGGATTTCATGACTCTAAAGGCTATTCCACTCCTGTTGAGACTCGTGTCAAGCTCCATGCAGATCTTGAAGGTGAATGTGTTGATGAACACTTGTATAGATCAATGATCGGGTCCCTCATGTACCTGACAGCCAGCCGCCCCGACATAATGTTTGCCGTGTGTCTATGCTCGAGATTTCAATCCAAACCGAAACAGTCACACTTGATGGCCGTGAAACGAATCTTCCGATACCTGAAGTCCAATCCAAAGAGAGGGTTGTGGTATCCCAAGGACGAGCTTTTTGATCTAAGGGGTTTCTCGGATAGTGATTACGGGGGTTGCAACATGGATCGGAAGTCAACCACCGGCGGAGCTCAATTCTTGGGGAATCGATTGGTTTCGTGGCAATGCAAGAAACAGTCAACGGTATCTACCTCGCCTGCCGAAGCGGAATACATTGCTGCTGCCTCTTGCTGTTCTCAAGTTCTCTGGATCCAGAATCAGCTTCTGGATTACGGTTTGAATTTCATGTCCACCCCTATTAACATTGATATTACTGCTGCCATGTTTATTGTTAAGAATCCTGTTCAGCATTCTAAGACCAAACATATAGAGATTAGGCATCACTTTATTAGGGACTGTCATGAGAAGAAGCTTATTACCCTAGTTCATGTTTCCTCTGAAAATCAACTTGCAGATCTCTTCACCAAGGGATTTGATGTTTCTAGGTTTAACTTCCTAGTACAATCAGTAGGAATGATTAACTTTGAGTAAGCTGATCTTTAGGTTCCTTTTAGAATAGTGTTTTAGTCTTAGGTTGTGAAGTTTTAGAGGTATTGTCTTTGTTAGACTTCTTGCCTTGCAATAATCTCCAAAATGAAAAGCCAAAAAGATTTTGTCTTTAAAATTTTTCCTAAAAACCCAAAAAGATTTTATTTTGTTTCAATCTTTCTGACACCAAATTGAAAAGCCAAAAAGATTTTGTTTTTAAATTTTACATGAAAAACACAGAAAGATTTTATCTTTAGTTTCTTTGAGTCTTGTTAAGTGTTTGGTCATCTTTACTTGACCATCAATAGGACATTTCATAAAATGTTAATCAAATCTTCAGAAAATACCAAAAATATTTTATCTTATTTTATTTTGAGTCTTTGTGACAGTCGGTCAAGCCTAAACCGACTCACGGTTGAAAAATTAGAGAAAATCACAAAAATTTTGAAAAATAAATAAAAATCACTAAAAATAGAATAGGGTCATTTCAAACAACTTTTGTGAAGACACTTGTTGAATACCTGATGAAAAACTAAAATTTTTGAATTTTTTAGTGATGCTGCAATAAATGATTGAAAAATTGGAGAAAAATACAAAAAAATTTGCAAAAATAAATAAAAATCATGAAAATTCGAATCGGGTAATTCCTAACAACTTTTGTAAAGGAACTTGACGGGTACTTGATGCTAAGCACATAAACTTTGCAATTCTGCAATGTTTGAAATAATCTTTGAAAAAGAAAACCAGAAAATTTTGGTTTTGGTTGGGCAAACTATGTGGAACATGATATAATTCTGGTCTTGTGATCTGACCATAGGATATGATCTAATCGATCAGTATTTCTATCATTTGATGTGTCGGTAGGCTCAGCAAAATAAGAATTAGGCAAGTCCTGTGATTAAACACTTAAAACCATGAAATTGTGGACTTTAAGTCAATACAGTTGGTAAAATCCTTTAAATCTGCTTAAGTCTGAGCTAAGTAAGTCAACCAATACACTCGAGTATTTCTTTTGCGGAAAGTGCTGATTTCAAACCATTCAATAAGTGTGAAACATCACACATTCAACAATAAGTGTGAATCATCACACATCCATCAATAAGTGAGAAATATCCCACATCCATCCATTGACCGTGACACATCTGCTGAGAAAAATCTGACCTTGTGTTCATGCGTCGCATCATTATCATTGAAAATATTCCGTAACACATCTGCTGAGGAAACTCTGACCTTGTGTTCACGCGAATCAAAAATACACATCCATCTTGAAATCAGTACTTCCCTCTAAAGAAATAGGGGGAATAAATTCCATATGTGTGGTGTGCATGTCTGAAGTGCTAAATAGACAAAGCTAGGATAACTGTTTGACTTAGTAGAATAAGAAGTCAACACAATTGTCATTAAATTGGACTAAAACATGATAAATGACATCGCAGTGATTTTGCTGAAAATTGCCTTGCTTGAGCTTAAGTGGATAACAATACCGACAATCTGATTTAGGTTACTAAATTTGTGAGGTGACTTGATTTGTAAGTGTCTATGATCACGTAGTTGACCGGTTTGATTCCTAACATAGTCCAACCATTACCATGCAAAAATATGCAAAATTAAGCAAATAACTAGAAACTGCCAGAAAATAAGGCTTTAACGGTGCAAATGAGAGCACTATGCTTTGATATAACCAAATTTTTTATAAAACGTGAATTTGGGTGCTTTGTGCTTAAAAATCAAGTTTGGGAGAAGTTTGTCAAATTTGAGGTGCATTTGCAATTTTAAGTCAAATTAACCGTTTTGGTAAGTTTGGGCTTGCCTGACTCAAGTTAATCTTATTCAATAAGGTTTTTGATCAAGTGTGTGAAATTTTAAATTTTTCCGAGTTAAAATGGTGTTTTTAACATGGTTATGCACTTAGAAAAATCTATTATTCCTAAATTGCACTTAATGAGTCCATTTAAGTTTTTGCAAATCACTGAGTTCACAACTGAGAATTTTTAGTGTGTTTGCTTCGGGTGTTCTCATTTTGGTTAAAAATTGATCATAAATCAGAAAATTCTTCATAAGTTAACTTGCTGTCAAATTTTTAAAATTTTTTTCCCTTTTGTTGGCGATCTCGCCTGATTAAGCCTTGGCGATCTTAAGATTAGTCTGGGCAATTTCATAAGTACTCTTGGCGATTTCGCCTAAAGACTCAACTCCTCGAGATTTTGCCTTTGGCGATCTCGCCTAAAAGGGAATCTCCTTTGGCGATCTCGGGTTAGGTTTGGCGATTTCATAAAGACCAAGTTTGGTCTTGGTGACTTCACCTACTTTCTTCTTGGCGATCTCGCATAAGACCTATTCTATACTTGGCGATCTCGGTGATTCTGCCCTTGGCGATCTCGTTAATCTTGTCTTGGCGACTACGCCCACTGCCAAACCCTTAGTGATCATGTGTTGGCGATTTCGCCCACCTCCAAACCCCTGGCGATCTCGATCAACAGGAAATAAAAACCTAAATTCTTTCCGACCTCGCCTAACCTAAATAAAAGAGAAGGTCCTTTTTATTACGATCATTCTTCTCATTCAAACAAACACTCAACCCGCTCTCACTCTCTCGGCGAACCTCCGGAGACCGCCCCCTTCCACCGTCGAACTCTGTTTTCTTCCCATCCGACCACTGAAATCTGACATTCGTGCCTTTAGGGTTGATTCACACACCCTCTTTGCACAATCAAGTCAGTCACTTAGTCGATTTCTAGGTTAATTGGAGTTTTCGGATTAGGATGTAAAAAATTGAGGCCGACGGTTCTTAAATCAATTTAGGGTTCTCATTGCTTGTTTTTGGTTGATGTTTACACAGATTCATTCACCTCATCTAGTGACTAAACTGCAACTATAAGCTTCTTTAAGGTAATTGAACTCATCATTATCATTCGATTATGAACTGTGAACAAGGGTAGGTTACGGTGGTCAATAAGAGGTCTTAATATCATATGAAATTTTTGTAAATTTCTGTTGATACATAGTGATTGAATCAAGTCTAAGCAAAGTGATTTCATTCACAAGTTCTTGAATCTCACTTCGAGTTGTTAGTCATGAACAGGGCCGAAAACCATCAATAAATTTGAGAATTTTGGTTGTGTTATTTTGTGTAGTTTGGACTCAAAATCTGTTGAGATTGATGACTGTTAAGCAAAGTTAATGATTGATTGAAACCTATTGCTAGTTCTATGCTAGATAGTTTAGGATTGATCTTGAAGTTTTTGCTTTTGAAATAATCCACTGTTGATCTCTCAATTGGTTACAATTCCAAACTGGAAATGAGTTGGTTTCATTATGGATGTTCCAAAACACCAATGTGTTGCATTAGGATGTTTCTAAATGCAATCCGGTTCTTAAATGCTTCAAAATTGGAAGCTAAACTGGACTCTATCTTAGTTTGACCCGTTTTTGGAAATAAATTGAATTATGGAACAATCCATGTCAAAATTTTAAATTTTTGAAAAGAAACCAAAATAATGAGTTTAGTAAATGATTTAAGCCCTAAATGAGATAAACTTGGATGTAAATCTCATCTTTTGGTTCAAATGGTGATTTTTTTTCTCAAATTTTATCCGTGTGACTAAAATTGGACTTTAAATGGTCTAAACTCATTCCGATAAGAGTCATTTGACTCAAATAACTTGAGGAAGGGAATCTTTGACATGAAGTGGTAATATTTGTTGCTTTTGTGTTGCTAAATAATAAAATTGACCAATTTGACAACATAGAGGCTACTTTTGACCATTTTGTGAGATTCCTTCCTTCAATTGAATTTCACTGGATATGCAACTATAATTTATAAAAAATAAGTCAAGTCTTGGACTTTAACTTGTCTAACATAGGTTTGAACTCAATATAGGTTAAATCTGCAATGTTTGACTAGTCTTGACTTGGTTTTTGACAATTGCTTGCATGGTTGACTTTTTAAGTCAAATCTTATGAAATTTACTCTTGTTTGATGAATCTGACCCTATTTAGGCTGTGTGTGGCTTCCAATCAATTGTTTAACAAATTTTGCCTGATTTAATAACAAATTCTGTCCAGAAACACTACAAGATCTTCTTGTCTCTTACATTGATCTTATCTCTATAAAACCGTATACGGATCGTTTCCAGATCATAAAATGATAGAGACGGAGAAATCTAATCATTTATTGTGTCGAATGATTACACCGAAGGAGTTTACATCGTTGAAGCTCGGGAGAGGTTGGACAGACCTCTCCTTTCAACACAAAGACAAATGACTAGAAATCTAAACATTGCAATCTAGACTCACCTATTTATAGGTAACCTGCCCAGCGGACCAACTAACCAACGTACGAGATGGTCCGGCGTACCATCTGGTCCGCCACTGGTCCGTTAGTAGTCTAGCCTAGTTTACAATCTAGATAACTAATCGCACAGTAACGACCACACCCGAAACATGCTCTAACAAGCTCAAATTAGATCATCAAAGAGGTATGTTTCATGAATCCTTGGCAACTTCTGACATACAATTATTAAGCTACACAGGGGCAATTCATTAAACTTTTTCAATCAGCTTGAATAACTTTAGTCAAATTTCTAATATGTTCATGATCCAAAATAAATTATTGGATATTTGACTTCTGTCCATTCAGGTGGATTGTCCTACTTGATTTTTATACAATAATTCAATAAGTCTCATGAAATAGGACTTAGCATGCTAAATTTTTGCAATTCTGTGTAAGGTTTACAACTATACCTGATTTAATGAAACAACATGCACATTAGTCATTGTATTATGAGTCATTATCTTTTATTCTAAAGAAATGGTTAGGTTAGGAACTATTGAAGCTCATATCACACTTATAAGAAAATAAATGCTAGCAAGGTTAGAATTTAGAGCTGATTGTTCCTATTTATCTCTAACCTTGATGTTGATGATCATGTATGATATTGAATGCTTCTTGTTCCTTTACTTGACTTTATTTGACTTTGGTTATGTGATTTAAGCATGACAGAACTTCATACATGTATTCTGATTCATCCTTTGACATCTTGTATGTGCTTAAGTGGAAATTTTCATTTTACACCCACACAAGTAGTTAAATAGAATATATGTGTTAGTAAGTGTCTCAAAGTGCTCAAATCATGCTGAATTAAGAAAATGTGATTCAAGAATTCTGTTTGATCCCAAATAAATAACTTCAACTTTGGAAAGCACAAGCTTAGGGGGAATCAATTCTTGATTCCTTCTTTAGACCTTTGAGTCATTTGGGTCAAAGTTTTTTTTAAGGTAATAACTCAAACATGTATTCTTGAGCCAAATTTCACTTAATTTTTCACCAAAGTAAAATTTTCAATAAAATTACTATTTCAAGGGAAATTGCTGGAATTTGGGTCAAATTCACTGACATACTCTGTTGAACTAAATTGATTAATTTTTGAAGAAATTTGAGCCTATGCCTTGAGTAAATTTCTTTAATATCTTTGTAGGTTAATTTGAAAAGCTCTGTCACTATCACGAATTTAGTGTGACATGACATTCATTTGACTTATCAAATTTGATATAATCATGTTATTTCTTATGTGCAGATGGCTCCCTGACAGGAAAGAGCAGCCAATGCCCCTATGGATTTTTCAAAATCTCACAATCAATACTGAGAAATCAACAGAAGCTGGACTGATGCCGACGATATGAACAAGCTTTTAGAATCCTAGAAAACTCAAATTGGATCACTAGTATCCGGTTAGAGCCTGTCATAAGCTCGGGTATAATAAATGATTTCTGTATTAACGCCAACACATTCGTTGCTGACAATGGTTCCAAGTCTATCAGATCAAGGATTCAAGGGTCGTATGTTGAAATAAATGAAGAAAAAGTCCGAGAAGTGCTACAACTAGATGATGCACTTTGCCATGTTTCTTTTCCAAAAGAAGAGTGGCAAGACACGATCCTCATGATGGGATATCAAGGAGATCTTTCGGTGAATACGAACGAGAAGATAAAGAAGACGTTATTCCCGGATAACTGGAAGTGTATCATCACTTTCTTCATTTCAGCTTTCGCTCCAAGAAAGTCTGGGACTGATGACTTCGTGGAAAAAACAGCTTGGGCTCTACATGGTATTAGCCTCCGGTGCCGGTTTCAACCTCTCCAGGCAAATAATCGAATGGATGGACTACAACCTTCATCCCGCTAGAAAATATGACAAATTTCTGATGTATCCCAGATTCATACAGGCCATTCTTGATCATTACTACCCGAACTTGCAGAAGACAGAACTCTACTTGGTTCCTAGGAGGATGGTACCCGGTTCTTACACGCGTTACCAGATTGGTCGTTATGATGGACCCGAAGTTACATGTTTTCCCAAACATGATTGAGGAATTGATAATGATGATGATATAAATGAAGATCAAAGAAATGATGAAGCTGATGCTGAAATAGCAGATGCCAATGCTGCTGAACCTGATACTAATGCAGCAAATCTCCAAGATGATCATCTAATCAATTCTCCAATTCATGATGACCCTATGCATTCAGAACCTGAAGACAGAGCTTCATCCAAAGATGCATCTGAATCAAACAAATCAGGAGATGAAAATGAAGAGTCTGGTAGTGAAGGTGATGCATCTGGAAATAATGATGAAAATAACTCAAATACACCTGTATCCAAACCCAAATCAGGGTCAAGATTCCAACCTGGATCAGAATCAGGCTCTGACTCTACTAGTTCAGATGCTAGAGGTCCCAAAAAGAAGAAACTGAAAACAAGAGAAATAACCAAAGTTAGTGAGAAACCTGAAGCTTCAAGTCATAAGAAGCAAAAGAAAATAAAGTCAAGGCAAACTCAGGACAAAATCTCATCAAATTCCTCAAAAGCTGATTCACCTGAGCCAGAATCAGCCTCATTTATACTTGAGGGAGATGTTAGGCCTAGCTACAATAGAGAGCCAAGATCAAAGTACGCTCAAGAACGAAAGAATCTTGAAATAAGAAGAGGGCCTGTCTTTGGAACTGTAACTGCTACTGATGTGCAAACACCAGCACAACCTGAACCAGATGACTTTGTGCAACAAAGAGATCAATCTGCTCCCATCACCGCTGCTGAAGCTACAATTCAAGATATTGATGCCACTGCTGAAATTAACATCACAATCTTGGATCCGGTAACTCAAGTTGAGTCTTAGCTTATTACAACTGCTCCTGCTCAAGAAATTGTGTCTAGGGCAGATACTTCTTTGGTCAATCAAGAGGTTATCTTGGAACAAAATCTTGAAGTCTCTGACATCTCTGCTGCTGATAAGCTTAAAGAATCTACTGACAAGATCAAAGAACATGATCAAGAGCTTCTTAAAGCCAATGAGAAAATAAAAGAGTAGGCAGAAGAAATTGAAAGACTGAAGAGGTTATTGGCTGAAGCTCTCCAAAATAATCAAACTGCCAGAGCCAATAATGATGATGATGTGGGTGGTAGTGGAAGTGGTAATCAAGGTGATGATCGAATGCTAGAACAGGATCCCTCTGTAGAAAACATTCAAAAAAATAAAGAGCCAAGTCTAAGCCAAGCCGGCAAAGCTTCTGAAGCAAAAACTCTTCCTATTGTCACAAAACAAAATGTAGATGATACTCATCTTGCTGATTTCCTATCAGATGACAATGAATCTTCTGAACCTGAAGTTGATATTTCCTATGGCGACACTTTTCTAAATGATGAACCAAATGCTGAAGAGGAAGATGAAATATACCAAACAGTAATAAGCATGGTGCCACCTCCTGAGAATATCAAACTTCCAAGATTCTCCAGAGCTGCATTTGAAATAAATCAATCATCTTCAGGAGAGATCCTTGCTTTAACCATGGGTGAACCAGATGTACCTCCTGTCATTCCTGAAATGTCATTGCAACTCCAGTTGGCTCCTCCAGTTCAACAACCAATAAGCATTGTTATGCCTGCAACTGCTATATCTGAGATTTCTGAACAACTAAAACACTTGCATGTTGATAGTGAGTTCTTAGATCTCGGAAGAAACGCGTTTCGCGAATTCTATGCAAACACCCTTGCAACTGATCCTAGCATCCGAAGCGTTGTAGTTGTTACTGAAGAAACTGTTGAAGCCAGAGAAGCATTGGAGATCCAGCCTCTCAGCATGATTCCAGATGATATCTTCAATGATATAAGTTTGGCTGAACGTCTGAATAATCTTATTTATGACTCCAGTGCTACAAACTTCATAAGCTTGGAGTTCACAACTGATGATGAGTATGACGAGGAGATCATTTATGAGATCAAAGACGAACCAGTTGAGATTGTATCTCCAACTCCTCTGAGATCTGAGCCTGTGGAAAGTGAGCCTCAAATTGCAGATATTGTTAACATGACATCAATCCCTTCACCAGTTCATCATTTAGAAGAAGAACAAGTAAATCAAGAAGGAGCTTCATCACAACCTTCAGTGCCAAAATCTACTGAAACCACCACTGGTGCTGCAAATGAAACTGTTCAATTTCATCCAATAACAAGTGCAAGTGGTGGTCAAGCTACAAATAATCCGGCCTCATCACAAGAAGCTGGTCCTTCTGGTAGACCTAACAAAGGTAAAAGGAAACTAACTCCTGAAGTGGTTTACGAATAGGAAATGGAAAAACAGAGAAAGAATGAAGAAGCTATCAGAGCTGCTAAGGAAGAAATAATTCTTAAAAGGACGCTAGATGAGATTGCCAAACAAGAGGCTATCAGAAAATTGACAGAATCCAGCCGTCCTCAAACGAAAATTGTCCTTGGATCAGAACACTTTGAGCCGAATGATCAAAACACAGATGAGGGAGAACCTAGAATAAGAATAATCACCAACTTAGCTGGAGATAATGTTGATCCGTCTGACACATCAGAAATTGCAATATATGTCAGAGAGCTCATATCTCGTGGAATTCCCCTATCCTACTTGATTTCTCTCACGGATGCACAGCTAGTTGAACTGTACACTGACGAGCAAGATATGGAGAAACATCTCTACAACTACAAACTTGCAGATAAGCTTACTAATCCTTGAGCAAATCCCTTTGCTTATACTGATAAGAAGTTTAAATATGTCCAATTCAACGACAATCTACGGGAAAAGATCCGAGAGATGCATGCACAATATATGCCACCTCTAGACATCCTTGATCATGTTTCACCTCCACCCAGTCCCACTATAGCTACGCTTAGCGTTAACCAAATGACCAAAAGAGAGTTGCAGGAATTTCTAGACCAGAGGGGATATGCTCGAAAAAGCTATAGCAGAAAGCAGCTACCTGGTCTACGAAAAATGGTCAAAAACCACATAATTGAAGAAAATTAGAAGGTCAAACGTCAGCAAGACGAACGAGAAGCAATAAGAGTAGAGGAACACCGAAGGAAGGAAGCCCCTACCTTGGTTGACGACTGGAATGAAATGGCACCGTATCGGAAATCCTTGGTGCAGCTCACTGCTAAAAAGCTCAAAGATATGCCTCATAACGTCGAATCCGATGATGGTGTAAGGATCGAATCAACCCCACACGCGATATCAAAGTCTACAATCACCGTGCGGAATCCGGTGATTATAGATGATTCAAGAATAATCGAAAAAACAATAAAGAATCAAAGAAATCGAGATGAAAACAAAAACCACAATGTGAATATCACTTGAATGAACACTTTGGATTAGCTATCCTTATATAGGAACGCCTATGCTTGATCAACAAGCTACAAAATTCGGCCTATAGAGCCCCTAATACGACCAAAATCCCTAGCCCACAACCCATTTACAAGTTTAGCCCGATTACATTTAAACTAGCCCACATGTATTTCTAATGCAAAAGCCTCACAAAATTATGGTCTCTACAATCTTCCCCTAGGCTTTAGCATTAGACAACTTTCACATTCTGAACTTCTTTGACAAATGCACAGTAGCTGGATCATACCATAGCTCCTTCTCCACAAATTCTGCTACGGCTCGAGTGTAGCTTTTAGCATATTCTTCAGTCTCTTTAGAACTCTCAATCTGATTCTTGGATAACACCAGTATATCGGTATATCCTTCTTTTAAAACCGCATCAAATTATGAACTTCCATGATACTCATGGTTTTCGACTTACAAATTATCTAGGCTTTGCCGATATAATCACTATATGCCCACGTCTGGAAATCGTCTAAACATCCTTCCAGATGACACATCGGCACAAGAATACTTTTTGTTTTCTGTGTTGGAGGATACAATACATTGCTGAACTTCTTCTTCTCGTTCTGCTTTCCATCCTTCTTTTCATTCACCTTAAACACACCACGGTACTTCTTTATGTATGAATTCTGGTGTGGAAAATCTTCAAACCTCTTAAACTTGGTAAGAACGGCATTCTGCAATTTCTTGTAAAAATGCTTCGTATATTCATACTGTGATGGGTTAGAGAAAGGTGCTTTATATAACATTGTCAGATCCACCGTCGTCCAGGAGTAAAACTGAGTCCAACACTTGTAGTATTCCAATGGGTAATGACACTTCCTTCTAACCACAAACATATTCTTTTCTCCATCAAACATCCAGGACTTTACGTCTGCAGTAATTCCTCTTCTATCATGATAATGCTCACCAAGCTGAATCAAGTACTTTTCATGAGGATAAGCAAACGTCTGTGCATCCCAACCACCATCAAACTCAGAAGCAGGTACAGTCATATAATCTCTGATCATCGGATCTTTATCTTCACTGGTACCTTCAAGCATCACAGGGCCTGAAGCTTCTGGAATACCGGCTTTAAAATAAAAAACTGGTGATTGTGAAGAATCACTGGCACCTGAACCACTTTCTTTGTTTCCTGGATCACCCTTATCATCTTTCCTAGGGCTTGTCTTGCTTTATTTTTCAGAATTAAGCTGCCTAATCAGCTTATGTAGCTCTCTGAGCTGCCTTGCAAACTCTCTGTTTACCTTCTTTTGATTCTCCAATTCAGCATTTTGGGCTTTCAAATCTTCAATTTCTGCTCTAAGCTCCTTTTCTAACCTGTACTCTGGTGTTTCTAGTGCTTTTCCTTTGTCTTGGGCTATGGGTTGTGAAGATGATTGACCAGCACTTGTACTAGTAACTGGAGGCACATGTGAGTCTAATCGTCTTCTTCTAGGGTTGTTTAGAGCTTCGCTTGGGTGTTCTGTAGCAATCTCTACTCTATCAATCAGATCTTCGGTAATAGAAGCACCGAGGGGAGGATCCTCCGTGGCTTTCCGTTTTCTTATCAATGGAATCTCAGCAGTCTCAGTCTCAACTTCCTCAACATCAATGTGGTCAAGATAAGAATCATAGTTTATATTTTCATTCTCATCAAAATGCAGGGCCCCGATCTGCACATCATCTAAATCAAAATCTTCCCATTCCGTACTGTCTGAGATTTCAGTTACTGACTTCTGAGAGGGAGGCATATTGTGTTCTTCCTCAACCACAACATTTCTCTGACTAGGAACCTCCTCTCTTGCAATCTCAGCAAATTCACCAAACTTGTCACCAAAGGGAACTTTATCAGTCAATTTCTTCTTGGGGTTAATCATCGGGAAACCCTCAATCCCCATTGGCTTAGTGTCATGAGTATCATTAGTCTTCCTCAATGCTAGATATCTAAATCCAGAGCCAATTGAATAAACCTCGAAACTGCAGCAAACTTCTTGTCCCTCGTCACTACCGCCTTGACATCCTAAAAAATCAACTTGGACCAGTTGAAACGAACCCCTCTAACTAGTGACACCATAGCATGGGTGTGCACTTGGTTCAGTTGATCTGTTGAACTCTTCTTAGCAATTATGCACTTCTGCAGGTAGTGAGCCAACATTCTCCAGTATGGAGGAAGGAGAGCCTTCATGGTAGGTGGAGACACTGTATGATATCCCATTTCCTTTAAAGACTGGGTAACCATCTCTTTATCTAAGGCCATGGGATCAACAGTAACATCTTTAAGTCTGAGGGCCCGTCGGAAATTCTCCTCGGTCAAAACCACTGCTGTTGTTTGTATCTTGGCTATGATCTTCTTTCCATCATCAGACACAAACGCTGTCTTCCAGAATTCCTGCTGCATTCGCTTGCAAATGACAGGATTTGCGGTGAGTGCATAACGGAGACAACATCGTTTTAAACCCTCAATCATTGACCAGTACTTCTCTCGGTATTCTGCAGGCGGGTCCAGCAATAAGCTATGGTGTTGTGATCTTTGGCGAACTCTAAGTCCCTGCACTCACAAACACATATAACATCCAAAGCAGACAAAAATTCATTAGTCATAAAGTTTTCTCGAAAAACGGGCAGCATAACGGCTTAAAGTGGAGAAAAACCAGTTGAAACATCATCAGGTACCTTTCCAATCGAAAAGCAGGGTTTTCGATCGGAAAGCATCTGTCTGATCGGAAAGTACCACATACCTGAGATCCCCGATCGAAAAATCCTAGGACTGATCGAAAAGCCTGATGGCTTGATCGAAAAGCCTTAGAGCTGATCGAAAAGTCTTATGTCTCGATCGAAAAGCCTAGGCTTTGATCGAGAAGCATAAGCTTTCGATTGAAAAGTGCCTGCCTCGATCGAAAAGTCCCATGTTACCGAGAATCTTCGATCGAGAAGCACCGAGACCAATCGAAAAGCTTTGCAGCCTAATCGAAAAGTCTCTGTTTCGATCGAAAAGGGGTCTTCTTCTTCATAACGCACCTGCAACTCAATCAAACAAGCACCTTTCAAGTGTTTTAACACTTAAAACCAAACCCAAACACCTGCAATAAGAGATTTTCACCCATCCCAATCAATAAACACAAAAAAAAAACACACAAAAAAACATACTCAAGTCGATCTTGTAGGGGTTTTATTGCGCACTTCATTCGGGGAGCCATTGTGCAAAATCAACACCGGAATCATGGTTGTTGAGTGATTCCGACCAAGATGGTGGTGTCCGATGGTTGTTTTCGTGGCGGACAGTGGCGGATCGGAGAGAGGTCAGCGGCGGCAGCTGCGGGGAGGTGAGGGGGTGTTTCGGTGGTGGGTTTTGACGAGGGAGGTGGTGATGAGATTGCTAGGTGGTGGCGGTGACTGTGGTGGTGTGCGATGGCGGTGGCAGCAGGTGATGGTGAGTGGTGGTGATGATGGTGGTGCACGGTGATTAGGGTTTGGGAGGAGGCGAAAGAGAGACATAGTGGGAAATGGGTGCCGGCCCTCCCCATCTTTGTTTCAAAATTTATAAAAAAAAATATCTACATAACCACCCCCTCTAATTTGATTGATGTCCTCAAACCACACAACTTTGACATAAACCATTTTTTTTAAAACAAACTTGATTTTTTTCATCATACCACCCAAAATTAACCCCGTTCAGAAAGCTTCCCCTGAACTTAAGCCCGAGAGTTATAATATCTGGCAACT
Source organism: Deinandra increscens subsp. villosa (assembly GCA_039602395.1). Taxonomy (NCBI): domain Eukaryota; kingdom Viridiplantae; phylum Streptophyta; class Magnoliopsida; order Asterales; family Asteraceae; genus Deinandra; species Deinandra increscens. Next base: position 12,139,298 of record JBCNJP010000025.1, on the reverse strand, counting down.
TTACTAAAAAAAAAATTAAGGCAAAAACAAAAAACAAAATAAACCAAAATTCAGATAAAATTAAATTAAAATAAACACAAATTTTACCCAACTGAATTTTGAGTGAAGAGGCATTGTTAAGGATCATACCAGATAGTCTGCGACTGAGGAACCCTTTTCAGCTTCAGTTACTTTGCGTGTTCAGGCGATTGCCGGTATTTTTGGTCCATTATTAAACTCATGCCGCTTTCGCTTACTCAGGCAGTTTCATCACATAAATTATATTTTAAGGTTTATTGATTATAAAAATATGTCCAGGTCACACACATAAGTCCTAGGTATAATTTGTACACTCTATCAAGTACACCTGGTTTCCGTACAACATTTTTTATGACACATTTCCTTAAGCCTAACATCATGCTCCAGACTGGGTTGAGAAAAGAAAGAATAGATCACGGCGATTCTTTGGGATAATATAAAATTTAACTAAATATTTGAAACATTTTTAATAATGCTCTCATCAGTGACAAAGGCTGAGGGTTTTGGACACTTGAGGGTCTCTTTTGGTTGTGCACATTGGCATCTTTTGGGTTTAAACTGTATGTACAATGTGATCTTAAATGTACGTGGATAAGGGAGGTTCCAGGTCTCTGCTTTCGCAGAACAGAGGAGTCCTGACTCACGTACAACATTCCCAGGTCATTGCTTACGCAAAGTAGAGGGAATGGGAGTTTTTTGAGCATGACATCAAAACTCAGAACCGGGCGTGTGTCTCAAGATTCCTGGTGCACAGTCAAATAGAAATTGTACTAACCTAAGTGTGTGCTTTCTTTCAAGCATCATACGTTATCTTTAAGTGTTATGATAAAGCATACCTTTTGATTGATTGAAAGCAGAGCCTACCAAGCATATCGGCCGTGAATCACAGCTTTTCACCTCTACCTTACACGTGTCAGTCAGCAAACACCTGGAAATTTATATCACTTCCCCGCCTGGTCAACCAAAACCAGTAAAAATTTTAAAAGCACACAATTTAGAGGAAACATCAGATGTTTATTTTATATCTTCCCCTTGCTTTTAGATTTTTCAAAAACAATAAAAAACACTATTTTGTTTTTTCAGTTTTTTTCAATTTTTTTGAATTTTTGAAATTTTTTCATTTTTTTGATTTTTTTATTTTTCATTTTTTTTTAAATTTAAAAAGTACACAAGAACATGAAAAACAGTTGCCAGATTACTCATCAAAGGCTATCATCCGAAGGCCTTTAAGACACATTTCAAAATTGGCACTGGGAAAGGGTTTTGTGAACATGTCCGCCACATTTTCATCCAACTGCACCCGTTCTAAATGAATAAGCCTGCGTTCATAGCAGTCCCGAATGAAGTGCGTTTTTATGTCAATGTGCTTGGTTTTCGAGTGCTGCACGGGATTTTTAACGATTTGTAACGCAACATTATTATCACAGAAAATAGGAGTGTCAAAGAAATTCAAACCGTAATCTCCCAGTTGATGCTGCAACCGTACCACCTGTGAACAACATGTAGATGCAGCCATGTATTCTGCTTCGGCTGTCGATTGGGACACCGTGTACTGCTTCTTGCTTTGCCATGCCACTAGCCTGTCACCTAAGAATTGAGCTCCGGCAGATGTGGATTTCCTGTCAAGCTCATTACCACCATAATCATTGTTAGTGAAAGCATACAGGTTAAATCCTGACTCTTTAGGGTACCAGAGGCCCAGCCGTGGCCGACCCTTCAAATATTTCAAAATACGTTTAACAGCAGATAGATGAGAGAGTTTAGGATTAGCCTGGTAACGTGCACATTGACACACTGCAAGCATGATATCTGGACGACTGGCGATCATATACATCAGTGACCCGATCATAGACCGGTACATATGCTCGCTCACGGGTTGACCGTCTGGATCTCTGGTAAGTGCAGGCCTGGCCACCATGGGTGTGGAAATAGGCTTCGAATAAATCATCTTGTATTTTTCTAAAATCTCTGTGACATATTTTGCTTGGTGGATAATTATTCCGCTGTCACTTTGCTTCACTTGTAATGCGAAAAAAAATTCCATCTCGCCCATCTGACTCATCTCAAATTTTGTGCGCATCACCTTCTCAAACTCTTTACACAAATCTTCATTAGTTGACCCGAAGATGATGTCATCAACATATACTTGCACCATGATTATGTCATGCTCCACCTCCTTTCTGAAAAGTGTTTGATCCACTATGCCTCTTGTGTACCCGTGTGCTAGAAGATGATCAGTCAAAGTCTTGTACCACGACCGAGGGGCTTGGTGTAATCCATACAGTGCCTTGTCTAGCTTGTACACATAATACGTGTGTTCCTCATCAATAAATCCAGGACATTGAGTAACATATACCTCCTCATCCATATCAGCATATAGAAATGCGGTTTTCACGTCTAATTGGTAGACCATGAAGTTCATGTAGGATGCGTAGGCCAAAAAGACTCTTATTGCTTCTAGCCGAGCGACGGGCGCGTACACTTCATCATAATCAACTCCTTGGATTTGTTTGTGCTCTTGAACCACCAACCTGGCCTTGTTTCTGACAATAATGCCATTTTCATCCTTTTTATTCTTGTAAAGCCATCGAGTTGTGATGACTTTTTTTGTCAGAAGGCCTTTCCACTAATCTCCAAACTTGAAGCCTTGAGAATGGATTTAGTTCTTCATGCATAGCTTCTACCCAACTAGGATCTGTTAAGGCCATAGTAATGTTAGGGGGCTCAATTTGAGAGATGAAACAGGAGTACATGCAATGATTGATGTCCCCTGACTGGCTTCTTGTTACCACCCCTGATGCTAAAGGACCAATGACGTTGTCCAAGGGGTGATATTTATGGATCCTGGTTTCCGTAATTGCTTGAACGGGGATTACGGGAGATAGATTTGTTGGATCTGGTTCGTCATTTGTTTCATCTTCTCCCATCTACATCAGCTCCCTGAGTTTGAGCAGTGTCTGTACCAGGGTTGTTGTCTGCCTCATTGTCACCGTCAATATCAGCAGTTTCCTGTACTGGTGTAGTATATGTTTCGGGGGCAGTGACCGGAGCCTTTGTAATGGAGTGAGTTATTGACAGTCCTGAGATTTTGTCATGAAAGAGTTCTTCGGCTATGACTATTTCCAATCCTAACGGAAGGAAGAATTGATTGTAGTCAAAAGCTTGAGGAGGACCCACTCCACCATCTGACGGATTTTCCTCTAGCCAATCCACATTGGTGGACTCCATCAAAATTCCGGTTGTTTTATTGAACACCCTGTAGGCAGAGCTGGTAGAGTAACCTACAAAATAACATTCATCAGATTTAGCAGCAAACTTTGGTACTTCATTATTTACTAAAACAGTGCAAAGACACCCAATACCCCGAAGGTGCCCAATTCTGGGCTTGTCATTGTTGATTAGCTCATAAGGGGTCTTCTGCTGCCGCTTATTGATGAGCACCCTGTTCTAGACATAACAAGCAGTTTTAACTGCCTATGCCCAAAACATGGTAGGTAGCTTAGAATCACACAACATAGTACGAGCAGCTTCAATTAACGTACTGTTGCGTCGTTCTGCTACACCATTCTGATGAGGTGTGTAGGGGGCACTATATTGATGCTCAATTCCCTTTTTAGCGCAGAATTCATCAATGATGCGATTCTTGAATTCCGTCCCATTATCACTCCTGATGGCCTTCACCTTCAGCTTTAATTTGTTTTCAATGAGCTTGATGAATGCAATCAGTATACCTGCAACATCACTTTTATTTGACAAAAAGAATATCCATGTGAAACGGGAAAAATCGTTAGTAATAACTAAACAATATGCACATTGGTTAAGACTTAACATACTGACTGGACCGAAGAGGTCCATGTGAAGCAGCTCCAGTACAGATGAGATTTTGTTGAACACCTTTGGCTTATGTGGACGTTTGTGTTGCTTCCCCTTAGCACATGCCACACACTTCTCCTTGAGCACAAATTCTTTGATCGGGAGGTCATTGACAAGTCCTCCTCTTGCAAGACAATTAAGATTCTTCAGATTCATGTGCCCCAAACGTCTATGCCACAGCTGAGCATGGTTCTCAGCAGATTTGGAGAGGAGACATGCCACCTCAGTTGTGGGGGGGGGGTGGTTCTGCATATTAAGAACATAAGAATTACCATATCTTGGTGTTCTCATCAACACCCAATCGTCAGGGATGGAGTATCCAGGTTTGAGAATGAGACATTTTTTGTTGTTGAAGAGAACTGGATACTTTCTATCACATATTTTGAAACACTTAACAAGTTGTGTTTCAACTGCTCGACATAATTGACGTCATGGAAGCTGAGACATCCATTCCTGACTGTTCCTTTCTGACTGATAAAACCTCCTACTTCTCCGGCGAACGACACATATCCTCCATCAAATTTTTCTTAGTCTTGTAGTAGGGAAATGTCGCCCGTTTTATGCCTGGAACAATCACTGTCAACATACCAAAGGTTGTTAACAGTCCTCCTTGGTTGTTCCTGCATTCAAAGGAGATCAGTTAGTTTTGGGTACCCAGGCCTTAATTGGTCTGGGTGAAGTTGGTCGGTCCTTGTTTGGACTGAGAATGTCCTTTTTGTTGACATCTCTGGGTTGGTGATTTTCTTTTCCAAGCTCCTGAGGCCCTTTAGATGGATGTTTATTTTTGTTTGTTTTTTGACTGTTCACCTCTTGGAAAGACGTGGAGTGTTTTTTATACACTCCAGTAGGCTTGAAACACAAATTTACCAGTTTTGGAATGTTCCACCTGTCATCCTTCCTCCAACCATTTGATTTAGCTGAACCAACTAGATTTGGATGGATGGGTGATTTTGAAACAGATTTGAAAACATATTTTAAAACCGGTTTTGGGGGATCAACAGATTTTGGTCTCCAAGCTGTTTTAACTGATTTCTGAGGTGTTTGGTTTTCTTTAAAAATGGTATTCGGTCGTTGCTCAGGAGCCTTGGGTTTCTGTTGTACTTTGTGACTCTGAGGTCCTTGATTCTGCACCTTGGGTCTTAAAGGACCGGGTCTGGGAGTTGGGTCACTTTGTTTTTGGGTCCTTGGACTGGGTCTCTGATGAACCCTTTCGGGATAATAGGGTTCATACGGCCAGTATAAACAGTTTCTTGCCATGTGTCCTGGTCTACCATAGACATGGCAAGATTATTTCTTTGGGTATGCGGGAGCCTGTGGTTGGTTACGCCTAGTGGAAATCCAAGTTGGTTTTGAACAATTTTTGTGGATCCAATGGGTTTTACCGTGGGGCTTTGTGGTTAAAATGTACTCCCGCTGAACCGGCTTAAACTGATCATATGCAGAATTGATTTCTGGGTACGGTACAAAATCATGAGGTCTAAGGTCCCGTACTTTCTGCACATTTTGGTCATGACAGTCATTCTTATTTTCTGTAGGTTTCACACCCAACACCCCACCATTTGTGAGTTTGGGACCAGCAACCTGTGGTCCCTTATCCCTTCTTAAAATTTTAACAGTTCTTAAGGGTTTCACAGCTTTAGCATCACATTTACCAAAAGTAAACATGTCACACCCCCAATTTCCACTAACGGAGTATAACCGTGTGGGGTATGATCCAGACCAGGATCCCAGACTTTAGTTACAACCAAACCATAAACAGAAATTATAAGTTAACATAAGAGTTAAGTTACAGTCCAAAGTAGTAAGTTTAATAGTTCAGCGGAAGCATAATTAAGGTTTACAATCAGATTTTCAAAATGAAGAAATTTAGATCTGAAAACATAATTCCCAAGTGAAAATAGGTTATGTGTACTGCCGCCGACCCTGCCGTCCATGATCCTTCTAGCGACCTGAAAAGCATTCAACAATCAAGTGTCAGCCAAGGCTGGTGAGTTCACTAAAACAGTCTACCCGTCACAAGTAGACCTAATGTTTATGAATAAAGACAGGTAAAACACAATCAATATCATACGACCAGTAAAATTCCATATCGTAGGTAGCTAGCCTATAGTTATGTACACCTGAATTGTTCGTAACCGAAGCTGACAATGTTTTGATAGGGAATTCCTATGAACCTTGCCTTCCCGTGTCTTTACGGATCACGGAGGGTAGGCTAACATTGATCTCAGTCCGACCGCCAGTCGGGAGGGTGCATCACGTGCGCCGCTGAGCGGGGGTGTCAATCCCCAGTAGTACTACTCAATATTACCTCGCTATTATATATTAACGGCCCGAAAGTAAGGACTTTTTATAAATAAAGTTCAATTCAGTGAAACATATGATATTATGTCGGAAATTTACCCAGTAAGAAATACCTTACCGTTTGGGTCACCATCCTTACCGGATGCGACCACCTGCGCGTTATCGTCCCTGAATGGACATAACAATAATATAAATGAACTCACCTTAGGTTGCTCGGCTTACTCTTCAATAAATCCGGTTATGATTGTTAACGAGGACCTAATAATCACATTAAGGTCTTAGGTGTAAGGTTGTGTTTAAAACTACTATCACGTTGGAAAACACGACACGACATAACGACACACGACACCGATGGTTGATCATACACAAGGGTTCATATACATCAGAAGTCAAAGCATGTATCATCATAGTATAAAGCATGCAAGTCATGGCATATCGTTCAAGTAAATTGTACAAGTTTGGATTCTGGTCGCAATTTCGCTAGCAGTTTCGCTAGGCAGTTTCGCTGGGTGCACGGGCAGCACTTTCGCTAGGCAGTACCCGATGACACAGTTTCGCTAGGCTAGTTTCGCTCGAAACTGTTGGCACAGTTTCGCTAGCCTAGTTTCGCCCGAAACTGGTTTGAACTTTCGTTCAGGGAATTTCGCTCAGTAGTTTCGTTCGGACAGGTCTGGTTGGTTTACCCGGCGACACTACAGTTTCGCTACATAGTGTCGCTGGATGAAGATATACATAGTTTCGCTAGCCTAATTTCGCCTGATGAAGGCACAGTTTCGCTAGTCGCTAAAAAAACCCGTAAATTTGACTAAAAACCTTTCTAACAGCTTCTGTACCTCATGCAATTCGATATCTAGCATACCTAAACGTTTACCAACATCATGGGAGCAATTTAACACCTTAAACATGGATTCTAGTCATCAATTTACCAAGAACACAATTTCACATAAAGGAACCTAATTAGCATGGATCTTCATATTGACATGGCAAGTTACAGAATTTATGTTATGTCTAGCATCCTTAAGCATTTTAACAGAGGCATACACCATTGCATGTAAATTTGGTCATCTAATTAAGTAAAGCACAAAGAGGAATGTAGAAGAAGTGGTCTTGGGGACTCACGGGTGATCTCCAAGCTCAAATGGATGGTGATTTGGGGCTGGTCTCCTTGGTTCGTGCTGATTCCTTGCTGGCCAGAAAGCTCCAGAGAAGGAGAGTGCAGGAGTGTGTGTGTGTGTTGTGAGGTGTGAGTAAAAATGAGAAGTTTGGCTTGGGGTTTCTATATATCTGGTGCTAGTTTCGCTGGCAGTGTCGCTGGCTGTTTCGCTGGCAGTTTCGCTAGCCACGCGAAACTGGTCATGCATTAGCTACCGGGCGAAACTGTAATTTCGCTAGGTAGTTTCGCTGGCCACCAAGAAAGGGGTCAATTTTACATTCTAAGTAAGCTAAACACGATTTCTCGATAAATCACATAATTGCACAATTAATTAAATAAGCATGTTGCATTACTTCATACAGTGTAATAAGTAACAAATCATATAACACATATGGGCGGGTTCGGTGATCAACCAAAGGTCGTGGACGTATCCGGTCTAGTTAAGTATTAGTTACTACTTGTAATGTGACTAACGGAGATTGCCTAACGGAACTAATGGAATTAACGGAAAAACTTAACGGAGTTAACTTGGGAGGTTACAGTTGTCACAGCCTCCCCATGTTAAGGAATTTTCGTCCCGAAAATTAGTTAGTACCTTGGGTTGATGCGGAGGGTTGGTCGAACAGGTGAGGATACTTCTTCCTCATCTGGTCTTCCCGTTCCCACGTGAACTCCGGTCCACGTTTTGAATGCCATCTGACCTTGACAATTGGGATCTTGCTTCGTTTCAATGCTTTTTCTTCGCGTCCCATTATCTCAACGGGTTGTTCTATAAATCGGAGTTGCTCGTCGATGTGGAGCTCCTCGTGTGGAACCACTAGAGTGTCATCAGCCAGACACTTCTTCAAGTTAGAGACGTGAAATACGTTGTGTACCCCATCCAGCTCAGGTGGCAAGTCCAAACGATACGCCACCGTTCCAATCTTTTCTGTTATCGGGAAAGGTCCTATGTAGCGGGGGTTTAACTTCCCGCGCTTCCCAAAACGCACAACACCTTTCCAGGGTGAGACTTTCAACAGTACACGGTCGCCCACCTCGAATTCTAATGGCCTTCTACGTTTGTCTGCATAACTCTTTTGTCGGTCTCTTGCGGCTTTCATACGGTTTCTGATTTGTACAATTCTTTCTGTCGTTTCGTACACCATCTCGGGTCCAGTAAGTTGACTATCACCGATTTCAGCCCAACAGACCGGTGATCTACACTTTCGTCCATAGAGAGCCTCAAAGGGAGCGGCTCCAATACTGGAATGGTAGCTATTGTTGTAGGAGAATTCGACCAATGCCAAGTGAGTTTCCCAATTCTTTCCGAAATCCATAACACACGCTCGGAGCATATCCTCAAGAGTCTGGATTGTGCGTTCAGTTTGGCCATCTGTCTGCGGATGGTATGCGGTGCTCATATCTAAACGAGTACCTAACGCTGATTGTAGCGATCTCCAAAAGTGTGAAGCAAATCTGGGGTCTCGATCGGAGATAATAGACAGGGGTACTCCGTGGAGCTTGACGATCTCGTCAATGTAGATTTGTGCTAGCTTGTCAGTCTTGTCATTTTCCTTGAGGGCTATGAAATGAGCGGATTTTGTTAGTCTATCCACAATGACCCAAATCATGTCATTTCCACGAGGCGTACGGGGCAGTCCCGTGATGAAATCCATGGATATTTCCTCCCATTTCCATTCGGGAATCGTCGGTTGCTGCAGTAATCCTGGAGGTTTACGATGTTCTGCCTTGACCTTTGAGCATGTTAAGCACTTACTGACGTATGTAGCAATGTCGGCTTTCATCTTTGGCCACCAGTATAATCCTTTCAGATCTTGGTACATTTTATCCGAACCGGGATGGACCGAATATCGAGACTTGTGAGCTTCGTCCATCACCAGCTCTCGAAGATTTCCATGAAGAGGCACCCAAACACGATCCTTGTAGTAGCGGAGTCCATCCGACTTAACCTCCGAAGTTCCATCTATGCCATTTAAGGATTCAGACTCATAGTTTTCCCTTTCAAAGCTTCCTTCTGGGCATCCCGAATTCTATCCGGTAACCCAGCATGGATCGTGAGCTGTAGAGCTCGAACCCTTCTAGGTTTTGCATGTTCTTTTCTGCTTAATGCATCGGCCACAACGTTGGCCTTACCCGGGTGATACTTTATTGCCAAGTCGTAGTCGTTAAGCACCTCGATCCACCTACGCTGTCTCATGTTGAGATCTTTCTGTCCCATTATATGCTGGAGGCTTTTATGGTCGGTGAATATTGTGCACTTGGTACCATACAGGTAGTGTCTCCAAAACTTTAAGGCGAATACAACAGCTCCTAACTCCAGATCATGCGTTGTGTAATTCTTTTCGTGAGACTTTAACTGTCTTGACCCGTAAGCGATGACTTTACCCCTTTGCATTAAAACACATCCAAGTCCTTGGAGAGAAGCGTCACAATAGACCTCGAAGTCGTCAACACCATCTGGTAGGGATAATACAGGCGCGGTACAAAGTTTTTCTTTCAAAGTCTGAAAAGCTGTTTCCTCTTTTTCACCCCATCGGTACTGAACACCTTTATGCGTGAGAGCGGTTAGCGGTTGGGCTATCTGAGAGAATCCCTTAATAAAACGACGGTAGTAACCCGCTAACCCTAAAAATTGCCGAATTTCCGTTGGTGCTCGTGGTGTAGACCAATTCTTGATCGCCTCTACTTTGGCTGGGTCAACATGAATACCCTGCTCGTTGACGATGTGGCCCAGAAATTGAACTTCTCGGATCCAGAAGTCACATTTGGAGAATTTGGCGTAGAGTTGCTCCTTCCTTAACAATTCTAGTATTAACCGCAGGTGTTCCTCGTGTTCTTCTTTCGTCCTTGAGTAGACCAGTATGTCGTCGATGAAAACAATTACGAACTGATCCAAGTAAGGTTTGCACACGCGGTTCATGAGGTCCATGAACACCGCCGGTGCGTTCGTTAAGCCGAAAGGCATGACTAGGAATTCGTAATGACCGTAACGCGTTCTGAAAGCCGTCTTTGAAATGTCCTCCTCGCGGACTCTGAGTTGATGATACCCGGACCTTAAGTCAATTTTTGAGAAGTAGCTGGATCCTTGCAGTTGGTCGAAGAGGTCGTCGATCCGAGGGAGAGGATATCGGTTCTTGATAGTGACTTTGTTGAGCTCGCGGTAATCTATGCACATCCTGAACGTCCCATCTTTCTTCTTGACGAATAAAACTGGCGCGCCCCATGGCGATGAGCTAGGCCTGATAAAACCTTTATCTAACAGCTCTTGCAGTTGAGTGGATAACTCGTGTAACTCGTTCACTGCCAAACGGTACGGAGCTCGGGCAATTGGAGCTGCACCGGGAACAAGATCGATTCCGAACTCGACTTGTCTATGTGGAGGTAGACCAGGTAATTCTTCCGGGAATACATCGGGGAAATCACGAACTATCGGTAAATCTTCAATTTTCTTCGCTACGAGGCTTTGATCCGTGACCGTTGCCAGAACGGCCACGTGTCCTTTCCGAAGGTACTTCTGTGCCTTGAGGTAAGATATGATTCCGGAGACAGTACCTCCCTTTTCACCTTGAATCGAGAGTACTTCTCCGTTTGCGGAGGGGATGCGTATGACTTTTTCTCGACAGACGAGTTCTGCGTGGTGCTTGGACAACCAGTCCATACCAATTATTACGTCGAAGCTACCGATTGTAAAAGGCATCAAATCTATGTCGAACTTACGGCCTGAGAGTTCTAAGGTACAATCCTTGACTATATGTGTTGCATCGACAAGCTTACCGTTAGCTAATTCAACAGTGTATTTGGCTCCTAGGGGTTCCGTCTTAGCCTTTATTAATTTGCAAAACTTAGTTGAAATGAAACTTTTCTCGGCACCAGAATCAAATAACACATTCGCAAAGTAGTTGTTGAGGAGAAACTTACCAGTAATCACGTTAGCATCTTCCTTCGCTTCACCAGAACCCATGACAAATGCTCGTCCGCGACCACCATTTCCCCCGTTGCCATTTCCACCACCATTGTTGTTGTTGTCGTTCCCACCTTTCTTCAACTGGGGGCAGTCTTTCTTCAAGTGCCCTGGTTTTCCGCACTCGAAACACCCTCGGGGGCCTTCATTATTCTGCTTGGGTTTATTCAGCATGTCACCCCAGCAATTTTTGGCAACATGCCCGATTTTACCACATCGCTCACAGGCTGGTCGTTTACAGTCACCATTGTGATGTGTGTTGCACTTGTTACAGTAGGGTGACTTTCCCCTGTACCTGCTGGAACCCTGCCCACTGTTACCTTGTCGATTTTGGTTTCCACCGCCACCGTTGTTACCATAACCTCCCTTGGAGTCATCAAACTTCTTGTTCTGATTTTGGGAGTTTGAAGACCTCCCTGCGTTGTTGCCAGAACTTGTGAGGTTACTTGGTTCCTCATCTCTCTGCCTCTTCCCATCAAGGGCAGCTTTTGGGGTTTTCCTTGGTGGCAAAGTTCCTTGAGCCACCGCCTGATCAGTCAGTTTGTGCGCCAGCCGGATTGCCTGTCGCACATAAGTGGGATTAGATGAGGTAACCATACCCTTGATTTGTGGTACCAGTCCTTCCACATACAACTCAATTCGCTTGTACTCAGCATCCACCATTGTCGGACAGAGTCGGGAGTAGGCTTGATAACGGGTGGTGTACTCCTCTATTTCCGAGCCTTCCATTTTGGAGCTTCCAAATTCGACTTCCAGTCTTCTGACTTGATCACGAGGACAATATTCCTCCATGATTGCTTCCCTGAATTCTTGCCATGTCATGGCGTTTGCCTCATTTAGTCCCAATATCTGAATCTGAGCATTCCACCAGGTTAGTGCGGAATCCTCAAGTGTGCCAGTAGCATATTTCACCTTATCCCCATCTGGGCAGTTGCACATTAAAAACACCTTCTCTGACTTTTCAATCCATCTAAGTAGACCCACAGCACCTTCGTCACCCTTGAATACCATTGGCTTGCAATCCATGAAGGCTTTGAATGTGCATTGAGGCGGTTGACCTTGGAAATGTTGCTGAGCGGCTGCTAGGGCTGCTGCAACCCCTTGATTAATCATATTCTGAACCTGTGCGGCAGTGAAGGTTCCTGGGTTGGTTTCGGGATCTCTCCGCGGAGGCATGATTTCTAGCAAATCAATGCAAAACTTCCAAAGGTTAGTATTCCAAATACTAGAAGGTTGCTAAGTTCCGTTAAGTATAATTCACCTAAGGCATTCATTTACATGAACAGTGAAAAGAAAATTTCCACCCAAAATTTTCAGGTTTTTAATACCGTCACAAGACCAGAATTCTAAATGAGGATCATCTTCAGCACGCGGGGCAGTACTTTGCGGAACGGGTTGCAACCAAAGTTTTTTCAAAACAGTTACAGTTCAGAAAATTTTTCTTTTAAAATGTTCTGGTTCGCTGTAACCAAGGGCTCTGATACCAATCTGTCACACCCCCAATTTCCACTAACGGAGTATAACCGTGTGGGGTATGATCCAGACCAGGATCCCAGACTTTAGTTACAACCAAACCATAAACAGAAATTATAAGTTAACATAAGAGTTAAGTTACAATCCAAAGTAGTAAGTTTAATAGTTCAGCGGAAGCATAATTAAGGTTTACAATCAGATTTTTAAAATGAAGAAATTTAGATCTGAAAACATAATTCCCAAGTGAAAATAGGTTATGTGTACTGCCGCCGACCCTGCCGTCCATGATCCTTCTAGCGACCTGAAAAGCATTCAACAATCAAGTGTCAGCCAAGGCTGGTGAGTTCACTAAAACAGTCTACCCGTCACAAGTAGACCTAATGTTTATGAATAAAGACAGGTAAAACACAATCAATATCATACGACCAGTAAAATTCCATATCGTAGGTAGCTAGCCTATAGTTATGTACACCTGAATTGTTCGTAACCGAAGCTGACAATGTTTTGATAGGGAATTCCTATGAACCTTGCCTTCCCGTGTCTTTACGGATCACGGAGGGTAGGCTAACATTGATCTCAGTCCGACCGCCAGTCGGGAGGGTGCATCACGTGCGCCGCTGAGCGGGGGTGTCAATCCCCAGTAGTACTACTCAATATTACCTCGCTATTATATATTAACGGCCCGAAAGTAAGGACTTTTTATAAATAAAGTTCAATTCAGTGAAACATATGATATTATGTTGGAAATTTACCCAGTAAGAAATACCTTACCGTTTGGGTCACCATCCTTACCGGATGCGACCACCTGCGCGTTATCGTCCCTGAATGGACATAACAATAATATAAATGAACTCACCTTAGGTTGCTCGGCTTACTCTTCAATAAATCCGGTTATGATTGTTAACGAGGACCTAATAATCACATTAAGGTCTTAGGTGTAAGGTTGTGTTTAAAACTACTATCACGTTGGAAAACACGACACGACATAACGACACACGACACCGATGGTTGATCATACACAAGGGTTCATATACATCAGAAGTCAAAGCATGTATCATCATAGTATAAAGCATGCAAGTCATGGCATATCGTTCAAGTAAATTGTACAAGTTTGGATTCTGGTCGCAATTTCGCTAGTAGTTTCGCTAGGCAGTTTCGCTGGGTGCACGGGCAGCACTTTCGCTAGGCAGTACCCGATGACACAGTTTCGCTAGGCTAGTTTCGCTCGAAACTGTTGGCACAGTTTCGCTAGCCTAGTTTCGCCCGAAACTGGTTTGAACTTTCGTTCAGGGAATTTCGCTCAGTAGTTTCGTTCGGACAGGTCTGGTTGGTTTACCCGGCGACACTACAGTTTCGCTACATAGTGTCGCTGGATGAAGATATACATAGTTTCGCTAGCCTAATTTCGCCTGATGAAGGCACAGTTTCGCTAGTCGCTAAAAAAACCCGTAAATTTGACTAAAAACCTTTCTAACAGCTTCTGTACCTCATGCAATTCGATATCTAGCATACCTAAACGTTTACCAACATCATGGGAGCAATTTAACACCTTAAACATGGATTCTAGTCATCAATTTACCAAGAACACAATTTCACATAAAGGAACCTAATTAGCATGGATCTTCATATTGACATGGCAAGTTACAGAATTTATGTTATGTCTAGCATCCTTAAGCATTTTAACAGAGGCATACACCATTGCATGTCAATTTGGTCATCTAATTAAGTAAAGCACAAAGAGGAATGTAGAAGAAGTGGTCTTGGGGACTCACGGGTGATCTCCAAGCTCAAATGGATGGTGATTTGGGGCTGGTCTCCTTGGTTCGTGCTGATTCCTTGCTGGCCAGAAAGCTCCAGAGAAGGAGAGTGCAGGAGTGTGTGTGTGTGTTGTGAGGTGTGAGTAAAAATGAGAAGTTTGGCTTGGGGTTTCTATATATCTGGTGCTAGTTTCGCTGGCAGTGTCGCTGGCTGTTTCGCTGGCAGTTTCGCTAGCCACGCGAAACTGGTCATGCATTAGCTACCGGGCGAAACTGTAATTTCGCTAGGTAGTTTCGCTGGCCACCAAGAAAGGGGTCAATTTTACATTCTAAGTAAGCTAAACACGATTTCTCGATAAATCACATAATTGCACAATTAATTAAATAAGCATGTTGCATTACTTCATACAGTGTAATAAGTAACAAATCATATAACACATATGGGCGGGTTTGGTGATCAACCAAAGGTCGTGGACGTATCCGGTCTAGTTAAGTATTAGTTACTACTTGTAATGTGACTAACGGAGATTGCCTAACGGAACTAATGGAATTAACGGAACAACTTAACGGAGTTAACTTGGGAGGTTACAGTTGTCACAAAACACATCACATTCAGAAGGTTTATCACACAAAACAGAATCTGAAGTTTTTGACTCAGACTTAACAGAAGGTTCCAGTTTCTCAAAATCAAAGTTTTTATAAAAATAATCATAATTGGACTTCATGGGACTCTTAGGGGACTTCTTGCAATTCACTACCCCTGCTTCTTTATTACCTTTATCTGCACAACAAGTAGAAGTGTTAGTAATGTTAGAAACAGTAGCAGAAATTTTAATGGGGCATGCAGCAAGTTTCTTTTCAAATTCAGCCTTAACTTCTAAGGTGGTCTTAGATGTTTCATGATCAAGAATCATTTCATGCATTAAAGGCATTGGGACAGAGTGCATGGATTTTTCATTGTTATTATCAACACCAAACCCTAATCCTATGTTCCCTTTAACATGTCTCATTCTAGTATCTGTATTGTAAAAAAGAGAGCTTGCCTTCAGCATTTCAGACACAATCATATCATTACGTTCAATTTTATTTTGTGATGTTCCTAATTTGCCTTTAAGTTCTTCAACCTCCGAGGTTAATGTGTCAATTTTTGAGTTAGCAATTCTAAGATATGCAGTTTTATCACTTAATTGACTCTGAAGACTTGTAATATCTAATTTGGTTGCCTCTAGTTTTTCTCTGAATATACTATTCTTATCTTTACACTCCCTAAGGTCTCTTGCAGATAATTCATGATTTAGGGTTTCATTAATGAACTTACGTTCCCAGTCCTTACATTCATTAAAAACAGTTTTTCATTTAGAGTTTGAACATACCTCATTGCTGTTGGCTTGGGACCCTGGAGTTATGTCTGCCATGAATGCATGGTGGAAGACTTCAGCAGCTTCTTTCTGTGATTCTTCTTCAGCAAGGAGGGCCACATGATCAAGTGTCAGGCTCAAGTCTTCCACTTGTGTAGTCCAATTGTATCCTGGTGTGTGATGAACCACTAGTGCCCTGTCATTCTTCCCTGTCTCCTTCTTCATACCTTCACTTCTGTCCTCAGTTTTAACATCTCTTTCAACCTTTGGTTTGGTGCACTCTCTTGCATAATGCCCATATTCATTGCTGTTGTAGCACCACAGGTTTGCCTTGTTGAAGCTGAGCTTAACACCTTTTCCTCCATTCCAATCCTTCTTACCTGTCTTTTCCATAAACTCCTTGGCTCTTAAAGCTGACATTCCCATCTGATATGAGATGTCCATGTGCTCCAGGTCTTCTAGGTTGACTTGATTGACATCATCTGGAGTTAAGTCAGTGGCTAGAAGAGAACCTGCAACGAGTACCTAATAGCAACTCATGATACCTACACCAAGAGCAAAACTGGGATCTCTGGTTAGATTATTGATATCCAAAGAAATGAGATTAGATGATCCAGATGAGCTTGACCCAATGGCTTGTGCAATAAATCCCATTGGATTAGAGTGTGAGTTGCTATGAGCAGCAGTTGGTTGAGAGATAAAAGCTTCATTTATTTGGTTCATTAATGTTCCATTGCCCAATTTTCTGGCCCTATCCTGTTTTTTCTCTTCATAAGCTCTAATGGTGGACATGAGTTCGCTCAATGGTGAAGTAGACATTTGCACCGTCTTCTCTATTAACTCAATAGTGCTATCCCAATTTGGTGGAAGTGAATTCACCAGCTTCTTGTTTACCTCCACCTAAGTATAAGTGACCCCAACATCTTTCATTCCAGTCACAATTTTGATGAATCGTTGAAGCTGAGTATCAATGTTTTCACCAGGGATGTAATTAAACTCATTAAACTGCTCTCTGAGGTTTTCCCTTCGAGATTCTTTCATGTCATCATTTCCTTCATACGCTGTAGCAAGAGCATCCCAAAGCATTTTAGTAGACTTGTACTCCTTGAAGGCTTCAGCTACCTCTGGAGATAAGGTCATGGTTAGAGCAGCCAGTGCCTTTCTATCCCGTTCTACCTTCTCCCAATCAGCCTCAATCCATTCTGATTTGGCTTTGATTTGAGGTTCCTGACCTGCGGCTCCAGGTATCGATGGGACATAGTCTCCCACCTCAACAGGTCGCATGATCTTGGGATCATGTTAGTTCACTTAATTGACAAACTTGTATTTTCAGCTCATGAAGTCTTTTCCGGATAGCAGACGAGGTGGTCTGGCGTTAGTTCCGATCTTTGTGTCCATTTCGAGAGTAGCACTTGACAAACTTGACATGTCAAAAGCCATTGTAAACACTGATATACAAAACAAGGGTTTCCGATCAAAAACTGGGTGGGTCGAAAAGGGATTTTCGGTCGGAAGAGATTGATCGAAAAGTCGATCGGACAAGATCTTGGTCGAAAAGTACACTTCTCGATCGAAAAGCTGAGTTGGATCGAAAAGTCTCAGAAGGGACTTTTCGATTGAATCGAGAAGCTGATCGAAAAGTCACAGGGGGACTTTCCGATCGAAATGACTGATCGAGAAGTCACAAAGGGGACTTTTCAATTAAAGGACGACTTATCAAATAGTCTCAAAGGGGGACTTTCCGATCGTAACTGCTGATCGAGAAGTCACTGAAGGGGACTTCTCGATTGAGGGCGGCTGATCGAAAAGTCTCAAAACTTGTGCAAATCACCATAAGAACTCCTGTTTTGCGTCCAAACCCGCAAAAATACTTCCGAGTGTGCTAAAAGCTGACAATCACCAACAAAACTCAAATCGTTAGATCACAAGAACTTGAATCTGATATCGCGAGAGCCTCTAAACTTGTGTTTCTTGGCTCTGATACCAATTGTAAGGATCGAATCAACCCCACACGCGATATCAAAGTCTACAATCACCGTGCGGAATCCGGTGATTATAGATGATTCAAGAATAATCGAAAAAACAGTAAAGAATCAAAGAAATCGAGTTGAAAACACAAACCACAATGTGAATAGCACTTGAATGAACACTTTGGATTGCAACACCTGATTCGAAATTCTCTCTTGAGAATTTCGTGAACACCAGTTTTCTAGAACACCAAAAATAGCAACCCTAAACAACTAGATTAGCTATCCTTGTATAGGAAAGCCTATGCTTGATCAAAAAGCTACAAAATTCGGCCTATAGAGCCCCTAATACGACCAAAATCCCTAGCCCACAACCCATATACAAGTTTAGCCCGATTACATTTAAACTAGCCCACATGTATTTCTAATGCAAAAGCCTCACAAAATTATGGTGTCTACAGATGGGATGAAAATCCTTGGTTGGAAATATGATCATGAGTTTAAGGAATTTATTGTCAAACGCAGAAACGGATTTGTACAATTCTTTGCCAAGATAAGAGACCTCATAAATTTGTTCTCTTGGGAGTTAAAACAACTTAGGTGGCGAAGACTAATCAACCACTCAAATGATCTAGTGGGTAGAGATGCTGAAGAACAGATAAAATCCATCTGCAACGTTAGTTCAACTCGCCCCCTCAAGACAGAGAAAAAGAAGTACAGAAATTTCAGAAGGCAGAGAGCTGTGGTCCCACATAAAGTTATGTACAAGAGTATCAGCAAGGATTTGATTACAAAGAAAATAAAGGGAGATCAGAAAAGCAACCCAATAAGATGTTGGTATTACAGTGGGGACACTCATGAGTTGGTCGTTGAAAGGGAAGACGGCGATATAATAAGGCTCTTCGCTGCAATTGAACTGAGACTGCTGCATAGAAGTTACCTTAAATGGTTATTCTACAGTCGCCTGGACATATCCCTCGAAGGCTTAGGCCATACGAGATAGTGGATGCAAACTACTTCGGTTTGTTTCTAAGTTGGTGGTGCTGGGAGTGCATTGCTTCCAGGAAGATGACGACAGAAAGCCTGAGTACCTTGAAAGACTAGATCATGGGTGGTCGTGCGATTTGCTACCTTTCACGTGGTCGTGAAAGGATATTAGAGATGTGGCACTATTCTGACTTGAAGAACTTCGCGCGAGAAGACCTTTGGATACTGTACGAGGCACAGATTATTTGCTTAGATGATCGATACAGGAATCTGGCCCGTAAATACTAGAGGTTCTTGCTAAAGCTGCTTGGACAACTCAGATAGTCGTCATTTTTTTCTTTTCTATGTTTGTCTTACCACCAAATGGGGAATTTGTAAGATCTTCTTAGGGTTGGTGGCAAGTCAAACATAGCATCCTTAGTATTTGTGCTCAAATTGTAAATCTTTCACTTTAACTTGTATTTTGTACTTGGACAATTCTCTTAATGCTTATGTTAATCACTCAAGTGTTTAATTTTTTGTGTTTCATATGTAATGTCTTAACTTGTGTTGATTATTGATATTGAAGAAATTTCCCTTGTATATCTCAACTGCAATCACAACATGTGCTCTCTCCAGTATAAATAGCAACACTAGAATAATCTAGAATAACCTTTTGGACGGCTGTTTGAAGAGAGAGAGCACCTATGTGTGAAAACCCACGTGTTCTTGAGTTTCAGACATGAAATCTAAAGATTTCAACCAACAAACACTATGATTTAATCATGGATTCATGATTTTCCGCACATGGCTCTAAAATGGTCCTGACAAAATCACCAACTAAGAATTTGAGAGGCTTCCGAGGCTTGTCAGCATAACTTTTTTGTCTGCTTCGAGCAGCCAAAAGATGATCATGGATTTGCGAGATTTTATCAGTTGTCTCATGAATCAGTTCGGGACCGATGATCTGAGCTTCACCGACCTCGTTCCAATAAATAGGAGAGTGACACTTGCAACCATAGAGAGCGGAGCCATGCCAATACTTGAGTGGTAGCTATTATTATATGAAAACTCTATCAGAGGTAAGCGAGTGTCCTAATTGCCACCAAAATCGATTACGCATGAATGGAGCATGTCTTCTCGGGTTTGAATGGTACGCTCAGAATGACCATTTGTTTGTGGATGGTAGGCCATGCTGAGGTCTAAGCGTGTGTCCAAAGCGGATTGTAAGTTTTGCCAAAATCGAGAAAAGAAACGACCATCACGATCGGAAATAATACTTAACGGAACACCATGGAGTCTTACGATTTCATTAACATAGATTCAAGCCAATTTCACAACTTGATAGTCCTTGCGAATAGGAATGAAATGAGACGATTTTGTCAATCGGTCAACAATAACCCAAATGCTATCGTAGCCACTGGAAGTACTTGGAAGTTTCGTAATGAAATCCATCGCAACATTTTCCCACTTCCACACAGGGATTTCAGGTTGTTTAAGTAAGCCTGAAGGGCGTTGATGCTCAACCTTGACTTTCGAACATGTAAGACACTTAGCTACGAAGAGAGCTATATCTTTCTTCATGCCAGGCCACCAATATTGACGATGGAGGTCTTGGAACATTTTGTCAGCACCATGATGAATAGAATATCGAGAGTTATGAGTCTCGTTCATGATGAAGGTGTGAAGGTCGTCAGATCGGGAATCCATAGGCGATTCATGAAATAAAGGAGACCGTCAGGCTTCGTTTCCAACTGAAGTTCGGAACCACATGACATTTCTTAGTACATGTTGCCTTCGGTTACAGAAACATGTTGGGCTTCAAAAACACGGGTTTGAAGATCCGAGCTATTGCTTTGGAACACGATGGATTTGACATAGGCTTTGTGACTGAGTGCATCAGCTACGACATTCGCCTTACCAGGATGGTAGCGAATCTCTCAATCATAATCGTTGAGAAGCTCGACCCAATGTCGCTGACGCATGTTGAGTTCTTTTTGGTTAAGGATATGTTGGAGGCTTTTATGATCAGTAAAGACAATGCATTTGGTCCCATACAACTAATGCCGCCATATCTTCAAGGCGAAGATGACCGCACCGAGTTCAAGGTCGTGCGTTGTGTAGTTTTTCTCGTGTACCTTAAGTTTTCTTGATGCGTAGGCGATCACTTTCCCACGTTGCATGAGGACACAACCTAGGTCCTGATTAGATGCATCATAATAAACGACGAAATCGTCATTGCCATCTGGGAGGGTAAGAACAGGAGCATCGCATAATTTTTGCTTGAGGGTCAAAAATGCATTCTCTTGATCAAAACCCCACTCAAAAAGTTTTCCCTTATGGGTCAAGGCGGTGAGGGGTAATGCGATCCTTGAGAAGTTAGGAATGAAACGACGAGAGTAACCCGCAAGACCAAGGAACGAACGAATATCGGTCGGAGTAGTAGGGGTACTCGAACTTTTGACAGCTTGAATTTTGGCTGGATCAACGTGAATACCCTTATCGTTTACAATGTGTCCCAGAAACTGAACCTCCTTAAGCCAAAATTCACATTTGGATAATTTGGCGTACAGTTGTTCCTTCCTTAGGAGTTCCAAGACTAGACGTAGGTGATTCTCGTGATCAGCTTTGGACTTTGAATATATAAGGATGTCGTCAATGAAAACAGTGACAAACTTGTCGAGATAGGGCTTACAAACGCGGTTCATGAGGTCCATGAACACCGCATGCGCGTTTGTCAACCCGAACGGCATAACAGTGAACTCAAAATGACCATACCTTGTGCGAAAGGCGGTCTTAGGAATGTCATCCTCAGAAACACGCAACTGATGGTACCCAGAACGAAGATCAATCTTTGAAAAACAAGAAGCACCCTGGAGTTGATCAAACA
This sequence comes from Deinandra increscens subsp. villosa, assembly GCA_039602395.1. Taxonomy (NCBI): domain Eukaryota; kingdom Viridiplantae; phylum Streptophyta; class Magnoliopsida; order Asterales; family Asteraceae; genus Deinandra; species Deinandra increscens. The sequence continues at coordinate 12,117,581 of JBCNJP010000025.1, read as the reverse complement.
AGTCGTTGATTCGAGGAAGAGGATAGCGATCTTTTATAGTGAGCTTATTAAGCTCACGATAGTCAATGCACATGCGAAAAGTGCCATCTTTCTTTTTCATGAAAAGGACGGACGCTCCCCAAGGCGAAGAACTGGGCCGAATAAAACCCTTGTTAGAGAGTTCCTGTAGTTGCTTCGAAAGCTCTTGCATTTCTGATGGAGCGAGGCGATAAGGTGACTTCGCGACGGGAGTAGCGCCTGGTATAAGGTCGATACGAAAATCCACTTAGCGAACGGGAGGAAGACCTGTTATGTCTTCAGGGAACAATTCTGGAAAATATCGAACGATTGGGATGTCTTGAACGCCCAATTCCTTGGATCGAACTTCCATAATATGGGCCAAGAAGGCCACACATCCCTTGCGTAAGTGCTTTTGGGCTTGGGTGCAAGACATAAGTCTAAGCCCACATGAAGGTTTATCGCTATAGACTACAAGGATTTGGCCATCAAGACGAGGGATGCAAATAGTCTTCTCAAAGCAAAGAACTTCAGCATGGTGACGAGACAACCAATCCATGCCTACTATTATGTCAAAGCTCCCGAGATGCATTGGAATCAGGTCAATGGGAAATGCGTGATCATGGAATTGAATCGCGTAATCACGGATGACAGAGTTGATTGAGATGGATTTTCCATCAGCCACTTCGACTGATATCAGTACGTCGAGACTAGAGCGGGCACATGCAAGTAGAGGCTCAAAATCTAAGGACACAAAACTCCTATCGGCACCCGTATCAAATAACACAGAGGCATAATGATCATTAATGAGAAACGTACCGTTCACCACTTCTTGGTTGGATTGGGCTTAGTTCACATTAATGTTAAAAGTACGGCCACTAGTACCTTGATTTCCCACAGGAGGAGCCCCACGGTTGGTATTGTTGGCTGGAACATTGGCATTGGCTAATTAAGGAGAAGCATTGCGGAAATGGTTAGGGTCTCCACAATTGAAGCAAGCACGAGCCCTAGGGATGATAGCAGTAGGCTGAACAATAGGCTGATTCATAGGTTGATTGGCAAGTTGAGCATTAGCAGGCTGAGCATTGAGGGGTTGAGCTTGAACTGGTTGTCGGCATGTGTTAGCAAGATGGCCGAAACGGCCGCAGTTGAAGCACTTGCGGCAGGTGACATTAAGTGGATGGTGACGTTGGCAAGTGTTGCACAAAGGAAAGTAACCAGTATACTGCTTCTTGGCAGGCTGTGCCATAGGAGCCACTTGGGCAACAGGAGTGGCAGGAACCGCTGGTGTAGTTGACACCGCAAAGTTTTGGCTACTTGACTTCCTCTTCTTCTTGTTAGACTTGGAGGACTCGGCCTTGACTTCCTTGGTTGGTTCGGTTGCAGCCTTGTCAGAAGTCTTTTCAGAGTTTTTCTTGGCGCCTTTACGAGTCAAAGTGCCATTCTTGACATGATTGTCAGTCAGGGTAGCAGCCAGTTGTTTGGCTTCAAGAAGTGTCTTGGGATCACGTCCCCAAACGGTGTCTGAGATCTGCGCTGGCAAACCCTTAATGTATTTTTCGATAGCCACAGACACGGGAGTGACAAGGTGAGGGACCAATTCAGAAAGGTCATCGAAGCGGTCATTGTAAGCCTGGTTTTCACCACTGTCTTGCTTGAGGGCCCAGAATTCGTCTGCAAGCTGACGAAGTTCACTTGCGGGACAGAACTTCTTTTTCATCAGATCTTTCAATTCGGTCCAGGACAAAGCCAACGCAGCATCAGTTCCGCGGGCATGCTTTTCCCCGTTCCACCAGGTAAGTGCTCTTTTTTGGAGGACACTAGTGGCATGACGCACTTTAAGGTTTTCGGGGCAATCGCTATTGATAAAAGCGTTTTCAATGCCTTCAAACCACTGTAGTAGGCCAGTGGCGCCCTCGGAACCATAGAATTTGGGCGGGCTGCAAGAATTGAAGTACTTGAAGTTGCAAGTAGGAAGGGTAGCAGCTTGGTTGACAGGGGTGGTGGGGGTGGCACCAAGGTTTTGTTGGATTTGCACCATCATATTCGGGATGACTGCCGCCATTTGCTTAGCGATTTGGGAAGCCAACTTAGCGCCGGAGCTGCGACGAACAGTACCATAGCGACGAGCAGACATGCTGAAATGGAAAGAAAGAGATTTGTGAGACAAGGAACGTGTAACAATCAATTGATAAATTCGAGGGTAAATAATGGAAAACAAAAACCAAATAGTGAAAATCATGATGCCAAATAAATCATGAAATCGTAAGCAATACTGAAAATCATAATCGTGAAAATACCATGGAATCGAGCAACGTTAAAAATCGTAAATAAAATTGTATAAGAACACGAAATCAGGTTGCCTTGTTTAAAACATAAGGATTGGCTCTCATTTCCCGATTGGAAAACTACCACCTTCGACTAATCAGAGTTTATATGGTTCCTAGCAATGTTTTTGTGACATGCTTTGGCCTAATAGGCTACAACACTCTCATCAAGGCGTCCCAGGTAAGCATCCAGGTCCGACGGTAGGTCCGGATTTGTACGCAACACTTACCTTTTGACAGAGACCCCAACTACCGGTGCTTTCACCCTTCCAGTTACTACATGTCCATTGCTAAAAACCTAACTCTGATGGAATTTGTAAATCAAAACAAGACCCTAAAATGGCACGTAAGGTACCATTACTAAGGAAAGAGGCTAGGAAGCCTCAAGATTTCGTGTATGTGTGTGTGCTGAGTGCTAAGTTTGAGTTTTGAAGATCGCGTGAAAGGTATGATAAAGTGTAAGTTACATCCTAACTAATGCAAAGTAGGCATAAAAGGGCAATCCCTAAACTAAGCATGCAATACACGAGGTTTCATGTTTTGGACACCTAAGGCAAATAGTCTAGGTTATTCCGTTTCTAATAACCTAATTCCCTATAGCCATGGCTCTGATACCAATCTGTCACACCCCAACCGACGGCGGAAACGTCGGGGCATGATTAGATTGCCCATAAGCTCATGACACTAATTTAAGATGACAATATTAATAAAACTCATACTTTTATTCATAATAAAATGTCAATACATACTTGAAATTAAACGAACAAAAACATCAACAAATGTCTTATTAAATCATAACTAGGTCCAAGTCCTATGTGGAAGCAACTTGAATCAAGCATTCTCATTTCCTGCAACATGTATAAAATAATGTCAACTATAAAGTTGGTGAGAAATCACATGTTTCATACATAGCATATAAGTGAAAATCATGTGACGTGTCATATGTAAGAATACATGAAATATAATATGCTAGAATCATTGACAAACCATGAAAGTGGGAACAAACACTCAACGCCAGACCGTCTGATCGAGTGGGAGCTACCCAATAGATCTATCCTTGTTTATCCCATTGAATCACACATAATAATTGATAACTCAGTCCGCACACAGATGATAACCAATGATAACCATGAATTGACAAATCATGCTAGACAAACATATAACACATAATCTACACATAGAGCACATACGCATTTGTAATTTGATAAACAATTGAAAACCATATTTGATATAGGATACATATTGCACCCCAAAATGGAAAATGAAAAGGGGCAAGGATTACTCACATGATTCAAGCGAAGGAAAGTCCACGAGCGAGAGATAGGGTATATGTGAGATTCCCGAGGTCACCCTAAAGGATGTATAAGTGCCAAATGAATAAAGGAACAAGAATATGAGGGGTTTGGATGGACTTGGGGATATTGACTTAGACTATAATTGTAAACGTGCCTTGAAAATTAACACCCCAAAATTATAAACGTGCTTTGGCCTATAGGTTACTAACACTCTCGCCGAGATGTCCCAGGTAAGCGCCCGGGTCCAACTATGGGGGTTATGCGCAGCTCTTACCTAGATAGAGGTCCCACCTACCGGTGTTTTCACCCTTCCAGTTAGTACACGTTTGTTTTGGAGTATTTTAAGTTGTTTGAAATAAGAAAATTTAAAGTGGTAAATTTCTAAATTCATTAAAGGCGTTCAAATTACTTTGGAAACTCTAAAGGAAAAATCTTAAAGGTATTTAAATTATCCTAGCTAAGTCTAGCAGTCTTTAATTATTTTAAAGAGCTCTAAAATAAATTCTTAAGTATTTAGTTTAGGAATTTTATGGTAATTTCTAAGTCATGAACATATTCTAAGGCAAATGAGTTTTTAAGGATTTCTAAAGTTCCTAATCATGCTACTAGGTACATGTGTTCAATAACATTAGAAAACAATAACTAGTTTTTAGTATAAAGATCTTTGAGAAAATTTTATATGCTGAAAAAATTAAGGTTTATGTACATATGATAATAATTGTCCAATTTATGGTGTGCAATAATCATAGAGATATGTTGCGCACATTTAGAAGTGAAAATGCCTTCAAGATAGTTTTAAATTCTTTATATGTTGGTAAAATGTCAAAACTAATAAGTAAGGAAGCTATTTTGCAAAGTTTCAATTTTTATAGAGAAAAATGGGTCTTGATGTTGTTGGAACATCTTATGGAACATATATAGCATTTTAGGAGGATTAAAATGAAAATCAAATGTTAATTATTAAAACTAAGCCTAAATCCCCAAAGTCTCATGTTCTTAAAGGTTGACTTTTGGATTCGGCCAACCCAGACGAACAGGGACAGCGGGCTTTCGTAGACCTTAGTAAAAGGAAGGAGATGGTGGTGAAAACATACCCGAACGATGAAAAGAGAAGGAGAATTTGGATGGTCAAAGACAGGGCCGTTGACTTTTGAATTCTCGAATCCTTGCACCAAATACGAAATTGGGAGCACCAATATCTCAAGCAAGGAGTGCAAGGAGCAGGTGTATGGGTATTTATAGTCAAGAGGTCGTCTAGGGTTTCAATATTGAAAAAGGAAGTTCTTGGAGAAAAAGTCTAATCTTTGAATCAATTAATAAATCAATTAAAATCTCTAATTGATTAAAGTTTTTGGATGGAAATGATTTGATTAGACTTTGGGAATAAGATACAATTGATTGGAGGCCATTTTGGGTGTTAATTTGGTGATCAAGAGGTTAAAAGTTGCAAAAAGTACAAAAAAAAACGAGCTGATGCGAAGCTGTTGGAAAATAGGAAAATCTGGGCTGCGATTTTTAGTGGTTAAATAACTAAGCAGCGAGATATATTAACAAATGGAAATTTGGCCCAATGGTCTGGGCGCTGGATTTTGACAGGGAGGTCCCTGGTTCAAACCTCAGCAGCACAAACAATTTTTATTAAATTTTCTAGCACCATGTAGACATCTATTTGCTACCCAAACATTTTTAAATGTGTGACACATACTTGTAAAGTTGTAATATCATGACAAAATAAACTGAAACATGTGAAATGACCAAATACAATCTCGAGTTTGTCAAAATGACCCAAACTTTCATTATTTACCGTTTTAGCCCGAAACTTTCGTACAACCACACTTTATGTATCAATTGTGTGCGTAACTAGTATTGCCCACAATTGTCACACATATATAGCATACTAAAGTCTAGGCTTAACTTAATTAAAAAAAATTCAAAAGTTATATATTGAACTCATAAATAAAACAAAATGGGCTTCTTTATTGAATAAATCCTTAAAATTATACTGAAATGAAATACGAATCGGGTACAATAGAAATGGATAAAAGATGGATGTTACACTAGACACCTATAGGGGTGAGTAATTGAAGAGAAATGACACGTATATGGGTTAATCGTGAGCTGCAAGTCGTAAACCATGGCTAATTCGCGACCAGTAGCGGGTCGCGTATCATAAACCATCGGGTGTGCAAGTCGTAAACCATGGCTAATTCGCGACCAGTAGCGGGTCTGTGGAAAAGCTGGTTCTCAGAGCTGGTTATGTGGCGGGGTCAGGGTTTCCTCCCGGAAAGGATTGCATGGCTGGACATTAGAGGGGTGCCACCGGAACTGTGGGAGGCGGAGGTGTTTGACGCCATTGCAAAATCGGTTGGGATGGTGTGTCATGTCTCTGAAGCTAGTCTTGTGGATTGTGATCTGACGAGATCGGTGGTTGGGGTGATTGTCAACCGGCCGGAGACGATTGATCTCCGGCGAACTCTCTCGTGGGCGGGTCGGAGATTTGTGTGTGCGGTAAAGGAGACGTTTCATGACTGGACGCCGGATTTCTTGGAGAAGGAGGAGCCGCCGGAGGAAGAGGGGGAGTCGTCGGAGTCCTCGGGCTTCTCGCTGGAGGAGGATGGTGACAACTTTGATTGCATGGGGAAGGAGGATAAGGAAGATGGGGAGATCCCAATGGTGATGGATTCTAGGAATAATCATGAGGATCCCATGTTGGCCAATCAGGAGATTCATGCGGGGGATGGGACCGATGAGACGTCACCTTCTCCTAAGGAGGCTGGTTGTAATTTGGATAAGGGGGAGGGGGAAGTGGGCCAGCGGAAAGATAAAAGGGGCAGGCCCAATTCGCTGAGCCCATCTTTTTTGGCAGCAGGGGGAGATTGTGGGCCGATCCCTACTGGGCCTCAAAAGTTTATGTGGAGGGCTTCAAAACTCAGGTCAGGGGAATTTAGTCAAGGGGGGGAGGAGGCAAGTCCAAAGGAAGATGTGAATGGAGATCAGATGGTGATTCCGGAAACACCGATGGAGATGAATGGGATAGAGATGCCAGTGAGAATAGAGGATGAAGTCGACAACACCCTGAAAATTGGGGGTTGTGTCGGCGTGGTGAACATTGAAAATTTCGCTGATCAGGTTGCCAAGGAGATTCAGTTGGGGAATAAATCCAAGAAGGTGTAATGGATTGCATTTCCTGCAATTCGTGGGGGTTGAAGGATGACAAGAAGGTTGACTGGATACGACAAATCAGGGTGGATTACAAGGTGCAATTTTTGTGTGTTCAAGAAACTAAATGCACAGATCTGAATTCCATTCCGGTGCATCGAATGTGGGGAGGTCAAGGCTGTTCTTTTGTGGGAGTTGAATCGGTGGGTATGTCGGGTGGCTTGGTTAGCATTTGGAATCCGAAGGTGTTTCAGGCCATCGACGTGGTAAAGAGGCGGAATTTTCTGGTTGTTACCGGTAAATTGGTGAACGGACAGGGGACCATTAACATGGTCAATATTTACGCGCCGCAGGGATCTAGAGATAAGGAGAAATTGTGGAAGGTTTGGAGTCCTTAATGGAGAACAGTAGTGGTATGTGGTGTCTGGTCGGAGACTTCAACGTGGTTAGAATGCCGGATGAACGTAAATTCTCGGCTTTCAATCAAGGAGAGGCGACTGAATTCAATAGGTTTATACAGGAGAGTGATTTACAGGAATATCGGATGGGGGGATGTAAATTCACTTATTCGTATGGGAGAGGGACAAATTTCAGCAGATTGGATCGGGTTTTGGTGTGCCATGAGTTCTTTTCGCGATGGCCGGGGGCGTCTCTTCAAGCGTTGCCCAGATTATGGTCGGATCACTGCCCTCTGGTGTTAAAAGTTACTGCGGCCGATTACGGGCCTATTCCGTTCAAGTTTTTCTCGTCGGCTCTCCGGGACGAGATTCTGGTTTCGAATATTAGAAACGAGTTGAAGAGATTGGATGATGGGGGTGGGCCGCCGGATCTGAGTCTGTTAAGGAAACTCAGGAGGGTCAAGGAGGTGGTCAAAGCTTGGCGGGCTAATGTTAAAGAGCAGAAGTTGGGGGGGACTATTGCTCTTCGGGATTTTTGTGGCAAGATGGATGCTTTAAGCGAACAGAGAGCTCTATCATCGGTTGAGTTGGAGAGCTGGACTGAAAAAAAAGGATTTATTGGGCAAGTTAGAGGAGGAGAGGCAGATGGATCTTAGGCAAAAGGCTAGGATTCGGTGGGCCACTGATGGTGACGAGAACTCGGCGTTTTTCCATGGCATGGTCAATGCGTCGGCGGCCGGAAATAGAATCTCTGGATTATGGATCGATGGGGTGTGGGAGGAGCAGCCAGATCGAGTAAAGGGAGAGGTTAAAAGGTTTTTTCTTCTCTTTTTTCTAACAGTGGTGAGGAGAAACCATCGCTGATTTGCGATGGGATTAATTCCCTGTCCAGTTTGCAAGGGGAAGAGCTGATTAAGCCTTTTTCTCGAGAGGAGATCAAAGAAGCGGTTTGGGATTGTGATGGGGACAAAGCGCCCGGTCCGGATGGATTCAACATCGGTTTCTTTAAGTTTTTCTGGGCTGATCTAGAGGACGATGTGTGTCGGGTTATGGAGTATTTTCATAAGGAGGGGCGTATGTCCAAGGGGTGTGCTTCGTCGTTCATTCATCTCATACCTAAGTCGGATAACGCTTCGGAGCTTGGGAATTTTAGACCGATTAGTCTAATCGGTTGTCTTTCAAAAATCATTTCAAAGGTGTTGGCTAGAAGATTAAAACCGGTGTTGGGGGCTTTGATCTCGGAGACTCAATTGGGCTTTGTGGCGGGTAGAAATATTGTTGAGGGGCCGTTGATTATTAATGAGGTTATTTCGTGGTGGAAAGCGTCAAAAAGGAAGGGTATGCTTTTCAAGATTGATTTCCGTAAGGCTTATGATACTATTGATTGGTCCTTCCTTGATTCCATTTTAGGCCAAATGGGGTTCCCGGATAGATGGAGACGGTGGATTCATGGCATTCTTTCGTCGGCTAGGGCCTCGGTGATTGTGAATGGGTCCCCGACGGAGGAATTCAATTGTTTCCGGGGGGTTAGACAAGGGGATCCTCTTTCCTCATACCTTTTTGTGATTGTCATGGAAGCTTTGGATTGGATGTTCCGCAAAGCTAGGGAGATGGGGATTTTTAAAGGGGTTCATCTTCCGAGGGAAGGGCCGGTTCTATCTCACCTTTTCTATGCGGACGACGCGATGATCCTTGGAGATTGGAGTGAGGCCAATGCTCGGAACCTTGTTAGACTTTTAAGGTGTTTTTATCTTGTGTCGGGCCTTAAGGTCAACTTTGAGAAGTGCTCGCTTATGGGGGTAAATGTGTCGGAGGCTGAAAAAAGACGGTTGGCTTCGGTCCTAATGTGTCCCGAGGGTGATATCCCGTTTATGTACTTGGGTATGAAGGTGGGGGCGAATATGAACCGGTTGGGGTATTGGAACGAGGTGTTGGAGGTGATTAGGAGAAGGCTTTCTCGATGGAAAGCTAGAACTCTTTCGTTTGGGGGTCGGTTAACTTTGGTAAAGAGTGTGTTGGATAGATTACCCTCTTACATGTTTTCCCTCTTCAAAGCTCCTAAGGCGGTTATTGCGGAAATTGACAAGGTTCGGTTTCGTTTTCTTTGGGGTGGGAATGAGGATGCCAAAAAGATCCATTGGGTTAAAAAGGAGGAGGTTTGTTTGCCAAAGGAGAAGGGGGGTTTGGGGTTGGTCCGGCTTGAAGATTATAATCTTAGTCTCCTTAGTAAGTGGATGTGGAGGTTAAAAAAAGAGGAGGACAGCCTTTGGGTGTCGGTCATAAGGGTTGTCCACGTGGTGGAGGGTAGACCGGATGTTTTCCCTTGCAAAGCAACGGTTCCGGGAGTGTGGAAAAATATTATTGCGGCGGTTAGGGTGATGAAGAACAAAGGAGTGGACCTTGAAAACTTAATTTTCTGGTATGATAGCAGTTGGAGATGGGGAAACAGGGAGGGGGCGGCGGACTTTCAGGCCAAAGATGTGAGAAGGAAACTGTTGGGTAATGAAGGGAGTGGGCAGGGGTGTCGCTTCAATTGGTGCAGTTTGACGCCGATTAAAATTAATACCTTCATGTGGAGAGCTTGTCGGGATAGGGTGGCAACATGTGACGGGCTGTTGAAGAGAGGGATGCGGCTGACCTCTTCGCTGTGCAGTCTGTGTATGGGGAGCCAGGAAACAAGCAACCATTTGTTTATGGATTGCCAATTTGCCAAGTCGGTTTGGAGTTGGATTGAAGCTTGGGTCAAGGCTCCAAGTTTCAAAGGTGATTCGGTGAAAGAGACTTGCTCCAACTTGGCTGCGTTAAGGGTGGATGGGGGGAAGAGGGCAATTATTCAAGCGGTTGTCTATGTGGCCGTTTGGAGCTTGTGGAAGGAAAGAAATAAGGTGAAGTTTCAAGCGAAGACGGTGTAGATGGATAAAGTTAGATGTAATATTAAAAGTTTGTCTAGATTGTGGTGTGATAGTTGGAGTAAGAAATGTATTGATTGGGTGAATATGCGTGTGATGTAATTTTGGTGGTCCTCGGCTCTCGGTTTTGCTGCCTCTTGCTGCCTCCGGGAGGGGGGTGGTGTTGAATAAAATTTGTTGTTCAAAAAAAAAAGAGTACTTCATAGAAGCTGGTCTCTCCACGTCACCAATCCGCATGATTTTAATATTAATTTTCCATACATAAATGTCATCCCAAAAGGTCTCACTAATGCAAACACTTTATCATTTCATGTCTCTCTCAAAAACACACATATCAATCTCTCTCTAAAACACACACAGAATCACAAGATTACTTCCTTTTCATTTCTCACACATATACAATTATCCTCTCCATCTTCGAGGAACACCACAAGCAATTAGTGGATATTAATGGAGCAGAGAATGAATGGGTGTGGACCAGAATAAGTATGTCATTTAATTTCCAATTAAGCCGCTCTTAATCTTTCGATGGCTCCAAATTCTTATCACATCCGCCCATGTAGACCCTATTTTCCATCTACATTAAGTACCTTATATATGTTCTTGCTGAAATCAATATTTATTTATATATTTCATTGCATTTGCAGTATCAACAATGTGAGGCGAAGGTGAAAGACCTATGATGACTCATATTTTTTTCCCTTTCTTGTAATTAGGTGTATGGGGTCAAGCAGAAGAATTACAGCTACAGCTCCTTTGTTGTAGTTGTAGAGTCAGTGATGGAATGAGTTTCATGGTGGGTGTATTTTTAAAATCTCTAGCATGTTGTTGCTAAACAAAAGGGACTACCTGATAAAAAAAGAGATTAATAAATAACAAAGTGAATAAAACATTTTTAGAGAAGGGTTTAGGGGCTTGTTAAGTACGTGGTAATCGTCCCCTTGTTACAAGACTGCCTCCTTCACTTACCATCTCAAGTTGTTGTTGTAATAGAAGATGTTGCAATTGTAGTTGAAGAAATTTTTGTGGTTCAGAAGTTATTCTTCTATTGTAATCGTTCTTGGAGATTATGATTTACTGGCAATTGCAAAAAAAAACAAAGACCAAGACAATAAATTACTTGGTGGACTGTTGAGATTCATCTTGAATCAACATAAAAACATGTTGTTCACTCACAAAAATGTTATAAAGATTCAATCTTTCAATCTTTATCATATGGGCATATATTTTAAAACAAGCTTCAAAGAACAAAGAAAAAACTGTGCATGCGAACCTGAAGATATATTTTTATTACACAAATGCCATAAAGATTCAATCTTTTATCATATGGGTATTTGAAATAAACAGCTAAAGACAAAAAAAAAATATTATAGAATAAAACAGGTCATACTATATATATCTTAATATTTAAACCTTTAAACCTGTTTTTTACTAATTCAAATGTCATAAAGGTTCAATTTTTAACGTATGGGTAGGTGTATAAATGTTAAAGGGCAAATAAAAAACGTTCATACTATATTAAACTTTAAAACATGTTTCTACTCACACAATTGTCGTAAAAATTCAATCTTTTACGAGGGGAATAGAAGAAAAACAAGTTGTTTTGAGTGAGTCCAGAAAATCAACAAAACGTGATCAAGCTGTTGAGAGAGAAAAAGTTGAAAGCTGGTTTTTTTAATGAAAAAACGGGATGAAGAAATAGTCAAAATATTGTAATCGAGGTAGAATACATGTCCTTGGTACTGTGTATAAAGCTGTAATAAGGGAAAGGGTCCAAAGTAGCAGCTGGCCTTGGTACAGTTGTGTATAAAGCTGCAACAAGATCACAATGAAGAATAAATATCGTTTAGTGTCATATACAAGAAATTAAAAAATATATATATAAATGCTAAATGACAACAAAAATAATAAATATATGTTTATGTTATCTTTTATTACTAAACCACCAGGTATTTACATCCTACATCAGTACTAACATCACCTCCACACCTACTGCTTGCTATTCTTACAATGATATGTTATAATGTACCAATCCTCCCAACGAACCAGAAATCATGCTCCTTTTATTAATGGTTAGCTTTTTTTTTCGTTGTAGAAGAGGGAAATGAAATATAATTTTACCCTCAATCACCTAAGTCCGTGAATTCCAAACGAGCAACAAAGATAAAATATGAGTGAATAGAAAATTTCAGATAACATTTAAGAAACAAATAGAAGTGTAAATCAATATCTCTATTCTTAAAACTAATCTCCCTCATGAGAAAATACAACGCATGGCATTGCGGTTAAGCAGGACACGTTAAGGCATAACATAACGGAAGGTGTATGAGTGCGGACGCATGGAGCACACACATTTTATTTAGTGAGAATTATATATGGCTGATTATAAAGAAACAAAGACTGTTGATATTTACACATACTCCACAGGATTGTTTTGACTCAGCTTGTTGTTTGGGTCAAAACGACGTGACGTGTCGCGAGGACGACCCCTTAAAATTCAAGAGGTTGGTTTTTTTAATATTTTAAAAAAATAAAAAAATTCAACCCAAATGACTGTTTGGGTCAAAACGAACCTGTAGAAAATTCAAAATACCCTTTAACACCAAACGATCATATGAAAGCTGTTATGGTAGTAAACTCATTATTGATTTAGCCAGACCCTCATATAATATATATATATACACTTATAAACTTTTAAAATATCATATATACCTAATAAAATTTTAAAATATCATATATATCCTCCCGTTATGACTTTTCAAGTCTTTTTCCTTCTCATCTTTAAAAACATCGTCTTCATTATTTAATATTTAATTAGTTCCATATAATTTTTCATGATCTCATCCACTTTCACGAGTAAATTGAGTACACAAAGAATTATGAAGCAAGAAAAAACAACTGATTACCGAAATTATCAAGTAAAAGAGAAGATGCGTGTACCAGAATTGAGGATCCATGAAATTAAAGTAATGCGTGAGTTAATATCATTTATACCTTTTTCAATAAAAAAAAACCCGTCATCCATGACACCTACTTTTTCATGTAGTTATTAAGATTTAGTTATTTGGTTATTTCTCTTTAGTTATGTTATTTTTAAAAAACTTTCTTCAAGACTCATATTATAGATAGACTACACCAATGCTACGAATGAGAAAACTGATAGATGTACAAAAAATATATCATGAGAGGACTTATATACTTAAAGAAAACGAAAAAAAATTATTGTGTTGGTTGATTGTCGTCGCCGGGGCATCGCGTGAATTTTCTACTTACATAACTATATCCAGATGATTGATAAAATAATAGAAACAAGCCCTGCGTTGGTTGATTATTGTCACCGCAGCATGACGCTAACAAAAAATGAATATCGCGTGGTAAATTATCACCACCGCAAAACGTTCGAATAGAAGACAAATAACACGCTATAAACTGTCGCCGTCACAACGCGCAGGTGTTGATACATGAAATGTGCGTCGTGTGAAGTATCGAACGAAGACCAAGTTCAAGCCAATATAGGGTTGGCCGAACCTAGGTCCGAACCTGAAGTTCGGACCGGCCGAACCTGGGGTTCGGTGGGAGTTCGGCCGATCGGGTATATATAGTAGTTTGGTCTTTGTGTTTAGGAGTTCTGAGCGTGTGAGCAAATCTTAAGTGTGTGTTTCTGAGTGTGTAATCTCTGTGTCAATTCTCTGTGTTTACACTGGTTGTAATTGTTCGTTTTGATCAATAAAACAATCGGTTAATTACGTTTCGATGTCCGGATAGCTAGATCGAGTAGACGATCCGATGCTCACGCATTTTCAAGTGGTATCAGAGCTTTCTGGTTCACTCTACTGATCTGTGGTTGCTATTCTTCGGATTATTGAGCGTTTTTGAAGTTTTCTCGAGTTTCATTACGTGTTTTCTATCATTTCTGACGTGCATTTTGTGTCAAAACTGTTTCTAAACCATTTCCTATTGGTTTTTCTGATTCACCATATCAAGTTTCGTCAAAATCAGTCCATTTTCACGAGTTTTCGAAAAATGTCTTCGAGGTTCGGAGGTTACTGGGCAAGCTCGGAGTAACCGCTCCGAACTTGAGGTTCGGAGGTGACTCGGAGAGTGTTCGGCGAGAGTTCGGTGGTGTATCGGTCTAGGTTCGGTGAAATTTGAGGTTCGGAGGTAGATCGGAGTCTACATAGGTTCGGAGCTAGTTCGGTGAAGGCTCGGAGGTGGTTAGGTGAGAGTTCGGAGCTAGTTCGGAGGTCTGATTTAGGTTCGGACTAAGTTCGGAGTAGGTTCGGACGGCAGACTAGGTTCGGAGCAAGTTCGGAGGACAGAATTTTTCAAATTTTCAACGATGTCGGAATTTCAAGCTTTTGCCGCAATGCAAAGCGCAATGCAAACCATGTTAAATTTTGACAATGAAATTGGAACAAGTCAGAAAGTTCCCAAATTGTTGAAAGCTTGGAAGATTACCAAAATTGGAAGAAACGGTTTTCTGCTTATATTAGCACAAATGACATTGATTTATGGATTCCAATTCGAAAGTTGTATGAACGACCAATGGAAGATGGAGATCTTAAAGAAATTCAAGACTTCGATGGTGCTGAAAGAAAAAGTTATGAGCTTGAAAAGAAAGTTTATGGTTATCTTACTATGGCATTACCTACTGAATTGCTTCATCAATTTAGCACTTGCAAGAAATCTAAGCAATTATGGGATGCTTTATCCGCAAGATGTGAAGGAAATGCTGATTATAAGAAGAGTCGAAAGAAAGTTTTGAACAAAGAATTCGATAATTTTCAGAATTATGACAATGAAAACATCACTGCTCTAGTTTCAAGATTTTCACATTTGATTAGTGAATTGAAGGTTGTTGGAATAGAAAAATCTGATGCTGATTTAAAGGAAAAGATCATGGAAGCTTTACCTGAAAAGTGGGAAAATTATGTTTTGTTACTCACTCATGACAAGGATTATTCTGCAATGACATTTCACGAGCTTACTGGAAAACTTCATGCTCGAGAAATGGAAATGTTAAACTCAAAGAAGTCAACCGCTACCTTGCAACATCCTGAGTTGTATCATGGTGAAAATAGTGCAAGCATGAGTGCAAAGTCTAAACCAAATCAGAATACAGCACCAAGTGTTGCTTTTATAGCTGGAGCTTCAGGAAATTCTGATAATAATTCTTCAAGAGGTTGCAATTTTACAATTCCAAATTTTTCAAGTCAAAATGCTTTTTCAGCGGAATCAACCGATGATTGTGCCAAAATGATTTCTGCATTGATTTCATCATCCTTTGGATTGATTCTAAAAAATGTTGCTGATGCAAAGTTAACCAGTGAGGATCTTGATGCTCTTGATGATGATCAACTAACCGAATTGGATGTATCTTGGCAATATGCTATGTTGTGTCAAAGATCTAAAAGATTTTTTAAGAAGCATGGAAGGAATATTTCTGGTGATAAGTTGGGTTTTGACAAGTCCAAATTAAAGTGTTATAAATGTTCACAACTTGGACATTTTGCTAAAGATTGTCATCAGGCACATGCAAATAAGTCTGTTGTTCCTATATCACCAAAGCCTGGTTTTACTCAACCATCTACTAGTAACACAAGCAAGACCACTGCTTTGATTGCTCAAAATGATGGTGTATATGATTGGGGTCAACAATTTGGGTATGATTCATCAGCTTTAATAGTTACTCATGTTCAACAAGAAGATTATTGTTCAGATAACTAGTTCCGATACTAGTTCAATTCCAAGTTCTTATGAATCTGCTGAAAACTTGGAGAGTTTGATGAAAGAAAATGCTTTATTGATGAATAAAGTTCAACAACTGTCTGAGGCGTTTGATGTGATTAATTCAGAGTTGGAAATTTCTAAAGATCATGGCAAGAAGTTGATTTTAAAGAATGAGTATTTGACCATGGAAATCCAAACATTGAATGAGGTTTTGGAAGTTTTGAAGCAAGATAAGAAGAATGCTGAAACTTCGAAAGCTGAAATTTGTGAAGAAAAGGGTGAGTTAATCAAAGAAGTGCAGAAATGGAAGGAAGAAGCAGAAGATGCTGCAAATGATTTTCAGAATTTGTTTGATAAATCCAAGATTAAGCTTGATTTGCTTACTAAGCGTGTTGAAGAATCTGATGCTAAAATCAAAGCATATCAAGTTGATATGGAAAAGTTGTTGGATGACAAGCGTGAGTTGGTTAGGGTTAACAAGGTGCAAGTTGCAAATCTGGAAATTCAAAAGAGAAATGAGGATAAACTGAAGAAGGAGTTACATGAAGGACTTGATAATCTTCGCTTGCAAAAATTTGAAACTCACAAAGTTGCCAAGCGATTGATTGCTAAAGAAAAAGAATTTGCAGAGGCTCAACAGCAAATTTCTGATCTCAAAATTCAAGTTCTTGATGCAAAAAGATTGCTCAACAATGTTTCTAATTCTCAGGTTTTCACAAGCTTCTTAGCAAATGATGCAAATTTTGAAAGAATGTTTGATAAAACTGCATCACCCCCTGCTCATATCAAGGAAGCTTTCAAACAAGTGAAGGAACAAGTTGATGATTTTGATTATTCAAAGATTTCATCTTCTACTTCTGAAGACGCAAAGGTTGTAAAGAAGAAGAAAAACAAGAAAAACAAGAAAAAGGTTTTGAAATCTGAGATTCCTCCAGCACCAAAGTTTGTTTCTGGTTCGTCTTCTGCTGATAATGAGAAATCGGCTACATCAAGTGACAAGATTCAGTCTCAACCTGAATTTGATGAGACCATTTTTTATGATCAAGAAGAAAATCACTGATGTCAAAGCTGAATTCACCAGGTTGGCTAAGAATGGACACCAGAGTTCAAATTCTGAGGAGAAGATTTCTGGTAAACAAGTTGGTTTGGGATTTCAAGAAAAGCATGTTCAAGTTGAGAAGGGTCCAGCATCTGAATCATCAAATCTAAAGAAGCTTAAAATGAAGCAAATGAAGAAGGATGTGTTCAAAGCAGACAAAGTTCAACCTGAAAGGTTTTACAAGCTCAAAGGTTCTGAACAGTTATTTTCTGACAAAGAATTTCCTCTTCACTGCGTGGATGCTCGGAAAATTTCTGAAGTATTTGTGAAAGCTGATATTTCTTCTGAAAGCTCTCAATCTCGTAGCCCAACTTCTAAATGGGTGCATGATCATCAGTCATCAGGTATATGATTCTCATTCTGATCATGTTAGAGATATTCATGTGTGTTCTTCGCAGGTACATCAAAGATGGGATAAAACGACAAGAATTTGTTATATTTGCCGTCGCCCAGGGCATATGGCAAAAGATTGTCCCTCACCTGCTGATTCATCACAAAGATTTCATAAGAAATCAGTTTTTGGTAAATCTGCCAACAAAAAGTTCTTTGATGAAAAAGGCAGAGTTTTTGATGAATTTGAACCTACATTCTTTCAAAAACAAAAACGTTTTGTTCCAAAGTTTTCAAAGGATCAAAATGTAGGTTCATCATCACAGTCACCTGTGACTGTTTCATCGAAAACTGAATTACCAAAACAACAGGAATGGAAACCTAAGGTGGTTTCAAAGCAAAATCAGGACACTGGTCGACCAGAAGCGATTCGCTTCGGGTCATTTGTGAACTAATCAGGTTGTCCAGTGTGCAGGTACTTCTAGAAGACCTATCGACGATTGAAAAGTTGTTGATGGAGGAGTATTCTGCTTAATTTAAATTTAATGACAAATTTTTCTCATATGCAAATTTTCTGAATTCTAAAATCTGAAACATATCCGTGTTGATTGATCAATTTTCTTTGCTTACAAGTTTTTCTCAAAAAGCCAAAAATAGAGTTTTTGTTTTTGTGTAAAATGAAAAATCCAAAAATAGAGTTTTTCATTTTAAGGGGGAGAATTGTAAGTAAGGGGGAGTAATTGAGAAAATGCATGGTATGGGGAGAAGGTGAATACATGCAAAATATATAATGAAGGAAGGTGAATACATGCACAATATAAAAATTGTGAGAAATTGATCATTGGGAAATGATGGTACATTGGCATACGTATCTGACTCATGGATAAAGTAGATGAAAGGGCCATAAGATCATTGTTTGATGTGCTTGGTAGGCTCGACAAATCAGAAAGTATTCAGATGTGATATACATTAAATGCTAATGCTTGACCAAGTGGACAACATCTTGATGCGTATTTCATGACACAAAAAGAAAAATAAGTGTGACAATAGTAATGAGAAGTCACTGTGTACACATGTGTTCATTTTGCAAAGATTTAAACTTGTTTGATTTTCTTTATTTTGTCAAACGATCGGACTTTCTCTGCGTGTCGAAAGACCGACCTGATCGTTGTTCGTTTGACGTTCTGCTTTATTTTCTTTGGTGTTTCGTATAACTCATCGGACTTTCTCTGCGTGTACGGGAGTACCGACCTGATTGTTGTTGAGTTATACAACTTCAACTTGTTTTATTTTCTTTATTTTGTTAAATCCGAGGCCTTATCTGCGTATCGAAAGATCGACCTTAAGGTAGACGATTTAACGTTCTTATTTCTTTTTGCATGGAACACAGTTGACTATATCATGAAAAATAGTATGCAATGTGAAAGTTCACAAATGCAATCACACAAAAGAAAAAGAAAGAAAAACAGAAAATGTCTGAATATGTCTGATAGTGTGGGGTACACTGGTCAAAGCAAATCTAATCAATACCTTAACATATCCAGATGTTATGAGTATGATTCTGTCTGAGCTTAAGATGGACAAATTATACCAGCAATCGACATGACTTGTGTGCTTCAATTAATTGAAATTGAAGTGTAGTTCAGTGCGTTATGATCAATATGATCCCATATAGTGATCTTTCTCATACCAAAAATAGTGTTTGATTCTGTGTTGCAATTTCATTTCATATCAAGAAAAGTACAAAAAGATTTTTGGTGTGTTTTAGCATAAATTTGAAAAATCAAAAAGATTTTAGGTGTGTTTTAATATAAATTTTCAAAAAGCCAAAAAGATTTTGTTTCTGCTTTATTTTCGATCTGATCAACACGTGATATAAAATCAATTTTCAAAATCATATCTTGGAGTCTCGAAGAGACGTTTTGCGCCAAGATTATTTAAGTGTTAATGCAGGATGCTGTTGTGCAAGCTATCACAACTTCAAGTCTTCTGAAGCTGTTGATAAAGACCAGAGATATACTAGATATCATCAAGTATTCAAGATCAAGCTACGATTGAGTTGAGGAGGAGTTTGTTCGAAGATTCATTTCATTGGATAAACGGATTCTTTACTTGAGGGGGAGCTTGATTGAAGATACATATTTGATGATGTTGAGAAGAAAAGAGAAGAGATACTGCACACGACGAGGGGGAGTTTGTTGATACCTGAAATGTGCGTCGTGTGAAGTATCGAACGAAGACCAAGTTCAAGCCAATATAGGGTTGGCCGAACCTAGGTCCGAACCTGAAGTTCGGACCGGCCGAACCTGGGGTTCGGTGGGAGTTCGGCCGATCGGGTATATATAGTAGTTTGGTCTTTGTGTTTAGGAGTTCTGAGCGTGTGAGCAAATCTTAAGTGTGTGTTTCTGAGTGTGTAATCTCTGTGTCAATTCTCTGTGTTTACACTGGTTGTAATTGTTCGTTTTGATCAATAAAACAATCGGTTAATTACGTTTCGATGTCCGGATAGCTAGATCGAGTAGACGATCCGATGCTCACGCATTTTCAGCAGGTACCCCACTAGTATATATATATATATATATATCTATACTACTATATAATGAGTATTGCTCAAGTGTCTTAAAATTAAGACGCTTACAACTCATGAAGCATAATGTACAACACTTAAATGCATTCCAAAACCCCTTCTTCACTTCTTCAATTTAAACCGGTGACCAAGACAAGACCGGCTTTTGAACCAGCTACCCAATCTCCCCTTTTGAGGGTGATTTCACTTTGCTTTCCAGCAACCCTGAATTTAGACATCCGTTTGGGTAATCGGCGATAGCAGAGGATCAGAGAATCTCCTTTTTAGAGTGTTTTCACTACCCTTTCGAAGAAACCATTATTTCAGAAACCCCTTTATTGAATTGTTTGGGTAATCGACGAATTGGATTCAGACACCCCTCGGTTCAACCCTTTCATCGATTCAACCTCCCTTACCAAATGAAGCCCTTAATTCAAAATCCAACTGAAATGAAGACTTGCAGGTACCAGATTTGGGATACGGATCTTGAATTTGAATTTCAAACCCTCTGGGTTTGTTTTAGAGCTATCCCCACACACCTCTCGATTATGTCGACTGGCTCTCTCTCTCTGAAATCTGATGCAGTAGATACCCACACCATCGGTTCTCTTCATCTTCATCATCATCAAAAGAAATCAATTCTCAGTAGTACCAACATTGTAGCTACCTTGCCATACCTTCCGATGTTCATGCGAGACCACGTATACGAAGGTAAATCTTGGATTTAATTTGTTGTTTGTCTTTATTTATGAACATTTGTTCTTTCTCTCTAGACTTAACAAACACACTATTCTTTGTAAGATAGTCTTAGATTTATTGGGTTTCCTGATAAGATTTACTGAAATCTGGAGGCTTTCTTTGTGCACCGTGTATATTCGCTATGAGATTTTGTTTTGTTTCGTTTTGTTTTTGTGTTGTTACAAGTCAAGGATATGATTTAAATTAGCACAGATAAATCATAACATGTTGATGACTATAATTTCTACTTTTTAACTCTGAATCCTTGCTGTCTTTTATATTTTTTAATCCAGACGCATGTGCAACAATTCCTTGGATGACTGGCAAGGCCTCCGCAAAGGTGTTGAGACATTTCGCTTTTGTTTTTATTGTATATTTCATTAAATGCTCTAAATTTATATAGTCTTTCACTTTCTCCCCACTTATAGGCAGCTGAGAAGCTCAAGATCACAGCTAATGAGCTTTCCAGGCTACAATTTGCTGTTGGCATTATCTTTCTAAGAAAAACTCAGTGAACAATTGTCACACACAACCTTCATACAATCTCTCATAGAATAGGTCAATCGGCTAATACAAAACTTCTGCTTATTTAATAAGGTTACTGTTTTGAATCCAGTAACCATTTTCAGCTTTGAAAAAAAATGCTTTGACTTTATTAATTGAACACTATGTTGATAATGGCTTTATTAGGAGAAGTTGTCATTTTTGTACTTCAATAAATTGTTTGAATTTAATTCTACAGATGTGAAGTTTGGAAATGAATAAAAGGACGTTGTTTGTATGAAAGAGCAACTTTTGCTACCTATTTATCGAGAAAAATGTAATTTTCCCTCCTCTATGGCTACAACATTTTCTTTTTTTTATGTCACTTGAATAGCTTGGATTAGCAAAACAAGGCTACGCCATCCTACGTATTGTAGTTTGTTGCTTCTGTTCTCATCTTAGCCGTTGAGTATAAGTGATATGGACATGTTTTTCTTGCGATAGGTTGGATCAAAATCAGAGGCTAATGGTATAGCAAAAGCTGGATCAAGACAGTTCCTATAAGCAGCTATGACTGCAACCGATAGAACAGTAAGTATATGCCATAACAATCTGTCCGACATGTGCAACTGTGAGAAGTTTGAGGATTTGATCACGGCATTATACGTCATGTTATATTAGTAACTTCTACTACTACTTTAATGATCCATTTTTATTATATATATATTTTTTTTCAAGTACTAAATTTTTATTTGGTAATGGGTTAAGCTTGCTAATCTTTGCTACATGGTGGGTTGAACCAAATCGATTTTTTTAAAGTCTCAATTGTTTATAATATATATTTTTATTTGGTAATGGGTTAAGCCTGCTAATCTTAGCATCCTTTTTTTATCCTAATCACAAGCAACCAATGACTAGAAAGCAAACTATACAGTTTGCCATTGAAGGACGAGTTTCTAGAGAATGCTCCTCTTTTTATCTTTGAGACTTACTACAGAATACACGAGCGCATCGTCACGCTTCAACAAATGGAACCGTTTGGAAAAGCCATCGCTGCAAAATGGAATCGTTTGGAAAAGCCATAAAACAGATGCTGGTGAGTTGAGTCGACTTCGCAAACACATTTAGCTAAATAGGCAGATCAGGGCAAACCTGAAGGGTTCCCTGGGTTGACCAGTTTACTTTCATTTGGTTTGTAGGGTCCATGCTTTGAGTTTATGGTGCTTGCAGGCCATAGTTCGTTTGGTGGGGTTGCTGGTTTCATATGAAGCTTTTATAGTTTGTTTTGTTTTATAGATCGTTTGGAGGGGTTGCTGGTACGAGAGGGTTCCTTACTTTTAAAGAATATAGAAAGGTAACCATGAAAACATGTCAATTGTCTTTTCACTTAATATGAATATTTTTTGCGAATTTAGTGGTTTGAATTAAATTTTGATGAGTGCTTACTATTGACCACATATATATTCGGTTTTGATGTATTTTCTTGGATCAGTCACTCACTGATAGCCAACCTGTTACGGATTCAAATTTACTAGCCGTTGGTATTGTCGGGTTATACGGGTCAGAATGCATTGGATCAAAACACGGGCATGCGGGTCACGGTCGGGTCAATTATAACTCGGGTCAGCTTAGCGGTCTATCCGTAGCACCCCTTGATCCAAGTTTAGCTTGCCATGGATGATGATTTCTATGAAGAATTCATGCGGACGTGTTCACGGGAAGAAATATGCAATTGAGTTTAATTTAGTAGTTTATGCACTTTTTTTTATTTTTTACTTTCTGTCAAGTTTAATTTCCTTTAATTTCATGTCATCTTTTACTTTGGGTGCAAGTGCTTATGGTACTCTCTCTTAAGTCTTGATGCGTCTGTTGCTGCTATGAAATATTTTGGCAAAAGAATCAAGTGGAATTAGGGGTAAATGAGGAGTGCAAGGATGATTGTTGGTTGGGTGTTTCTTTTTTTTTCTTTGAGCTGCTTATCTATTTGTTGTTGTTATAGGCTGCCAAAGTCCTTCCCGGGCCTTAAAGCATGTTCCATTTAGCTGCTATATGATTGTGTTCTTTGGTATGCTCTGCTCAGAGTTAGTGGCCAGGGTCATTGGGCAATTGTTGTTTTTTGTCTTGGTCCGCTGACTTGTTTTTGTCATTGGCTGTTTTCGCTATCTAGGAGTGTTGTTTTCCTTTTTGTTGTCTTTTGTGGTATTGTTCTTTGGCTTTTTGAAGCTGTGTACCATGCTCTAGGGCCTTGCACTTGGTCGAACAATGGAAAGAAATATCAACCTGTTTTACTTATAAACGGGTGATTTGGGTTATCTTGTATGACTGATATGTAACCAAGTGAAATAAAAAGAGAAGGTTAACTAAATATTTAAGTGACATGAACATTGCTTCCACCAAAGTTTCACCCGATGGGATTTGGTATATCTTTTTTTTATTATCCAATGTCTTTTTGTTTTTGTGTACATGTCAAATTGAAAAAATGGTTACCCTTTTATGCAATTTTAAAGTTTTGTTGATCTGTCGGTTATTCCTTCTACTTACAAATATATGTTAATTAATTTTAGTTATAATTTATAGCAGGGATGCTCATCCTTCAGCTAAGGAATAAAGGTAACAAGGGTTTCTTTCATTAATCTATGTTGTTTAGTTAATTTCTGTTGAAGTCTCATGGACAACTCCTTTTTAAATTTGTTAGAGGGTTTCAAGTAAATTGACTGATTTCAGTTGAAGTGACTAAAGAAAAGCTTAGTAATAATACCTTCGACCTATGGTTAGGAGCATCTAAATTTCATTCGGATTGATCTATTGTTGCTTATTTGATAGCATGAATTTTCATAGATTCTTAATTCTGTTTGCTTCTATAAACATATAAAGCACATCTTATAAGCATATATTGCATTATAAATTATCATGATTCTTGTAAATTGTCGTAGTCGTCAAACTCGCATGTACCACATTATAAATTGTCTTTGCGCTGCATCACGCTAACAGTAACGAATATCGCATTGTAAATTGTCGTCATCGCGGAAAAAAACGCACATAAGACGAATAATGCGCTATAAACCGTCACCACCGCCGCAACGCGCGGGCACCATCTTATAAGCACATCTTATAAGCATATATTGCATTATAAATTATCATGATTCTTGTAAATTGTCGTAGTCGTCAAACTCGCATGTACCACATTATAAATTGTCTTTGCGCTGCATCACGCTAACAGTAACGAATATCGCATTGTAAATTGTCGTCATCGCGAAAAAAAACGCATATAAGACGAATAATGCGCTATAAACCGTCACCACCGCCGCAACGCGCGGGCACCATCCTAGTATATATATATATATATATACTAGTGGGGTACCTGCTGAAAATGAGCCACAAGTTTATTTACATGTATCCCCCCTCCCATGAATTGTAGTGGTCCCCCCTGAAATGTGTGGTTGAGAGTTAGTTCTCAAAAGTTCTCAAAACAAAAAGTTCTCATTTGAACCTAACCCTATATATATATATATATATATATATATATATATATATATATATATATATATATAGGGTAAGGATCCTGCGAAAACTCTTTTTTTTTTGCGAAAACCTAAAAACTAACACTAAAACCTTCATAACTTTTACATACGTTAATATTTTTCTATGAAACTTGCACCAAAAATCTTAAAATTCTATTGTCTTTGATTCTGGAAAAGAAATTGATATTTCGAAAAAAAAAAATTAGTGCACATGTGTATTATTAGTGCACATGTGCACCATTTTCATTAGTACTACACAAATGAGAATTGTCATGCGAAAACATATTGTTTAGGTTAAAAACATTTAAAAAAACTAAAATATTCATAGAACTAATGATAATTCTACATATGCACTATAACTATTAGTTATAGTGCACATGTGTAGCATAAAATTTAAAAAATTTTAAAACGTTAAATATATTTTCAGAGTTAAAGATAACACAATTATAAGATTTATGGTGCAATTTCTCTTTTAAAATATTAATGTATACGACACGTATAAAGTGCTTTATTATTAGTGCACATGTGCACTAATAAAAAAACCACGAAAAACTAACAAAATTATAACGTATTTGATGCGATTTTTCTAAAAAAAACATTAACGCATACTATATGTATGAGTTTTATTATTAGTGCACATGTGCACTAATAAAAAAACGACGAGACGTTAAAGTTTTTTTTAAATTTTTTTTCCAGAATTAAAGAACTCATAATTCTAAGGTTTTTGGTGCAATTTTTTTTTAAAAATATGATCGTATGAAAAAGTTATGAAGGTTTTAGTATTAGTTTTTAGGTTTTCGCAAAAAGATGTGGTTTTTACATGATCCTTACCCTATATATATATATATATATATAGGGAATATTGATCATGCGAAAACACATATATTTTGCGAAAACGACATCTTAAAACCAACATAACTTTTTCATACGTTAATATGTTTTTTAAAAATTTTCACCAAAAATCTTGTAAATATGTTATCTTTAATTCTATAAAAATAAAAAATAAAAAGTTAACGTTTTTTTATTTTTTATTTTTTTCTGTGATACACATGTGTATAAAAAAAAAAACTTCCAAAATATATCAAAATATATGTGTTTTGCCAAGTGAAAGAGAGTCAGGTGTAAAATCCTGTGGCAGAACAAAACTTCCCAAACCAGGCGCCTTTCTCCTCTTTCCCGTATGAGTTCAGGCGTCTTTCTTCTCGTGATTTTCAGTTTTAACCAAATTCACTTCTATTCACTTTTGCTTTTCAGACACATTTCTCAGTTGTCTTCATTTCTACCCTAATTCAAACCACAATCCGAAAAACCAGACAACCAGACGCCTAATCTGAGAAATAATCGTCCTTCTTTGCAGAAAATTTGAAATTTTAATCCCTCTTCACTCTCTTTGATTCAGATATACCATCTCTCCATCTTTCTGAGGTATCCATTATTTCTTCGTGAAGCTTCAGTTCTTCTTCTTCGATGCCATTTTGCAGATTCTTTGATAGGTTTTGGGGATTTAGGATTCATGTGTTGAGGCTGAACGAATGTAACTGTACTGGTCCAAATGCTGGTGGTACAATTAGGGTTGTTCCAAATGCTAATTCAAGGAGGCGCTCTATTTCAGAAATTTTAAAGCTTATTTGGATCTCCGTTCAAGCAAACTATCTATCATCAGGTATGATTTCTACCTTTTTTATTTTTATTTTCAGAGTTCCGATCGATTGAAAAAAAGAAATAAAAAATCTATAAAAATAACCTATGGTTTCTTTTTCTTTTTCATATCTTTTTAGGCGCTTTGTCCCTTCCCTTTCAAGTCTCCATCCAACATCAGGTCTTAAGAAGAACCAAAGCGGTTGTCGTTCAACACCGATTGTAGCATCAGGTCTGAAGAAATACCTTTCAGGTTGCATCGATTGTCAATCCTCATCATCAGGTAATATCGTTCTCTAATCAATCTATGATTTTGGTTCATGCTTAGAAAGATTGAGACGAGCCTATATCAAGTTCTTGTATAAACAAAGTTTGTGTTGGACCTCAAAAGGTTCTTACTCAAAATTTGATTGAGTTATATTATTAGGTTTAATTGGTAAAAAAAAATTCCTAAACAGGTGCAGTTTAGCTTTAAATTCCATGCTTCAAATCGGTAAAATGAATATATGTATTGTATAATGAGTTATATTCTTAGGTTAAATTGGTATAATAACCCTAATCACTAGAAAGCGTTAGTTGATGATGGTGCAAGCGAGTTAGGTACGGATCTAAAGGTTTGAGGTTCTTCCTCTTCTTGTCGCAGATTTCATACTCATGGAGGTCAAGGTATTTGATCTTATAGATATTTCTAACTCACAAAAATGCTCGATTTGGTCATTAGGTACACGCCTTCTCCCTCACCACCGCACAAAAGATACATTGATCCGTATCAAGTTCCAGATCGACTCTACTACTGTAATGAATGTTTTTTTCACATTCATTTGTTGATTTTACAAATTGACTTTCATGAAGAATGGGCATATGTGGTCAAACTTCTGGATGCTTTTACTGCCAACAGTTTACTGATGTGTTTATCCCATGTCCACTCATAGAGGGATGACAGTAAATGAGTTGACCCTGGAATATATATTGTTTTTGCAGAGGGACAAAAATAGATGAAGAGTTATGAACTTATGTAGTGATCATAAGATAAAATTTGACTATTCGAGAAGGCATTGGTATGATCAGTTTTCTTACATCAGTTTCTTTCATGGTTACAGATTTTAAAATGATGTTAAAGTTATGCCTGAGGATTATTTTTAATAGTACTTGTGGCATTTTTTTTTGGAAAATGTTAAACATATCTAAGAGTATGTTGGTGGTCAATGTTTCCAACACATCAGTGCGTTTGTCGATTTTTATGTAATTTGTTTTGGTTGAAAACATGATATGTATACATAAGTTATGAACCATATTCTACACCATTAATTGAATATTTGCATTACTGATTCATTTAGTTTGTGGTTGCTTCAGGTTTGATGTGTGGTGAAGGTATGTGAAGTTATTATGGATGCTTAAACATGCTAAATGTCTATTTAATTATGGTTAATAATTGGGTACAAATTTATGTGTCATTCAGTTTTCTAATGGTTAATAACCGCTTCTGAGTTTGATCTTTAGTTTTTCTTTTTGCTGCATAATAACATTTATTTCTCTATAATGTGTGGACTCTATTAGATATACTCACCTCATTTGGATTCTCCACCACCAAGATGGGTTGCTCTCTAATTGTATTGTTATAGGACCCATTCTGTGGTTACACGGTTTGTAGATATCAATCATCCCTTATCTTCAATGCGTTCAGAAGCGGAGGCCTTATTACATGACTACATCCTATACTTAAAATTTTAACATTCTCATCTATATATTATTTTCATAAAGCTTTAACATTCAAATCTATATATCATTTTGCAGGTGAGTTCATAAAACCTGATTTTTCCCTCATTGATCCAGGACCTTATAAATGTAAGTTTTTTATTATTATAATTTGTAGATATATAATTACTAACAATATATTATATGGCCAAGTATCCATCTTAAGCTTCAACAAAAAATATCCACCACCCACTGAGTTCGCTTACAATCTTTCCAAACAATTATATACTTCTTTGACTTTCACAGTCAAAGGTGTTGTGGGATGGGTCAAAAACTAATTTTTACAACTAAAGGATGATAAGACCAGTATGTGAGATGCAAAGAAGATTCATTTCAATATTTAAATCTTCAGATAAATGATAATCATGTTTCCAAGAGATTAACTAATATTAAAATATTGAAACAAAATGTTTTATATTTTTTGTTGCCAGATTGTCCAACATGTATTGCTTGATGTGTCAAGCCTTGCATTTTTGACCACCTATGCTCTTTTATTTTTCTTCTGGGCAGAAATTTACTATCACGTTTTTATCTCCTGTGATTTTTATTCATATAAAAATAAGTGTCATTGGGTCGTTTCAAAATGCTAATTAGTTCACCTCAAAACACATTCAAGTTGAAACTGGACAAGTGACCCTCTGACCAACCAGTGTTTTTTTTTTTTTGTTATTTCATTAAAATTGTAGATAATTAATGCTTCGATTATGACTAAAAAACAAAAAATCCTTGTGCACAACAATTTTAATCATTATTTTCATTCAGACCCATTGAGATAAATCACAACCTACTAAAATTTTTCATAAGTAAATTTAGAAATTGCCATCTAGTTGTCTCATATCTTTGCTACTGTGCGATTGTGGTATATGCACTACAGGATAAGAAGGCGATTTGGTATAATACCCCATTTGAAGCAAGAATGGAGAGAGTTTTGAATGAAGATGCTCTTGAGTGCTCTGAAGCTTTTAGAAGTGTTTGCTCTATCCATTTTGTTCTCATTTTCTTTTTGTATTTTTTCTCCTTTATTATTTTATTTTTTCATTTAGATGTTGGTTTGGTGTAATTTATTATTGTTTTTTGTGGTTATCATCATAAGTATTTAGGGGAGGCGGTATGGAGGGGGTTACCGCGCCCGGTTCCAAGGGGAGCCGGCCGGCTCCACCCGGCAACCATACCGTCCCACCCGGTTCCTCCGCCGGCTCCTTCTTCCGCGGTTCTCCATGGCACCCAGAAGCCCGCCTGAGCCGGGTTAAAACCTCCTTTTTTTAAAAAAAAAAACTAACTTTTTTCTTTTAAACATAAAAAAAATAACTACCGAAACAAAAACTAGTTTTGTGCTCGACCCCGATGTTTGGAGCTGCATTCGTGTCCGCAGGTCGTACGTACGGGAAGACAATTTTGCCAAATTTGCACCCCCCCCTGCGCGCGGGTAGATACTCGAGTAAAACACAACATAAGAAGTTAACATGTCATGTAGGTTTTCATATATAAGCTAGCAATGTTTTAGTTCCCACACCAATGTGGGACAAGCTAAATGAAAGAAAAAAATAGACTTTTGTTCTCAAACCAATATGGGAGAAGGTAATGAAAGAAAATAAATAAACTTTTTAATTTCAAGTATTGTATCGTTTAATTTCCTAATATTAGTGGTTTGTT
>JBCNJP010000025.1:12005483-12087483 GCA_039602395.1 Deinandra increscens subsp. villosa | reverse complement strand
TTTATTAAAGATCACAACATGGTAGCATACTTGCTGGATCCACCTGAAGAATATCGGGAGAAGTACTGGTCAATGATTGAAGGACTAAAGTAGTGCTGTTTACACTTTGCCCTTACAGCAAATCCTGTTATCTATACTACTATTAAGCACAAGTTTTTAAAGTACAAATGTCATTTTTTTAAGTGTGCCACATAGGATAAATCCTATGTGTCAATTTGTGAGATTTTTAAATTAAATAATTCAATAGAAAATTAAATTCTTTTCACATAAAAACTATCCATATATATATTTATTTTTAAAATAACACAACTTTAATTCATCATATCTCTTTTATTTCTAAACAAAAATTCGATCCGTAAATTGCTTTGGATTCGTGACAGAAAACCCAACAAAACTAGATCCATATTGCTTAGGTTTTAATCAACGAATGATGGTGAACAAATCAAAAAACAAAGTCACAGCCTCGGGTATTTACCCGGGTTACTGACTAGTCTGCAAACGTATGCAACAAGAATTTTGGAAGACTGCATACGTTTCTGATGATGGAAAGCAGATAATGGCCAAGATACAAGCAACATAAGTGGTGTTGACTGAGGAGAATTTCAGACAAGCTCTTAGGCTTAAAGATGTTGCTGCAGATCCTATTGCTCTTGATAAAGAAATGGTTTCTCAATGCATAAAAGAAATGGGTTATCACACAGTATCTCCTCCTACTATGAAGGCTCTCCTTCCACCATACTGGAGAATGCTGGCCCACTACTTGCAGAAGTGTGTGATTGCAAAGAAGAGCTCGACAGATCAACTGAACCAAGTGCACACCCATGCTATGGTGTCACTAGTTAGAGGGGTTCGATTCAACTGGTCCAGGTTGATTTTTGATGATGTGAAGGCAGTAGTGACCAGAGATAAAAAGTTTGCAGCCGTTCCAAGGTTCATCCAGTTAGCACTGGATTTTAGATATCCAGCCTTGAGGAAGACCAATGACACTCATGATACTAAGCCCATGGGCATTGAGGTTTTCCTGATGATTAATCCAAAGAAGAAACTGACTGACAAGGTACCGTTTGGCAACAAGTTTGGTGAATTTGCTAAGATAACAAGAGAGGAGGTTCCTGTGCAAAGAAATGCAGTTATTGATGAAGAACACAATGTGCCTGCCTCTAAGAAGCCAGTTACTGAACTCACAGATAGTTCAGATTGGGAAGATTTTGATCTTGACGACGTGCAGATTGGTGCATTGAACTTTGAAGGTGAAGAGAATATCAATTATGATACATACCTTGATGACATTAATATTGAAGATGTTGAGACTGAGATTGCTGAGACTCCATTGATAAGAAAGTGGAAAGCTACTGAGGAGCCTCCCCTTGGTGCTTCTACTACTACAGAGCAGACTGATGAAGTAGAGACTACTACACAACACACTGCAGAAACTCCACGTGACCCAAGAAGAAGAAGATTAGATCCGCGTGTGCCACCAGTAACCAGTACCGGTGCTGGTCAATCATCTTCACAACCCACAGCCCAAGACAAAGGAAAAGCGGTAGAGACACCCGAGTTCAGATTGGAGAAGGAACTCAGAGCTGAAATTGCTCAATTAAAAGCCCAAAACACTGCCCAAAGTGAGCTGATTGGAGATCTTGTTGACATACAGAAAATTCATGCTACGGAACTGGAGAATCAGAAGAAGGTCAACAGACAGTTTTCAAGTCAGCTTAAAGAATTGCATAGAATGATAAAACAACTTACTTCAGCTGGTACAAGTGATTCAAAGAAAGATGACAAAGGAGATCCAGGAAACAAAGAAGGGAATTCAGGTGCCAGTGGTTCGTCTCAATCACCAGTATTTGACTTTGAGTCAGATATCCCTGATACTTCTGGCCCAGTATTACCTGAAGCTGCTGATAAAGACACAAGAGACAGAGACTACATGACTGTGCCAGCTTCAGAATTTGATGGAGGTTGGGAGGCTCAGACGTATGCTTATCCTCCTGAAAGGTATTTGATTCAGCTGGGAGAGCATTATCATGACAAAAGAGGAATCACTAAAGAAATCAAATCCTGGATGTTTGATGCTGAGAAGAATATGTTTGTGGTTAGAAGAAAGGGTCAGTATCCTCTGGAATATTACAAAAGCTGGACCCAGTTTTATTCCTGGACAAATGTGGATCTGACGATGTTGTATAAGGCCCCGTTTACAAACCCATCACAGAATGAGCAGGCTAAGTACTTTTACAGAAAATTGGAGAATGCAGTGCTTAGCAAATTCAAAAGGTTTGAGGACTTTCCCCACAAGAAGTCATATGTTAAAAAATACAGAGGTGTGTTCAAGTGGGATGGGAAGAAAGGTAGTGGGTCTAAGAAGCAGTTCACTAATGTGTTGTACCCTCCAACAGAGAAGACGAAGACAATACCTCTGCCGATGCATCATCTTGAGGGTTGTCTACATGACTTCCAAACTTGGGCATACAGTGATTACTCAGGAGAAGCAAAGATTCTCTGTGAATCAAAGACAATAAATGTTATGGAGGTTCATGATTTGATGAGATTTCATAAGAAGGATATTCTAGTTCTGGCCAAGCATCAGATTGAGAGCAACACGGAGACAGAAGAATATGCTAAATGCTATACGCGAGCTGTTGCAGAGATTGTGGCCAAAGAGTTGTGGTATGATCCAGCAACGGTGCAGTTATCAAAGAAGTTCAGAATGTGAAGACTGCAGTCTAATGCTAAAGCCTAGGGGAAGATTGTAGAGACCATATTTATGAGGCTTTTGCATTAGAAATACTTGTGGGCTAGTTCTAATTGTAATTGGGTTAATTTGTTTATGGGTTATTAGTGGGTTTTGAGTCCGGTCGAATATAGGCCATGTGGGCCGAATTATTTTGCTTGGTAAACAAGTTTAGGCTTTCCTATATAAGGAATAGGTAGCTACTTGTTTAGGGTTGTTGATTCTCTAGGGTTTGCTAGTGGTGTTCTGCGGATTCAAGTGTATACCGAATTCACTTTGTGAATTCGTCTTTCTCAAGTGTGGTAATCGAATATTATTCAAGCAGTCTCAATCGGTTGGTGTTTATTTTAATTGTTCCTTAGTGTTTAATATACTTTTCGACTCAATCTTGAATCACCTCTAGTCACCGGATTCCGCACGGTGACTATAGGCATTGATATCGCGTGAGGGGGCTTAATT
The DNA here is from genome assembly GCA_039602395.1 of Deinandra increscens subsp. villosa. Taxonomy (NCBI): domain Eukaryota; kingdom Viridiplantae; phylum Streptophyta; class Magnoliopsida; order Asterales; family Asteraceae; genus Deinandra; species Deinandra increscens. The sequence goes on along the minus strand of JBCNJP010000025.1, from coordinate 12,084,293 downwards.
GATGCTTACACTAAAGTATCCTAAATGACGCTAATTGTCGGTATTTAGTCCTCATTGAGTCTGGTTGGTCCTAATTGCTCCTCACCATCCTAATTGGACGTCGTTTAATATTTTTGGAAACAAAATTATTATACATGAGAAATTCACAACATGGTGGTCTTTTCGCATTTTTGTTCTGAATTGCATAGTAATTTATCATTTTCATTTTTTAGTTGTGTTTTAGTAATGTATCCGTTTTTTGTAGTTGCGTTATCACGGCCACAAGGCACGTCTTATTAAAATCTTGTTTATTATATCTAAATGAAAATAATAAAATTAATATTAAAACATAATTTTGTTAATTAGGGCTTTTAACTCCGATCGTCATCCAGATCTGCTTAAAGGATCACAGTTATGTCAACCGTAATTGATGTACTCGTACAATTTCAACACCTCAAGAGGATGAAGCTCCTGCTCAAGCTCATGGAGGATGATGAAGTTCATCTTCAAGAAGAACCCGCCGGAAGAGCCACGTGGAGACATTTAATTAATTAATTAATTATGTTTATGTTTAATTTTGGAAAAATGGATTTTAATAATACTACCTATTCATGTTTGACGGATAATAATCCCAAGTAATTTTTTGGCCAAAAACGGTCTTTCCTTTACACCTTGTTATTTCTAGTAATCCTTTCCGTTAAAAAACTAACACCGTTAGTGTGAAGGACTAATAATGTCATTATCTAAACTTGTTTTATTTAAATAAACTTGCAGGGTAAATAATGTTATTTATGTAAACTTGGTTTAATAAGAAAAAACCCAATTTTCCCAATCGTCTTCTTCCCCTCGTCCTTTCATCTGACCGGTGACCTTTGTCGGTGTTCGTACGCCGGCTCAGCGACCTCACAGAAGCAGAGAACGACGACATTGAGCCCGCCACCGACCTTAGCTGCGAACCGAATTTTCGCATAAACCTCATCGGTGCACACATGGCCACATCCGCCATGAACTTTACTCCGGCGACCCGACAGGGAACCCATGCCGGAATCCTCGACTGACCGTTCTTGTCCCAGAATTTGACACGGAACCCATGCCGGAATCCCGACTGACCGTTCTGGTCCCGGAATTTGACACGGAACCCATTGCGGGGAATAGTACACTTTCGAGTTCACCGGCGCCATTTGAATCATGCCATAACTGAGAATCTAAACACCTTTCAGTTTCTTTCAATTTTTCTTTCAAATTCATAAACGTAATCATACTCTGTTTTTCCTTTTTCCTTTCAATCAGATTGAAATTTACTGGCTCAATGAATTACCACAACAAACTCTTCAATTGGTGTGAAGTTTATCGGATGGTGAGGGATGGTTGCTGGAAGAGTGTTCGTCGAGAATGATCGATGAGCAGGGGAGGTTCGGAGGGTTGTCTGGGGAAGGTCACCGCACGTCGCAGGTCGCCGGGTGAATCGACATAGAGCCGGAAGAGTTTGCTGGTGTATCGTGGTGCGAGGTCGGAGAAGACAGGGGGGAGAGCCACTGTGAAAGCCGTGAGATCGACGACCCTAAACTGCGATTCCGGTGACCCTTACCTGCGACGACGGGAAGAAGACGAACGAGGGTGGGGAATTTTTTTTTAATTAAATTAACTTTAGAAAATTACATCATTTACCCTTCAAGTTTATTTAGATAAAACAAGTTTCATTAATGATATTATTAGTCCCTTACACTAACGGTGTTAGTTTTTTAACCAGAAAGATTATTAGAAATAACATGGTGTAAAGGAAGGACCGTTTTTGGCCAAAAAATTACTTAGGATTATTATCCGCCAATCGTGAATAGGTAGGATTATTAAAATCCATTTTTCCTTTAATTTTAGGTTTAATTATGTTTAATATACATATTGTTTATATTAATTTTGTGTTTTATTATCAGTTTGAACAATTCCCCCCTTTTAATTAAAAATTTTCACCAAAAATTTTGAATCTCCCACCATTAGTTCAAACTACACCCAAAATTTCGAACTAAATTTACTTATTATCGATTCATCATATATATATTTTTCCCTCTCACTTTATCAAAAAATTTCTAGCTAATTAAACGCCTCCGGCGAATAACCAGGTCTTATTTCTCTTCCATATCATTCACATCTTCCATGGAGCTTCAGAAGTGGGATGTGATTTGGGAGACCAATCAGTCTAGAAAACGGCAATTGTCAAATTATTCCGTTTCATTAATTACAATGTGTTTTCATAAAATTGTTTCTTTTGTTTATTATTGATACACGTTTAACTTGGGATCCCTGTATTTGTGTACAGTTACAGTTACAGATCGATTAGTTATTTTTATGCTAGGAATGTTGAGGTCAAGCATATGCACATGTTTGTAGATTCATGTTACTGGTGAACCTCTTTTCTTCTTTATGTACACTGCTAGAAATGGTGAACTGTTCATTTATATCCACTGAAGACATAATGTGTTCCGCTCTTCCCTTTAGATGTTTTTAATTTATGTATAACATATCAAATAATTAGTCAATAGGGTCTTTATATGAGATATTAATAACTAAGAACTAATTTATGTTACTCTGGTCATTACTAGCTAGGAAATGATCCTAGAGGACATATATAGGAATGTTTCCAACATTTTTTGTATGTTCATGTGAGAGGGGTACAAAATAAAGAAATTGTTGTTTAAATCCCCTGTAGAAGAATAGAAAAATGTTGATGTCATGCATCTGCTACTTTGCTAGAAATGGTGAACTGTTTGTTTATATCCACTGAAGACATGATGTGTTCCACTCTTTCCTTTAGATGTCGTTAAATTTTTGTATAACATATCAAATAATTAATCAATAGGGTCTTTATGTGATATATTAATAATTAACAACTAATTTATATCACTCTGGTCATTACTAGGAAATGATCTTAGAGGACATATATAGGAATGTTTCCAACATTTTTTGTATGTTCATGTTAGACGGGTACAAAATAAAGAAATTGTAGTTTAAATCCCCTGTAGAAGAATAGAAGAATGTTGATGTCATGCATCTGCTACTTTGCTAGAAATGGTGAACTGTTTGTTTATATCCACTGAAGACATGATGTGTTCCACTCTTCCCTTTAGATGTCGTTAAATTTGTGTATAACACATCAAATAATTAATCAATAGGGTCTTTATGTGATATATTAATAATTAAAAACTAATTAAGAGATAATGAATCAACAGGGTCTGCATGCTTTCCTATTTATGTACTTTTAAAAAAGCATCTAATTACATTCTGTTAATTGTACAAAATTCAAGGATCGATCCAACAACACTAATGGTGAATTGGAAAAACTTGAATTCGAGCTTAAAGAGGAGAGACTTCTTCGGGATGCAACAAATGAACAAGTTAAGGCCCTCTTCTTGAAGTTTGAAGAATCGGAGAAAAAACTTGATCTACTTATAGATCATCTATCTGCACTTGGACCACCATTACCACACCAACTTAATGCTCCGGCATCTACAGAGGTGAATTCTTTACATCACAACTTAATCATACTATTCTCAGGTACCTTATAATAACATACACTCTTGTTCATGAAGAACACAATCCGGATGAACTCTTGTTACTGAAGAACACAAATAGATGCAAGTTCCTGATACATAAGAATATATACTTCATGTAAGAACAAAGTTATGAGTTAAATGGGGCCCTGCTATGATTCATTGAAAAATGTATGTTAATATGAAAATAATAGAGTATATACATAATCTGTATGAACAAAACTAGAACAACTTATGTTAGATTAAAAAAACAGAATAAATACTTTCATGATAGGTCCGCGTCATTATTATGCTCTAACTTTTTACCAATTCAAAAACATTGTTCTAGGTAAATTCTAAGGAGATTTTTGTTGGATCTAGCCACAGCACTAATCATGCTGACATACACACAACGGTTAGTATTTGTCAAACTCATTATCGGTTTGATTGCTCATATACATATAGTAATTAATTGAACTGTAGGGAGTGAAATCGGTGGTCGATCAACCTCGTCTGAAGCAGTTGAAAAGAAAAAGGTAAATATTTGCCAGTCAAGTTTCATTCCGTTATATAGTTTCACAGTAATCTGTTTGGTAATGTCAGGTAGTCCTATTTTAAATGTTATTTGGTACCTCAAACACTTGGGCCAGCTAGGGATTGTTGGAACAAATGGTGAGATGTGTACCAAACAAAGTTCAACTGACTTTGAAGTTGATCCGGAACTTAATGTGACGTTCATCTGGATATCTAATGTTCATCTAGAAATCAATTGAATTGTAGGACCTGATGACCCATACTACTTGCAATAAAATGGCACTCCTCAGTCCATATCTATCATTGAAAGTGACTGAGCATCGGATCGGTTTGGTCGATAACAATCGTATACGTGAGAATGCAAACACAACAATGTAAATAAACTCAATCTCTCATTAAAACGTAATAACAAGAGAATCAGAGTACACACACAATCTCACATACAAAAGTTCGCTCGCTCTCAAAAACTTGTTAATTACAAAGACACAAACGACTTATATATAGCCTACGGGTGTCCGAACTCCTTGGCTTGTCCGAACCTCAGGTTCGGCCAAGGCTCGGCCAGGGTTCGGCCGGAGTTCGGCCACCAGACCCAAAACTAGAAATCTTCGTGTCTTCGTTTGATCCAGCTCATTGCCATATCGTGTATCAACAAACTCCCCCTTGGCAATAGCTGGACCGTTCGTCATCAGCTTTGAACATTTGTAGCAGCCCCATCATCCTTCCAAACCAACTCATGGTTATTTCCAGCAAAGATGTTGAACGCAAAGCAAACCCTTATCACCCTTTGGAACTTCAGCGCTTGATCCATGTAATCCGGGTGATACAGGATTGGATTGTGATACAACTCGTCAATATCAGCCTTCGACAAGTTAATCAGCCACATAGGATCATAAATCTTCACAACCCGGTTATCTTCTCTCAACACAATCACTGCTTCTCCTGTTTTCTCATTGTAATACCACCACCTCAGATTCTTGATGAAATCCTGTTGCATCTTCATCAGAGGAATTTTCTTCATCACATCTGGCTTCTTTGGAAACACCAAGATTATCAACCTCTTGCCAGTTCTTTCGTGAACTCTTGTTCGGGATCGCCGTCTCTTTGGCTTTTGAGGATCCAAAAACTGAAATCCTTCCCGACATTCCCTCTCAAGAGTCTTCTTGAAATGCATACCCAACCAATCATTGCCATAACAGCAAAATGGCTTTCTTGTCAGCTCACGAATATCCCAAATCGGCAAACTAGCTGAAATCTTTGGCACACTTGAAGTACTGGATTCCATGTTCACGTTTAATCCCGTAGCACTTCAAGCTTGAAGCATACATCCAACTTATAATTTCACCTGAAACTTGACCCTTGAATTTGAAAGACGATCTTTGCTTGACTGGCTTTGGAGGCGGTACATAATTAGCATGAAATGCTTTCATGAACTCTTCAAAAGTCTGATTCTGTTTCTGAATCTTCGCCTCCTTAACCATTGGGTCTTCAGGTTTTTCAGACTCTTTCTTTCTCAATATTTCCTCAACCTCAGCATCTTTTTCTTTTGGAAATACCTCGAACTCATCACCAGATTGATTATTATTGAAGTTGGAGTACAAATCCGGATATTCTTCTTCTGTGATATCCTCTATTTCAATCTCTTCTTCAAATATACCCTCCACGTCTTCATCAGACTCTGGTTCTGGATCTTTGAATTTCTCAGGAGCTTTTTCAGATGCTTTCTTCATTTCCTCATCATTCAAATCAAAAACCCGTTGTAACTCTTCAGCCGTTAAGTCTCCAACAAATTCCCCTTCTTCAAGCGTTTGTAACATTTCAGCAAATTCACTCATACTCTTTGCAGCTTGATCAGATGGAATCGAAGTAATCGGCACAGCTTCCCGTGAGTCTTTCTCCATCTGGGAAGATGATGTTCCAGCACCCGAACCCGCGGTTCCAGATGGGCCTGGTCCTCCACCAACATTCCCTTCAGGATCATCCTGATCGGGATCATCGTTCAGAAATCGCAACGGATCTTCATTACAACCCGAGCCATCTCCAATCTCCCCCTGAGCATTAAACTTCTCCATCAAGAATTTTAACTGCTCATTCATCTCCAGAAGCATCTTGGATTGATTCTGACTAACCCGTTTCAATCTCAGAATCTCCTGATCTTTGACTTCATCCCGACTTTGGAGAGTGACAACCCGTTGATTCAAATCTTCATTATCTAACCGCAGCACAGTAATCATCTTCTCTTGTGCTTCAGACTTAGCCTTCAAGGCATCAATCTGTGATTGTTGATCAGATAAAGCGCTTTGCAAGATACTGGCCTGAGAAAAAGAAACTGAGCCTTCTTCAAAGTTGAAATTCACATCCGGTGTAGAATGAGTAGAAGCAGTTGTAGTAGCAGTTGAAAACACCGGAGTTGTAGATCCCATTGGCTGATTAACAAACTGCGCACCAGCACTTGCTGAAGGTGCTGTGCTAACAGTTGTGGAACGGTTTGCATTCATCAGATTTTGCAAGAAATCAGCTTGAACGTCAGACACTGAAGTCCGAACAGTTGTTGTTGCTTCAGATATCAGACACAGCAGGAGTAGCTGATGTAGATACACCAGAACGAGGCTGTAATATGAACTGTTGTACACCTTTCTTCTTCTTCATTCTACCTCCAGCCACTGATTTCTGCCTCTTTTTGCCTGAAGTAACTGACGACGAACCAGTAACAGTCTTTTTACCTTTGCCGGAAACCACATCAGCATCTGGATTATAATCTTTGTCAGATTCAGATGAGGCCACCACATCATACACACGATCCTTGTAACGATCGTTGCTTTTGTTCTTGCTGATTCGGTAGGCAAAATGCTCATCACTACCTTTCCTTAGCTTAACATACTTCGAGTTGATTAAGACTCTCACAAACGGATTGTTTGTATCAGAGAAGTCTTCAGAATCAGCTTCAGCATTCAGAAAATCTTCATCAGATTCAGATTCATCATCAAGGGTATTCACCGCTGGTGTCTCAGTCACAGTGACAGATGCTGAGACCACCGATTCAGTAATTGGCGGCTGAGATACCACTGGTTCTGGTTCTTGATTCACCGGTTCCTGAACCACCGGAACTTGCCTCTTAGGCCTCTTCACCCTACCTTGTTGCGGTATTTGGTTCTGTTCTTCTATCCAACTATAATCCAATTCCTCCGAATCACTTCCATCATCATGACGAGGCGCACCCGTTACTGGTGCCACATAATTGACATTGGCAAGATGGCCAATCAATCGTTTCAATTTAGGTTGAAACTCTAGTGCTTTCTTCTGGTAAGATGCTAAAGCACCAACACTAGCCTCAGTCATGTGCTTCAACTCCATTCTATGTGCAGCATTCTTTATCAAATCAGGATATTTGACATTAAGCACCATTTGGAGAAATCTGGGGTAGATTGCAGCTTTCTTTTGACGTTGAGTCAGATTGTCTCTCATGTAATGAAAGATCATTCCAGAGACATTGTACGGCCGATTCATCACCAACGCGTTCATCAAAGATAAGATAATCTGCTGGACTTCATCATGACCTGAAATTCTGTGTCCCAAGCAGACCAACAACACATGTGCAAGATACTTGTATGGGACGCTCAGCGACGATTTGTACACCCATTCCTTGCTCGGATCATCAGTATACCAAATCCGCTTTAAAAACGCCACATTATCTTCATGAGGGAATTCAATCCGTGCGTTTGTTGTATCAGACTCTAATTGTAGAACTCTGCGAATGTCTGCCTCAGTTACTTCAACCGGTCGTCCTTGAACAGTTGCAACGATTCTAATCGGAGGATCAGTAATCGTATGTGCCGTGTTCCAAAACTCCAGAATGATGTCTCTATACACGTCACACTGCTGAGTAATAGCATAATGAATTCTCGAACGCCTCAGAAACTCGAATATCCCAGGTCCTCCAAACTTATCGAGTTTGCCCCGTGCAACCCCGATATGTGCACAAATATTATGTTTATCTCCAATCTTTAAGTCGTTTGCCATATCTGAAAACACATAAAAGAAAATATTCATTAAATTCAATGTTATTAACAGATATAATCACCGATTTCGTCAAATCATTGTCGTTTGCGTAAACGAACAACATTTGATCAAAAATTTGAAACCCGCCGAACTCTGTCCGAGCTCCCTCCGAACCCCCAGTTCGGAGTCTCCGAACCCCAGGTTCGGAGCCTGAAGAACTCCGACAGGTTTGAATCTCAAAATCGATGAAAACGACCAAATTAGACTCAACCAATCAACACCTATGGTCGGAATTTGATAAGCAACACATAGAAACAACTTTTAATTGTTAAAAACACATTTTCGATGGAGTAATTTTAGATCTAGAAACTGAATTTAGTCCGAACGAGTTTTATGAACCAAAAACCAACAAAAACTGGATGAAAACCTAATCTAAGTCCACCAGTGTGTTCGGAATCAAGAAATCTACCTAGAATCAGTCTCGAAATCGCCAAAAACACGTTTAATCGAAAATTTGAAAAATGGGCAGCAGTTCGGTGCACGTTCGGAGATAACAGTAACAATGATCTCCGAACTTCAGGTTTGGCGTATTTATAGCTAACCAAGTTCGGACCTCCGAACTCCAAGTTCGGACGAACGTAGCACCGAACTCCCAATTCGGCCACCTCCAAACCCTGTCCGATAATGAGGTTCGGTCCTCCGAACTTCCATCTTCGGACCTCCGAACTCCACGTTCGGTCATCCGAACTCCAGGTTTGGAGATTTGAAAATTTTTCAAAAATAACCCCTGATTTTGATGAATTTTTCAAATTGAACTTCCAAAGTTTAAAATTTATCAATTTTCCTCAAACTTCGTTCAATTTTACCGATGAAATTTCTGAAATCAAGTCCATTTGGTTGTTTCCGGCATAATTTGGAATCTTTCACTAACGGTTGATCGAAAATAACGCAGAATAAAATCGTTTTGATTTTTGTAAATTTTCAAACACACCTAAAATCTTTTTGGAATTTTTCAAAATTATGCTAAAACATGCCTAAAATCTTTTTGTGATTTTTCAGATATTCAAATAACAAACCAAACAGAATTGAAACAAAATTACTAAGAATTGATATAACTTAAGTATTTTTGTGAGAAAGATCCAGACGCGAGATCATATCGGCCAATATGCATCAGACACACTTCAATTTCATTTTTAATCAGCATGCAAGTCAAGTTGGCAGCAAATACAACTTTTCAGTTTATTTCAGCTTGGGTAGATCAATTTTTATAGCTTTCTGATATGTTAAGATATATTTAGCAAGCATTGATAATATGAAAACCCACACAATCAGAAATACCGGTAATCTGGCTTATTCTCATTATTTTTGTATTTTTCATAGAATTTGATTTTCACAGAGATTTATCGTTCATGGTGTTTCATGCAAAAATAAAGCAGAACCCTAAACAAACAACAATCAGGTCGGCTGGTAGGCACGCAGAGAAAGTCCGATTGTTTAGGAAAATAAAAAAGAGAAAATAAAGCAGAAATTGTATAACCCAACAACAATCAGGTCGGTGCTCCCGCACACGCAGAGAAAGTCCGATGAGTTATACGAAACACCAAAGAAAATAAAGCAGAACGTCAAACGAACACCAATCAGGTCGATCTTTCGATACGCAGAGAAAGGCCGATCGTTTGACAAAATAAAGAAAATCAAACAAGTTTAAATCTTTGCAAAATGAAAACATGCGTACACCAGAACATCTCTTATTCTGTTTTTGCTTTTATCATTTTATTTAATGCCAAGATCACACAGTAATCATCATGATGTGTCTCACAATTAATCAAGCAAAATTTTTATGTTTATATCATACTAGCATATATCAGATTTACCCTTACGCATTTAACTAACCAAACAAGAACCTACAACTTTTCATTTTTACTTTATCCGTGGTTGATAACACACGCCGATGTAATATCATTTCTCGCTTGGTCGGATCAATTTCTCAATTTTTATTTTAATTTTTCCATATTTTTTTATGCTTTTTGCATTTTTCCATTTTTTTTATATTTTCTGATATTTCTCCCCCTAAAATACAAAACGCTATTTTTGGATTTGTTATAACAAGGAAAGAAAAATAAACAAAAGAAAAACAGTAAGCAAAAATGATCAACCGAAAGTTACTCAACGGGTAACTTTTGTATGCCGTTGATCTGCAAAAGATAACGAAAGCGGGTTTTGTCAAAAGCTTTCGTAAAAAGATCCGCTTTTTGAAAATCAGTATGGATCTTTTGCAGATCAATCAGGTGTTTCTCAAAACAATCACGGATGAAATGATAACGAATATCAATATGTTTCGTTTTAGAGTGGTGAACGGGGTTTTTTGTTATGCAAATAGCGGCCGAATTATCTATGTAAATTGGAGTAGTAAGAAACTTCAAACCGTAATCCCGCATCTGCTGTTGAATCCATAAAACCTGAGAGCAGCAACTAGCAGCCGCTATATATTCAGCTTCAGCCGTGGATGTGGCAACAGAAGTCTGCTTCTTACACTGCCAAGATACCAACCGGTCGCCGAGAAACTGACATCCGGCCGTGGTTGACTTGAAATTAATCTTGCAACCGCCGTAGTCCGAATCTGTATATGCCGACAAGTCGAACTTATCATCATGAGGATACCAGATCCCGAGATCTGAATTACCCTTCAGATAAGCTAGAATTCTCAAGACCGCATTCATATGAGAAACACGAGGAGCTGCCTGGTACCTGGCACACAAACAAACAGCAAACATTATATCAGGTCGACTAGCTGTAAGATACATCAGTGAACCTATTATAGCCCTATAACGAGTGACTTCAACTTTTTCACCGTCTTCGTCAGGACATAGGCCATGTGACAGCTGAATGGGAGTTCCAGGAATGCGAACATCTTCCACCTTGAATCGATTCAGGACATCTCTCACATACTTTGTCTGATGTATGAAGATACCCTTATCAGATTGTTGAACTTGCAAGCCTAAGAAGAATGACATTTCTCCCATCGAACTCATCTCGAACCTTGTTTTCATTAAAGTCTCGAAATCCTTCGATAACTTCTCGTTTGAGCAGCCAAAAATAATATCGTCGACATAAATCTGTACCAGAAGCAAATCCTCCCCCGTTTTACGGCAGAAAAGAGTAGGATCAACCAACCCACGCTTGAACCCGTTGTCGAGTAAATAAGTAGACAACGTCTCATACCAAGCTCGAGGAGCCTGATGGAGACCATATAAAGCTTTGTCCAACTTATAAACCTTCTCCGGATAATCAGGATCGAAGAATCCCGGAGGTTGCTTGACATACACTTCTTCCTTAACCTTGCCGTAAAGAAACGCACTCTTTACATCCATCTGAAAGACTTTGAACCCACGATGTGCAGCAAATGCCAAAAAGATTCTGATTGCTTCAATTCTGGCAACTGGAGCATACACCTCGTTAAAGTCTATCCCTTCTTCTTGAGAAAAACCTTGAACAACCAAACGGGCTTTGTTTCGGACAATGACTCCACGATCATCCCGTTTGCATTTGTAAACCCACCGTGTACCACACGGCGCTTTGCTTCCCGCTGGTAAATCTTCCAAGTGCCACACACCCAACTTTTGAAATTGCAGTAACTCTTCTTGCATTGCTTCAACCCACGAACCGTCTAATAAAGCTTCGTCAACATTTGTCGGTTCGATCTGGGATATAAAGCATGAATGAAATGCTTCTTCCTGAACACCAGATTCCAGAACAGATAGTAATGCACTGCTCTCAATTTGATGTCTCGTACGAACTCCTTCATTTAAATCACCAATGATGTGTTCTTGCGGATGAATGGTGTTTATCCGGAGTGTTTGATGAATAGGAACAACCACCGTCTCACCCATATCAGGAACAGGATCTTCCTCAACCACCACAGTTTCAGTTGTATTGACATCAGCATCATTTGAAATAGTATCAACTTGTGGATTGACCACATTATCAGTTGAATCAGCCTCAACTTCATTTGAAGTAGCATCAACATGTGGATCTAGTTGTTGAGTAGGAATTTCCACCTGATGTGTCACGGCTTCATGAAATTCACTATCATCATCTGAAGACATATCATCAGCAGCAATTGTCGAATCATTTGAAGTCTCGGTCATGTACTCATCAGCAATAGGCACTATCGGAGTCGGCAGAGTTTGTATGTTTAGAACCGGAGTATCATCTAGTAATTCAATAACAACTCGAGTAAGTTGCTCATCAGACATCTCTGGCTTCGATTCAAGATTTTCAAAAAGAGCTTTATAATCGAACAACCAGTCCGGTCCAACACCTCTGGGTGGTAAAGTATAGGATTGGAAATCCACATGCAAATATTCACCCACCGTACCATTCTGCTTATTAAATACTCGCTTCTTTTGATTTGAGTATCCGACAAACAGCCCCTCAAAGACTTTGTCATCAAATTTTCCTGCAGAAGCTAATACGGTACAGGGACACCCAAAAGGCTCTAGATAATCGAGATTCGGCTTACGATTCTTCAATAATTCATAGCATGTCTTCCCAAGACGCTTCACAGTAAGCACTCGATTAAGCACATAACACGCAGTGTTGACAGCTTCCGTCCAAAAAGGAACAGGCAATTGAGCATCAGCCAACATTGTTCGTGCTGTTTCAATAATTGTGCGGTTCTTTCTTTCTGCCACGCCGTTTTGCTGAGGTGTGTATGGGGTGCTAAATTCATGCACAATCCCTTTTTCCAAACAGAACGTCCTCACGGCTGAATTCTTGAACTCCGTGCCATTATCACTACGAATTCTTCGTACTTTCAATTTATACAAAGATTCAAGTGTTGTAATCAAATTGATGAGAATTCTTGAAGTTTCATCCTTAGAGACCAGAAAATCAACCCACGAAAATCTTGAAAATTCATCAGTGACCACCAGACAATACCAATTCCCCGAAATACTTTCTCGATTCACTGGACCAAACAAATCCATATGAAGTAGCTCTAACGGGACTTCAATTGAGTGGTATTTCTTCAGTGGATGGGATTTTCTTTTCTGTTTTCCCTTCTTGCAGCTCACACACACATCATTAAAAACAAATTGTTGCTTTGGAACCCCTTCGACAAGACCCCTCCGCACCAGTTCGTTCATTTTTCTGTAGTGGATGTGTCCCATGCGACGATGCCATAGAACGGAATCTCTTTCGGATGCCTTTGACAAGAAACATTGACCCGCGACCGTTGCTTTTGCTGAATTCATGTCAAGCATATACAAATTTGAGAATCGCGGTGCTCGCATTACCACATACTCATCTGGAATCTTGAATTCAGGTTTCAGTATTAAACATTCACTCCCCGTGAAAGCAGTCGTGAATTGCTTATCACAGATCTGGGAGACACTCAGAAGATTGTACTCCAATTCTTGAACAAATTCAACCTTTTCGAATGTGACAGCACCATTTGAAAGTTTACCGATGCCGGTGACTTGACCTCCTTTGTTTCCAGCAAATGTTACTTTACCGCCGTCAAAGTATTTCACATCATGCAACAAAGAAATATCGCCGGTCATGTGCCGAGATGCTCCGCTATCAACAACCCAAATGTTATTCATCAGTTGTCGCGAAGATCCCTGCATAAATTACAACAGAAGATTAGTTTCGGGACGAACCCAAGCTTGAAGCTTTGGGTCGACCGTCATCTTCAACAAAGTCATTACCAGCCATGGACAAACCCTTAGGTTTCTGTCCATTTGTTGAAGAACCTGTGGAGCTAGCTGCAGAATTTTTCAAAATTGATTTAATCTTTGAAAATTCACTTTCTGATTTCTTGTCATTTTTATGAAATTCTGATGATTTAATATTAGAGTGAACTCTGCCTTGCTCATCCACAAATCTGACTTTTTTCTTTGTATCAGTCTGATAGCCTTCCGACATATCATCAGACTTTTCTGTGTCAGATTTGATAGATTTTGGTTTCTTCAACGGACACGTCCGATATGTATGACCACGAGCTTTGCACTTAAAACATTTTCTTTTATCAATTACAATCTTTTCGCTCGTGTCATCATCCACTTCGGACTCAACAACCCGTTTTTGGGTCTTGGGTTTCAAACCCTTTCTATTAGGCACATAACGATTTCCAAATTCATCATTATGTCCTGACTCATATCCTGACACATTTCCTGAAAAATCATCACAGTTCCCAACATGACCTCTAACATAAGAATTTTCAGAAAAACGATGATCCCTGTAATTCTGAAATCTGTTTCTTCGCCCACCAAACCTTGGAACAAATTCATTCTGACCTCCATAATCAACCCATTTGGGACCCCTCCCAAACACAGGTTGATTCGGTCCACACCCAAATTCATCATAAAATCCTTCGTCATTGTAAAATTGAGACTTTTTGAAAAACGGACTTGATTTTCTGAAATTTGGTTGTCTTTGATCATAAAAATCTCTTGGTGGTGTTTGAACAGTTGGTTTTGATGGTTTCTTATTTAAAGACTTTTGAGCAGAAGTTTTCACTCTGTTAACCAACCCTGAATCAGATTCAGAATGAAATGTGTCCATTACATTAACATTGCTATTACCCCTCTTAATGTGCACATTTCTCATTTTGGGATCATAAGCAGGATCATATTTGCACGAAAAAATTTGATCGATTAAATTCGGATTAACCATATCCAAAGGAAACTCCTTGTCACTATAAATCCGATTAGATCCTTTTAATCGATATGTCACCCATGGTTCAGAATTGTCACAGTTGGTGTCTAAAGTAGGATTTCTAGCCTTGACTTGTGCAGGTTTTGAAATTTTTGAAGAAGAACCTTTTTCAACAGATTTTAACTTTGCCGAAGGCTCAAATCCGACTCCACCATACTTGACTTTCTTACCTTCAACAGATTTGCTCCGAGCAATCTGTTTTTGTTCGAACACACTCAGTTTTTTAAGCTCAGATTTAATTGTGGAAAAATCATGTTTTGAAATTAAATCTTTGTGATTTGGCTTAGAAACTTTGGGCTGAGTGGTTGACGAACATTCAACATCGGTTTCAGACACTAAGTCATCAACCTTATCAAAATCTGAAACATCATAGAAAAGTTCATCAACTGTTGAATCCAAAATAGATTTTTCAGTTGAAGTTTTGACAGATTTGTTCTGTTCAGCATGAGAAGGAACATCTAACTTCATTTCAGACGAAGGACCAAGTGTAATATTCACAGGAGGTGGGACTTGATTCAACTTACCAGAAACATCTTCCTTTTCAGTTTTATAAAGAAAATTTGTAAAAGAAGAGGAAACTTGAACATAATCCAATTTTTGTTTTAATTCAAAAACTTCGATTTTCAAATCTGCAACAAGTTTCTGACTGGTAGCCAAATCCTTTTGTACAGACACAAGCAGTTCAGACTGAGTTGAAAAATCAAACTTTTGCAAACGTAACTGCTCGTGTACTGACAATAACTCCTTGGTTGTTCCCTCCCATCTTTCCTTATATATGTTCTTATCTGCTTTTGCTACTGACAAAAGATCATTAAGCTTTGTCTTCTCATCTAAGAGCGTACTCTTAGCAGTAGCAAAATCATCACAAGACTTACACATTAAAGGATATGAAACTACCTTAGAAGAATCGGCCATAAAAGCAACTGATTCTGTGAGATTGCTCCTTTTCAATGCACCGATCTCCTGTTTCAGACTTGAATTTTCATCAGATATTTTCTGCATGTCCTTCTGAAGTGCAAGCATTTTATCAGCAATTTCTACAGCATTCTGCTGAGCTTTTTCATATCGTTCCTTCAGCGGAAGACTTTTCTGATATAAGCTTTCGAAATCATTTGCTGTATCAAGCGCTTCGGCTTTTGCTGCTTCACATTCTCGAATCAACGCTTCTTTCTCCTCAGTTAGAAGTTTAACTTGTTTTTCTAACAAGAGAATAGCATCAGACTCGACCTTCTCACCAGACAAATCAGCCATGAAAGCAAATTTTCTTTCAGACACAAAATCATGATCGATCCTTGAATCCGAGACTTCTTCTTCAACATTAATTCCAACAAAAGTTTCACCATTCGCTTCAACATGAACTTCACCTTCATCTTCAATGGATTCAGTCATAGTGTATTCATCCTGCACATGTGAAACCATCAAAGCAGATGAATCAGCGCATTGAGTACCCCAATTATAAGTCTTATCAGCTTGAGATACAAGAGCTTTTGTGGAATCAGGATTAGATTTTGAGTTAGAAGTACTCCCTGAACTCGAAGAATTGTTGGATCCAGAAACATTTGATTTGGGAGTGAATTTTTGATATTCTTGCTTTTTCGGCTGAGAACATTCACGAGCGAAATGACCAAAATTAGAACAATTATAGCATCTCACTTTTGATTTATCAAAACCAATTCTGCCACCAGAGTTCAAATCTTTTCTACCGGTCTTCTTTAAGAATCTTTTCACTCTTCTAGCCAGCATGGCAAATTGTCAAATTGATATCCATTAATTCCAAATCATCAGGATCCACCTGATCATAATCTTCTTCCGTCAATTCAGCATTGCTAACATTCCCAGTTATCAAACCGTAATAAGATGACACTAAAGCAGAAACAAGGGCCATATAATCTTCAGTTGTAGACACAGACATAGCCATTTTTCCCGTGTTCACCAAATTACTTGCTGGAACTGATGTGCTACTTCCTCCAGAGTTGTAATTGTAATCAGCATGATGTGAGCCCATTCCGGTTCCTGAATTTGAAACATGTCCAGGTAGACCGCCAGCTACAAACGCCGTTGCTGGTGCAGAGTTTGTTATTTTTGCCGACTTACCTGAAATTGTTGCTGCATTTGATCCGTAGTAAACATCCGGATTCTGAACTGCTGCTGGAGTAGTATTCACATTTTTTATTTCCAGATCTCTAGCTTGCATATTTTCCCAAAAGTTTCACAAACGTCAATTCAGAATAATCCTTGTCATTCATGATCATCAGCAAATAAGATTCCCATTTTGATGGTAGACCTTCTAGCAATTTCTCCTTAAGCTCTTCAACATTTTTCTTGATTTGGACATTGTCCATTTCAGACAGCAAGTGACAATATCTTGAAATTAATTCTGGAACACCCTCACCATCAAAACACTTGAAGTTGTCAAATTCCTTGTTTAACACTTTCTTTTTACTTTTCTTATACTGTTCATTGCCTTCACATCTTTCTTTCAATGTCGACCATAATTCATGAGAATGTTCGCAGGTTTTAAATTGGTGAAGCAACTCTTTGGGTAAAGCTTGAGTTATTAAACCATATGCTTTTTGTTCTCGAACAAAATCAGCGTTTTGTGTAAGATCCATATTCCTTTGCATAATAGGAACATTGTTTAACCCGACAGGATACACATATGGTGCATCCATAGCAATCCATAGGTCTGGATCCGTTGTGCCGATATATGCTTCAAATCTCTTTTTCCAATTAGGATAGTCCTCAAACTTAAGAAGTTTGGGAACTTTCTGAGTCGTCCCGATTTCATTGTCGTAATTCAGTAATGTTTGCATCTGCGATTGAATAGCAGCAAACGCGGTATAATCCGACATTTTGGAAAAATTCAAGATTCTGATCTCCGAACTTGCTCCAAACTTAAAGTAAGCTCCGAACTTGCTTCGAACCTTCACCGATCTTAAAAACAAGGTCCGAAATCCCTACGATCTTATCACCGAACACAGAAACTCTGAACTCTCTCCGATCCTGGTTTGAACTATCTCCGAGACAAAAATTCTCACCAAACTCTCTCCGATAGCACTCCGAACTCTCACCGAATCGAAAAAGTGACCGAACTTCACCCAAAATCGACACTCGGAGCGGTTTCACTGAACTGCAGGTTTGGCCGAACGTAAAAATTTTGGAATTTTTCAGATCTCACCAGAAAACACTCACAAATGAACTCAAAATACTCAGATGACCAAAAGCAAACAGAAACAAGGAATTTTGACACAAAACATGATGTTTTTCATGTAAATTTCCAGAGAGAAACTTGAAAAACGAACTTCGAATACACGAATTGCAACAAATCAAGCCAAACAGCACCAGATTGCTCTGATACCACTTGAAAGTGACTGAGCGTCGGATCGGTTTGGTTGATAACAATCGTATACGTGAGAATGCAAACACAACAATGTAAATAAACTCAATCTCTCATTAATACGTAATAACAAGAGAATCAGAGTACACACACAATCTCACAGACAAAAGTTCGCTCGCTCTCAAAAACTTGTTAATTACAAAGACACAAACGACTTATATTGTACGAACCTCAGGTTCGACCAAGGCTCGGCCAGGGTTTGGCAGGAGTTCGGCCACCAGACCCAAAACTAGAAATCTTCGTGTCTTCGTTTGATCTAGCTCATTGCCATATCGTGTATCAACAATCATGTTGGTAAGTATTTCAAAATTGCTATATATATTATGATCAATTTCCATAACCTAATTATCAATTATATGTTTTGGTATAGGAAGGAATACAAGAAAAAATGGTCCTAATTAAGCTCAAATCTGGACAGTTGAAGATGAAGACCACGTGGTAGTGTTGTTGCCTCCCGGATTAAAAATTAGATTGAGAATAATGCTTGAATGCAGTGTAATTTTCTTTAATTTTTTATTTGTATTTCATTTGTATTTGACTTGTAATTGAATTTTATTTGATTTGTAATTAATAATTTGTAATAGCTTTTAAATTGGCCACACGTATAGCAATGACCCATCTGATTTCAACAACCTTTTGGTTACTTTTTGTTCTTCCCAAATATATGTGGCTAAAACACAAATATACGTGACCATATAATACCAAAGGCCACACTTTTTATATTTTATCGTGGCCATTGCCAACCTTTGGCCACGCGTACTGGGACAAAAAAATCTGATTTCAACTACCCTTTGGCCACTTTTTTTTCCAAATATATGTGGCTAAAAGACAAATATACGTGACCATATAATACCAAAGGCCACACTTTTTATATTTTAAAGTGGCGGTTGCCACCCTTTGGGCACGCGTATTGGGACAAATTTACTCATTTCAACTACCCTTTGGCCACTTTTTTTTACAATTATATGTGGCTAAAACACAAATATACGTGACTATATATTACCAAAGGCCACACTTTTTATATTTTAACGTGGCCGTTGCCATCCTTTGGCCACGCGTGTTGGGACAAAATGTATGATTTAAACTACCCTTTGGTCATTTTTTTTTTCCAAATATAAGTGGCTAAAACATAAATATACGTGACCATATAATACCAAAGGCCACACTTTTTATATTTTAACGTGGCCGTTGCCACCATTTGGCCACGCGTATTGGGACAAAATATCTGATTTCAACTACCCTTTGGCCACTTTTTTTTTCAAATATATGTGGCTAAAACAAAAATATACGTGACCATATAATACCAAAGGCCACACTTTTTATATTTAATGTGGCCATTGCCACCCTTTGGCCAACAAAAATTATAATTTCAGCAACCCATTTGGCCACGTTTTTTATAACATATGTGGCTAAAACAAAAATATACGTGACCATATAATACCAAAGGCCACGTTAAACAAACACAGGTGGCCGTTGGGACCCTTTGGCCACGCTTTTCGGAAGAATTGTTTGATTACAACAACAAATATTGGTATCCTTTAGCCACGCTTCTAGGTGGCTTCAGCCTCTGATATTGTAACGTGGCCGTAGGGTACATAAGGTGACGGGACCTTTAGTGTCGATTGGAATAGAAAAAAAACGTGGCCAAGTACCTTTGGTCACGGCTTTTTTCCGTGGCCAAAGGTGAATTTTACCGTAGTGCTTTTAGCAGTTTCAAGACAATCCTGTGCCATATGTCCCTTTCGACGACATTGATAGCACAAACAATATGATCTTTTAGATTGTGGTTTGTCTTAAACTGGATGACATCTATCATCAGAATCAGAATTATCAGAAATATCATCAAATACTTGAAACCTGTTTGCATGCACCCCGTTAGATGTAGGACTTTGAGGTGTAGCATTTGAACCAGATGAAGAAGATTCTATCGGAGAACTTTCAGACGAATCCTTTTTCTTTTGCTTTCCCCCAAATCCCTTTTCCATAGTTGAAATGAACACTTGAGCCAAGTGGTAGATTTGATCCAAACTGGTGTCTTTCTTTTCTTTCTTAACCTTATTTGACACATTTATCTGATTTTTCCTCTCAAACTTCTTGCCTTCACTACCCAAACCAGAACGTTTGTAACCCGGTAGCTTAGTTAAATCGACTTGAGAACTTGAAGGACCAAATTTAGCAGCTTGATTGAATGAAGCTTTAATGTCTTGTAACTTGTTATCTTCAACCAACTTTGCAGCCAAATTCTCATCAGACACCATCTGTTCATCTTTTTCTACCATCTTGTTATCATAAATTTCTTTATCAACTACACCAGTTCCACCAGAAACAAATTTAACAAATGTGGGTGCAATAGATGTTGAAGACTCCACTTTCTTGTTTGAAAGCTTTGGTTTCTTTTTCTCAGACTTCTCAGACACAAATTCAGAATAATCTCCAGTTACAGCCGAAACTTGAATATCAGCAAGAGCATCAGATTGAATAACTGGATGTGGAATTTGATTATGTTCTTCGCTTCCAAAAACATTTTTGAAATTCTCATATTTTCACAAGTAACTGGTGAAAGAATGTGAATTCTTCAAATTGTTCAACTGCCTCTTAAGATCCAAAACTTCAACGTTCAAATCAGAGATTTTCTTTTGAGCTTCCCCCAACACTTTTTCTGAATCAATCAATTGCTCAGAAGCTCTATTAGACACAAACTTCTCTTGTCGCATCTGATCATTGGCATCGTACACTTCTTGGGTAATTTTCTTCACCCTGTCCTCATGAATCTCAATATTTCTTTTCAGTAATTGATTTTCTTCTTTCAAACTGATAACTTTGTCTTGTAATTCAGAATGAACCAATCGATGTTGATTTTCTGCAGCAGTAACTTCATCGAACTCTTTCTTGAGTTCATCATAAGATTGCTTCAGCGCTTCGACTTTTGCAGTGGATTTCTGAAATAAAGCATCAAAATCACCAATGACATCTTTTGCTTCACTCTCCCACTTCTCAACACTTTTAACCAACTCTTCATTCTCAGTTTGCAACTTCAAAATTTTTCTTTGATCTTCACTAACAATCTCATCCAACTTTTTCTTAAGTTCTACAAACTCTTTCATTAAGACACTCGTTTCTTTCACTAACTTTTCATTTTCCTTAACAATCTCATTAGAAACTTCACACTTTCTTTTGTATTTATCTAAAACTTCTTCCTTCTTCTTCTTTTCAGCAATCAACCCTTCTTTTTCTTGAACTAACTCTCGAATCTTTCTATCCTTTTAAGCACAAAATTCACAAGTTGACTCATAACCATTAACATCAGAATCACTTGTTTCAGATTTAACTGATCTCAGATGCATACGCACTTGATTCAACCTCAATATTTGCCATCAATCCATAATTTTCTGGAGAGTGGACTAAAAATGCAGATTCATCCGGAAAATCTGCAGCCCAATTATAACCTTCCTCAGCCACTAGAGCCTTTGCATCTTTACTGTGACCATGCTTATCTGAATTAGACTTTTTAGATGATGATTGATTGCATTCTCGAGCAAAATGTCCAAATTTGGAACATTGGAAATATTTAAGCTTCGACTTATCCAGACCAAGTTTTTCTCCCTGAAAAATAGATGATTTACCGTGTTTCTTCATAAATCTTCTGCCTCTTTCAACTAGCATAGCCATCTGCCACTCCAAATCTAATTTATGCAGCTGATCATCATCTATCTGTTTTATGTCATTCGGATGCAAACCAGTTTCACTAATTTGACCAAATATAGAACCAGACGAAGATGATATGAAAGCAGAAATCATAGCAGGCAATTCTTCGGTTGATTGAGCAGGACAAGAACTATTCTTTGAATTATCACGAGTTGTAAAAGTACATCCCAAAGAATAATCAGAATAATCACATTTCCCAGCCAGGAAAGCAGTTGTAGGCAGATTAAAACTTGAACTAGACTTCGAATTTGCTTTGGCATTCACAGTAGCAGAATTCTCACCAAAATACAACTCAGGATTTTGAACCGAAGGGCCTGCTGACTTTTTCACAATCATTTCCATTTCTCGAGCTTGTAACTTGCTTGTCAACTGATTGAATGTCCAGCTCGAATAACTTGGATCATTAGTCAACATCATCACAAAATTTTCCCACTTTTCGGATAAAGCTTCCAGAAACTTTTCTTTCAATTCATCATTCTCTTTCTTGACACCCACAACATCAAGTTCATTTATCAAGTGTGAAAACCTTTCAATCAAGTCTGGAGTTTTCTCATTCTCGCAGTGCCTGAAATTATCAAACTCCTTCTTTAAAACTTTCTTTCGAGTGTTTTTATATTGATCATTACCCTCACACCTTTCTGCAATCGCATCCCATAATTCCTTAGCCGTTGTATATCGCTTAAATTGATGCATAAGATCCTTTGGTAAGGCCATTGTAAGATAACTATATGTTTTCTTCTCTCTGGCAAAGAATTTTCGTTCGTCTGCATCAATATCTTGTGAATAAATGTAGGATTCAAACCGACTTCTCCAATTGTGATAATCTTCCAACTGAAGCAACTTAGGAACCTTCTGAGTTGTTCCGATCTCGTTATCATAGTTCATCATGGCTTGCACCGATGTTTGAGAAGCTGAAAATGCTTGAAAATCGCTCATTTTGTAACTACGATACCAAACGTAAAAACTTCAAACTCAAAAATGGAGATCTTCCAAGCGGATTTTGGGGGTCAAACCGAAGGGTACTGGCCATTAGGCTAGTATTAGCTCCCGTAACTCTTAACAAAACTCAAGTTACGTCAGTTTTAGTGAAGGCCACTTTTCTGCCAGCGTACCAAAACCTGCCAACGTACCAATCTACGTACTAGACCAAATCAGAGGATAAACCAAATCAGCGTACCAGTTGCGGACCAGATGACTTCAGCGTACCAGACCAACCTTAGCATACCAGTTTGGTACGGAGTAACCGTCAGCGTACCAACCAGTAACCGTTGCGTACCACGGTTGAAGATTGTCTTTCCTACCAAAGACCAGCATACCAGAATCTTTGAAGATTGTCTTACGTACCATAGAGCATACCAAAGGCGTACCAGCTGTTCTTCGAGCGTACAAACGGCGTACCATGCTGAAATCAACTGATTTTTTGAATTTTGGACGTTTTGAGCTGAAATATACAATAGTAAGGTGCGAAACACTCTAGGAACACTAAGAAATCAATTTGACCTGGGAATCACTCAGATTTATGAAAAATTGATGAAAATGACCAAAACCAAACTTTCTCACTCTAGAATCCGAAAATTGACTATATCGCAACAGTAGAGCAACCAAATGCTCTGATACCACTTGTAAATGCCACAGAACGGAACTTACTACCGCATGATTTAGTCAAACAAGTAACACGAGAAGTAAATAAAGCTTTGCTTTATTGATTTCACAAAGAAAGGTTAAAAGATCTAGAGAGAGAGAACACACTTTGTTTACACACACGTAAGAGATAGGAACGACAGAACTTCTGAACTCTCTCTAACACGAACTATTTATACCCTTCACTAAGACTGGCTACCAAGTGACATACCAATTTTTACGTGCATACCAATTGGTACGGCGTACCATATGGTACAGCCACTAAGGAATCTAGCCACCAAGAATCACACAAACGCTCTAGTCTAGATACAATACACGAGACACATCGTAGCATAGGAATATGCTCTAACATAACTTATATCGAGCCTTCTATTCTTCCTAGATAACATGTTTAGCCGATCAACATCATTTCTTTAGGAGAAATAATTCCTTACAAACTACTATGTGTATATATATTTTTTTTTTAAATCATTAAAAATTCCAAAAATAGTGTCTTTCTTTTCTGTATGTGTTCCCCTAATTTTGTGTGCTTTTAAATTTTTTTTACTGGTTATGTTGACCAGGTTGGAAAGTGATATAAATTTCCAGGTTTTGCTGACTGACACGTGTAAGGTGGATGTGAAAAGTTGTGATTCATGGTTGATATGCTTCGTAGGCTCTGCTGTCAATCAATCAAAAGGTATGGTTTGTCACAACACTTGAAGATAACGTATGATGCTTGATAGGAAACACACACTTAGGTTAGTACAACCTCTATTTGACTGTGTACCAGGGATCCTGAGACACACGCCCGATTCTGAGTTCTTTGACATCATGCTCAAAAATCCCATCCCCTCTGCTTTGCAAAGTAATGACCTGGGTATGTAGTACGTGAGTCAGGCCTCCTCTGTTCTGCGATAGTAGAGACCTGGAGTCTCCGTGATCCACAGACGTCTAAAGATCACATTGTACACCTATAAAAACCCAAAAGATGCCTTTGAGCACAACTAAAAGAGACCCTCAAGAGTCCAACACCCACAGCCTGTGTCATTGATGAAAGCATTAAAATGTTTCAAAAATTCAGTTGACTTCTATATTATCCTCAAAAATCTCCATGATCTATTCTTTCTTTTCTCAACCCAGTCTGGAGCATGGCATTAGGCTTAAGGAAAGGTGTCATGAAAAATGTTGTAGGGAAACCAGGTATACTTGATAGAATGTACAAATTATACCTAGGACTTATGTTTGTGACCTGGATAGATGTTCATAATTAATGAACCCTAAAAGATAAAATATGTGACAAAACTGCCTGAGTAAGCGAAAGCGGCACGAGCTTATGTTGGACCAAAATACCGGCAATCAATTGAACACGAAAAGTAATAGAAGCTGAAAAGGGTTCCTCAGTCACAAAGTATCTGGTATGATCCCTAATATGCCTTCTCACTCAAACTCAGTCTGTCAAGTGGTAAATAATTTTATTTTTCTTCTTTGTTTAATTTTTTATTTATTTTTATTTTTATTTTATTTTCATTTTTACAAAGTAATTATTTATTTTATTAAGTTGTCAGACGCAATACTCTCGGGTTTGAGTTCAGGGGAAGTTTTTAGGTATAAATGGTTTAAAACTTCATGAGTTGTAGTTTTGAATTGAAAAAATTGTGTTTGTTAATGTTTTGAGTCAAAAGGGTTAAATTACTCAATGTTGAGGGGGTTTAGTGTAAATTTTAAAAATAAGGGAGAAGAGGTAAAGAGACCATCGGTCTCCTCCCTCCTCACTCTCCTCCTATCCCTTTCTTCCTCCTCTCGCCGAACGCTAACCCCCATCACCATCATTCTCGTCGGTCACCACCATTAGACACCATCACCATCATCGTCTCACCACCACCTCCCTCGCCTGAAATCCATCAAAACACCCCACATTCATCCCGACTTCGCCGCCATTGCCACTCACCTAATTGCCGCCGTCACCGCCGATTGCCACCATCCGACGCCACCAGGGCCGTCGGAATTCACCTCCTAACACTTCCCCATTGTTGATTTTGTGTTCTATTGAGCAATGGCTCCCTATTTGAAGTGATCTATAAAACCCGCAAAAGAGACCACCAGGTATGTGATGTTTTTTGATTATTTTCCTTGGATTTGGTGAGCAATTGTGTTTGCAGGTGAGTATGTCTAAAAATAAAGTGTTAAAACATTCGAAAAAAGGTTGTTTGGTTGAGTTGCAGGTTACGCATGGAGAAGAAGGGCTTTTCGATCGGGCTAACATGTTTTTCGATCAGCCCTGGTACTTCTCGATCGATAAATCTCGATAACACAAGGCTTTTCAATCGAGGTCAGTGCTTTCCGATCAGGTCATAGGCTTTTCGATCAGCCTGAACCACTTCTCGATCAGTCTTCTCAGTAACGAGAAGCTTTTCAATTGGGTGGTTAGCTTTTCGGTCAGGCTTCTCGGAGACTACAAAACTTTTGATCAGCCATTCGGCTTTTCGATCGAAAACCTAGTTTTCGTTCGAAAAGGTACCTGATGATGTGTTTCACATGGAGTCGTTCTATTTTAAGTTGTTATGCTGCCTGTTTTTCAAGAAATCTCAAAACCCTAAAACGTTAAGGGTCGGATTATGTCGTTGTGGTATCTAATTAATATTTGTTTCTTTTGGTTTGTCTGTTGTGTGAAGGACCACAACATTGTGGCATATCTACTGGATCCACCTGCTGACTACAAGGAGAAGTACAAATCTTTGATTGAGGGGTTGAAGAAATGTTGTTTAGATTATGCCTTGCATGCTGATCCTATTATTTGCAAAAGGATGCAGCAAGAATTCTAGGAAAACTGCAATTCTTTCTAATGATGAAAAGCAGATACAAGCTAAGATCCAGAACACAAGTGTGATGCTGACTAAAGAAAACTTCCGACAGGCTCTGAGATTGAAATACGAAGCATCAGATCATATTGCACTGGATAAAGAGACTGTGACCCGGTGCTTGAGGGAAATGGGTATAACATTGGGTCTCCACCAACCATGAAAGCACTTATCCCTCTTTAGTAGAGAATGTTGGCACACTATCTGCAGAAGTGTGTCATTGCGAAGAAGTGTTCTACGGATCAACTAAATCAGGTGCTCACCCATGAAATGGTGTCACTTGTCATAGGCTTAACGTTTAACTGGTCCATAATGATATTTGAAGATATCAGGGCTGTTGTGAAGAGAGACAAGAAATTTGCTTCTGTTCCAAGATTTATATAGTTGGCATTGGATACTAGATATCCTAGCCTGAGAAAGTCCAGTGACACACATGATACAAAGCCTATGGGAATTGATATTTCCAAATGATCATCCCAAGAAGAAGTTGTCCCATAAGGTTCCCTTTGGAAACAAGTTTGATGAATTTGCTGAGATTGCCAGAGAGGAGGTCCTGCCTCAAATAAATGCTGTAATAGAAGGAGAACATAATCTGCCTGCTTCAGAGAAGCCTGTTACTGAATTGTCTGGTAGTGATGAGTGGGCATATGAATTTAACTTAGAAGATGTACAGATTGAAGCTCTGCAGTTTGATGATCATGATGCTAATATCGACTATGGAACATATCTTGATGATATAGAAGTCGAAGAAGAAGAGACTAAGATTATTGAAGAATAACTAACTAGAAAATTGAAAGCTACAGAGGATCCTCCCCTCAGTACTTCTGTTACAGAAGATATGACTGAACAGATCAAGGTTGCTACACAACACCTTACTGAAGCCTTAAATGACCCAAGAAGGAGACGATTAGACCCAAGAGTGCCTCTTACTACTAGCGTTGTAGCAGGCCAATCATTTTCCTCCTCACAACCCACATATCAAGATAAAGGGAAAGCAGTAGAGACAGCAGAGTATAGGCTTGAAAGAGAGCCAAAATATGAGATTTCTGAGCTCAAAGCCCAGAATCAGACCCAGAATGAAGTGATTGTTCAATTTCTTGATATTCAAAAGGTGCATAACACAGAGCTAGAAAATCAAAAGAAGATTAATAGAGAATTCTCAGTGCAGATAAGAGACTTACACAAGCTGGTGAGACAGCTTAGCTCTGCTGGTAAAGGTGACACAAGTAAGCTCAAGGCGAAGAAAGATGATAGAGAAGATCAAAGAAGTAAAGAAGGCGGCTCAGGAGCAGGTGGTTCCTCACATGAACCAATATTTGATTTTGAGGCTGATATCCCAGATGAACCTGCATCTGGTACCACTCTGCCAGAAGATGCTGAAAAGGAGAATGACACTATAGATCAAGATTACATGACAGTACCTGCTATTGAATTTGACGGAGGATGGGACGCCAAGACCTTTGCATATCCTCCCTAGAGGTATCTAATTCAACTTGGTGAACATTATCATGATAGGAGAGAAATTACTTTGGAAACAAAGTCCGGGATGTTTGATGGAGAGAAGCACATGTTTATGGTCAGATGAAAAGTGTCGTGTGCATTTGAATACTACAAGTGTTGGACACAATTCTACTCTTGGACGACGATGGATTTAACCAAGCTTTATCATGTACCTTTTTCCAATCCGTCAAGGAATGATTATGCCGATCACTTCTACAAGAAATTAAAGAAGGCAGTGCTGAGTAAGTTTAAGAACGTTGATGATTTTCCTCACACAAATTCCTACACTAAGAAGTATAGAGGTCTATACGAGAAGAATTCAAAGACAAAGTTCTCAAATATGCTATATCCTCCAACAGAGAAGACTAAAACTATCCCACTTCCACTTAGACATCTTGAAGGCAGCTTGCATGATTTTCAAACGTGGGCATATAGTGAGTATACCGGTGAAGCCAAGATCATCTGCAAGTCAAAGACTATGAGCGTGATGGAAGTACATGATCTGCTCCGGTTTTATGAGAAAGATATCATGGTGCTGAGCAGAAGTTAGATTGAGTGCACTCCTGAGAATGAGGAATATGCCAGGGTGTATACAAGAGGAGTTGAACGGATTGTTAAGGAAAAGCTGTGGTTTAATCCTGCATCGGTGCAGATTTCAAGAAAATTCAGGATGTAGAAGACAGCTAATGCTAAAGTCTAGGGGAAGATTGTAGAGACCTAGAAATTAAGGCTTTTGCATTAGATGTATTTTGGGCTTGTTTATAATTATAATTGGGCTAACTACTGTGGGTTTAGTGGGTTAAAGGGGTTCAATCGGTTTTATTAACATGTGGGCCGAATTTTGTAGTGGGTTTAGGAGATAGCTTGGTTAGCAAGTTAGTTATCTCCTATATAAGGAACCTTATGTTGACTAGAACAGGTTGTTGATTGTGTGGTGAAGGTTCAAGGTGTTCATCAAAATTCTCCTAGAGAATTTCGAATTCTACAAGTGTTGTGCAACCGTTTTTAATCAAGTTCTTTTCCAATCTCGGTTTGTGTTTTCATCGTTCAAATCATTATTTTGTTCTTTTTGTTAAATGTTTCTTAAATCACCAATCAAACCAGATTCCCCACAGTTATAAATATTGGACTAGATATTGCGTGAGGAATCGTTTTGATCCTTACATTTGTAAAACAGTTTATGGCATACTTGAATATTTAATTGGTTTACCGTCATGGTTTTATGATCGCACATGAACCTTGCTTTAAAACACTAATAGATTTACCCACTCATAGCATCTCGCCCAAGAAATACCGAATGGAACAGAATAACTGGCATGTACTTATTGACTAAAACCATAGAGTCAGGATTGGAGCGACCAATCGTAAGTAGGGTTGTCAACCCAAATAGATCTATTCACTAGCTATCGTTTCGTACCAGAACTAATTCAAATCAACTAACAGTGGGATTTAGTTGTACAAACGTCTATAACAAAATGTACCTTAGTTTGGGCAGTAAAAGAACATGTAATCATAAGTCTAATAGATAAGCCATAATATCAAGTAAAAGGGTTTGATAGTTCATGATTTCTCCCCCAAAGTTATAAAACAGTAATAAAAGGGGGCCGTGAAACTCACATGAGCAGGTGATGTAGTGAAAAGAACTTGCTGAAAACTGAAGTAAGCAAGTAATGCCCTAAATATATAAATAAATTTGACATTTGCATAAGGGTCTAATTCATTTGAGTAACAATTGTCACCCAAGTGATACCGGTCAAGTCTTGATGTATAATCCCATTTGTATTTGTTTGGAAACCCGATTGTTAGTATTTATTGTTCAAATAAACAAGTATGTTCATCATTCATATTTATGATTAATTAAATATAAAAGAAATATCATAAAATAATAAGAATTCATTTAAAAAAAGTATAAATCAAGTCTTGAACTTCTACTATTACCTATATATTATTGGGCTGGTCAACATTGGAACTAGCCTGCTAGCCTGCTATCCTTTGACCAAGCTAATATATTAGTACCATTTAATCCATCTAATTTCGCAAGCTTTGATTTGCTCCAGTGGCTTCGGCATTGCTTATTTAACGAAACCACCCTGGTTCGAATCTTATTCCCCAAGATTTTTTTCGTTTTACGTTTTTTATATGACTTACAGCTCATATCCATGTATAGCATTACGTGTCCTTTAACTTTCCCCTACGTGAACTAGCTTGTCCTGCTAAGCAGTCTCATCATTTATATTTCACTTCTTCACATATGTTCGCTTTATTAATCGATGTTAGGGTTACGATTGCCCGATCGATGCGTTTTCCTGTTACCTGCGAATGGTTGCGTAACTTTCGAAGGCTTCAGTTTTATCCCAATCTCTTCGCCGCTTCTAACTTCTATGAACGCCCGCTCAAAAAAATTCTGGCAATCGATGGTGCGTAACGGCTTAATTTCGTCAGTGGTTATGTGATGACGTGTGTATGTTCAGCAAACAATACAACACACGAGGTTCGACCTGAATAAGGTCGACCACACATCACGGTCGAAGCTAACTTCGGCCACGCAGACGTCGAACCCCCAATCACCGTATGAGGGTCGACCATGCAGCAGCTACATCCGTCCATGTCACCTGCCGAAGCGATACCACAAAGGTCATACTCCGGCAAGGACATGACACCCTGACTTATGTACAAGTACATGCCTTCGGCCAATGACAAATGTCGAAGTACTTGACAAAGGTTGCTTCACTTCGGCCAGTCGATACTCGACCTACCGAAGTTCGCACAACAGACCAACGCTCACACGACAATGTCAGAAACATTCCTACAACGTTGTTACGGCCACTAACGGCCTCCACTGAGGGGACACAAGGACGGCCACGTCAGCACGGATCGTACCTTTCAGTGGTAGGCGCATAATCCAGAGTAAGACAAGGATTGATGAGTATAAATACTCATCAATCATCAGGTAAATAAACAAGTTCACGAAACCCTAATCTTCTACATTCTTCTCTTACTCACACCGGAACCCATACTGATTCTCACGCCGGAGCTTGGTCGCAGGACACCCTGTCCTGCGCTCCAAGAACAACGGTTTGTTGTTTGTGCAGGTTCCAGTAAAGAAGACAATCTCCATCATCATTCGTTCATCCTTGTAGTCTTATTATCTTCTTCAATCCGTCCTAGAGCTTCTATCCGATCGTTGAAGATACCCAGATTCTACATTGGCGCCATCACACAGTCCTTCATTCATCAGCCATGAATGAATCTGCAGAAAACACAAGAAATGACGACGGTCCGGCGTTGGAAACGGAGGAGCATCCGTTATCTCCCGGCGGACGACATGTCATCGGAGACGCCGCAGACGGCGGTGCTTCCGGTGTCCTACAGCTGACGCCGGAGGTCGTTGGCCGTAATTTCTTACACCTCCGGCAGCTCATGCAAGATCACGTGGCCGCGGAGCGCTTGAAAGGCGTGTGCATTCGCTTGGACTACGACGACCCAACAGACGACCATATGCACACCCCGATTCCAACGCTAACTACAGGCTCCGGCGGAACCGCGTTGAAGGCCATAGCGACAGATAGCACCCGAGTGTCTATCGACGCAACACAGCGGTCAACGCCGCCGCCAACTTCAACCCAGGCGCAAGACTCACAACGACCAATGCTCTTTCAGCAACAACCGCCATATTTCCCAATGTTCCAAGGCCAGCAATACTTTCCCCAACAGTTCATGGGCACCTACGGGCCACAGGGTTACCAAATGCCCTACTACACACCATTTCCGGTGAGTTTGCCATTACCATCCTCCTTGCCACCTTCGGCTTCCGCTGCAGAAACCACCACAAGCACAGGCCCTGCGCCACAGCTGATTCTTGATAACCAAAACACTTCGGTCCCGACAACCGTCGCCGAAACCACCGCTGTAGACGATTACTCGAAGCCATACATACCTGATGAGGAGAGCAAATTCACGATCAGAGTGGAACACGCCCCATGCCCACCGAAGGCGAAATTGCCAACCGTCATAAAGACTTATAACGGCAGCACCGACCCAGACGATCATTTACACGCCTTCAAGTCGGCTTGTAGCATCTTACAGTGGTCAATGCCCACCTGGTGCAAAATGTTTGTCCAAACACTCACAGGACCAGCAAGGGTATGGTTCAATTCACTGCCCAACAAGTCTATCGATAGCTATGACCAGCTTCGGCAACTCTTTGCAGACCACTTCGGCCAACAGCGGAAATGCACCAAAGACCCAATTGAGTTACACAACATAAGGCAAGGTGATCAGGAGTCATTGCGTACCTTTCTGGAAAGATACAAGTCAGAGTCATTGAACATAGGTCATACCGATGAGAGGCAACGAATTTCAGCCTTCATACATGGCATAAGAACAAGACAACTGCTCAGGGAAATGAGCGCCCGGGTACCCCTCACGATTCAGGAAGCCTTCGATCGTACCGAAGCTTTCATACGAGGGGAAGAAGCAGCCCAGGCCCGAGACCGGTCTTCGGCAAGTCAACCTAGACAAGGTGGCCGAAATCAGAATCAGCGAGACAGTCGTCGCCCTTGGCAACAAGGTGGCGACCGAAATCAAAGGGATGACAAGCGGCATTCAGGTTTCACACCCTACGACCGACCATCGGCGTCGGGCCCCAGAGGCAATGAAAGAAAAGACTACCCCAACCTAACAAAAACTCCTAAAGAAATCCTCCAAACGGAAGACGCTAGCCGACAGTTCAGCAAGCCCAGAAATATGGGCCCCAACACCACCAATCGGAACATGTCCAAATACTGCGACTTCCACCTGGACAGAGGTCATGATACGGACGACTGCCATCAGTTAAAGAAAGAAATCGCGCAAGCCGTAAAGACGGGGCAGCTAGCGCATCTGATGAAGGAAATCAAAGAGCAGAAACAGAAGAAAGACAAGAAGGCAGATCTCCCCGTAGTTCACATGACACAGAGTTCGAAGGCAAAGAAACCAAGATTGCGAAGAGAAGCGTGGGCAAATCAAGTCATTTCGTTTCCGGCTCTGAACACCGCTGCACCGACCCTCAGTCCGATGGTCATAAGAGCCGAGGTGGGAGGTCACCATATTCACCGAGTGTACATTGACGGCGGTAGTGCCTCAGATATCATGTACAAACATTGCTTCACGAAGCTCGCGTCCAGCATCCAACAGCAGCTTCGGCCTTCCAAAACTACATTAATGGGCTTCGGCGGCGAAGTCGTCATTCCAACAGGCGAGGTGGCACTCTCAGTCACGTTATCCGACAACGCCCATGAGCGAACCGAGCGTGTAAACTTCCTAGTAGTCGATCGACCGTCGAAGTATAATATCCTCTTCGGTCGACCAGCTATATACAAGTTCGGCTGTGTTGTCTCCACAGCCCACAGTTTAATGAAATTTCCAACAGAAACAGGAGTTGCCTCAATCCGGTCAATGCAGGTTGAATGTGACTTAACTGCCGATGTGTCTGATGAGTTATCACATAATCAGTGGAGAATCAATGAAGAATATCCCGACCAGTTGATCACCATCGGAGCAGATGTCTCAAACCACACAAGAGAAAAATTATACAACCTAATGAGAAACAACACTGACATCTTCGCATGGGCACCAGCCGACATGACTGGTGTACCACGAAAGATTACCGAACATGTGCTCAAGGTCGATCCTAAGCAATTTCCAATCCGGCAAGGCAAAAGAGGTATGGCTCGGGACCGAAGTCAGGCAGTCTGTAACGAAGTAACTCAATTGGTGAAAGCAGGAATTCTGAAGCCCCTGCAGTGGGCAACCTGGGTGGCGAACCCAGTCATGGTAGCCAAAAAAGACGGGTCTTGGCGCATGTGCGTGGATTTCACAAGCCTAAACAACGCTTGCCCTAAGGATTGCTACCCCCTTCCATCCATCGATGCTAAAGTGGATGCCCTATCGGGCTACACATTCAAATGCTTTCTCGATGCTTACAAAGGCTATCACCAAATAAAAATGGCTAAAGCTGACGAAGAGAAAACAGCCTTTCATACTGACAAAGGCATCTACTGCTACCGCAAAATGCCCTTCGGCCTGAAGAATGCCGGAGCCACTTATCAGCGACTCATCGATCAAGTTTTTGAACCCCAAATCGGTCGAAACATGGAAGCATATGTCGATGACTTGGTCATAAAGAGCCACACCGAAGCAGACATGCTCAGAGACATAGAAGAAACCTTCGGGCGACTGAGAGAGGTTAACATGAAGCTTAACCCCGCAAAATGCTCCTTCGGCATGAAGCAGGGAAAGTTTTTGGGTCACATCGTCGTTGGCAAAGACATCATCGCCAATCCTGACAAGGTGCAGGCCATTAGACAAATGAAACCACCCCAGTCGCTGGAAGAATTGCAAAGGCTAAATGGTCGGCTAGCAGCCTTACATAGGTTCATCTCTAAATCAGCAGAGAAATCAATGCCATTCTTCAAAACATTGAAGCAGTTTACTGAAACAAAGCAATTCTTATGGAGCGAAGAAGCTGACCAAGCTTTCGAAGAATTAAAACTGGCCTTATCTCGGCTAACACCAGTAACGGCACCAGACGCCGGTGACGAAGTGGTCCTTTATCTCTCGGTAGGCAATAACGCCATAAGTTCGGTGCTCTGCGCTGAAAGAGGAGACAACCAAGTCCCTATCTACTTCATCAGCCGAGCCATGAAAGATGCTGAAACAAGGTATACAAAGTTAGAGAAACTCTTGCTAACGTTGTTACACACCGCGAGGAGACTACGCCGATACTTTCAGGCCTACAAGGTCACAGTTCTAACCAACTTTCCTCTAAAGGAAGTCATTCAGAGACCCGAACACTCCGGTCGTTTCATCAAATGGGCCATCGAGCTGGGTGAATACGATATTCACTTCAAGCCCCGAACAGCCATCAAAGGCCAAGTGTTAGCAGACTTTGTCTCTGAATTACAGGTTTCTACCTAGAGCCTTACACTCACACGTGCCTTTCACAAATAAAGTCGACACTCGACTAACTTTGTCTCTGAATTACAGGTCCTTGACAGTCCAGGGCAGCTAGCAGACAGCCAGCTCGGCACCGTGCGGGCTGAGCCTAAGGTACCTCCACCACACAGCTCGATCCGCCCTTCGGCAAACGATCATAACGAGCACATGACTAACACTGCGTTCCATTCACAGGTTCCGGGGCCGTTATCTAGTGCCGACGCATGGACCCTCTACACTGACGGCGCAAAAAATAGTGAAGGGTCAGGCGCTGGTCTAGTCCTAATCGATCCTCAAGGAGTCGAAGTCACATATGCTATCAGGCTGAACTTTCCGAACACCAACAATGAAGCCGAGTACGAAGCTCTCCGTGCGGGCCTCCGCCTAGCAAAGAAAATGGGCGTCAAAAAACTATCAGTCAAGGTCGACTCCCTGCTGGTATCCAATCAAACCACGGGAGAATTCGAAGTCAAGGGCGAAACAATGCAAAGGTATGCTGACAAAGTCAAGGAATTAATCTCCCATTTCGACGAATTTCAGATCTGTCAGATACCAAGGAGCCAAAACAAGAAGGCAGATGCCTTGAGCAAACTGGCCTCCCTGGCATATGCCCACCTAACAAAGCAGGTCCCCGTCGAAGTCATACACAGTCGGACAGATCAAATAGAAGAAATCTTCACGGCCGAAACCGACATCAGCAACAGTTGGATAAAACCGATCTTTGATTTCCTAAAGCACGGCACAGTGCCGGAGTCAACCTTCGAAGCCACAAAGTTAAAAGCCCAAGCCGCTCAGTACACCATTCACAACGACAAACTTTACAAGAAGTCGTATCTCCAACCCCTGTTGCGCTGCTTGACGACTGAGGAAGGCATATATGTCATGAGTGAGTTGCATGAAGGTATCTGCGGCACGCATTCAGGCCCTCGGTCGCTGGTTACCCGAATGATGAATATGGGCTATTACTGGCCGACCATGTATACTGACACCGAAAATGAAATACGCAAATGCCGAGGATGTCAGATGCATGCCAGTGTACAGCGGGTGCCGAAGCATAACATGATACCGGTAACATCACCGTGGCCCTTTTATAAATGGGGCATTGACATTGTCGGCCCGTTTCCCGAAGCTCCTGGCCGAATCAAGTTCCTCATTGTCGCAGTCGATTATTTCACAAAATGGATCGAAGTTAAAGCCGTAGCCACAATCACTGGGAAACAAGTGGTGAACTTCGTCTGGGAACAAATCGTCTGCCGATATGGTCTCCCAGGGAAGATCATCTCAGACAACGGCAAACAGTTCGCTGACAACCCATTCAAGTCATGGTGCCAGGAGTTACATATAACTCAAGTGTTCACATCCGTAGCACACCCACAAGCCAACGGGCAGGTCGAACGCACCAACCGCTCCATCGTCACAGGCATCAAAGCAAGGCTTGGTGAACATGGCAAAGGTTGGCTGAATGAACTGCCAAGCGTCATCTGGGCACTTCGGACAACCGAAAGAACAAGCCACGGCCATACCCCATACAGTCTCACCTTCGGATCCGAAGCTGTCATACCGGCCGAAATCGGGATGCCTACTTACCGAACTGAAAATGTATCAGAGCACACCAACGACTCAGAGTTGCTAGTTAACTTGGCCCTCACGCAGGAACGCCGAGACCTGGCAGCCATCAGCGAAGCTCGATACAAGAAACAGATGGAAGGTTATTACAACCAACGAGTTCGAAGCGTCACCTATCGGCCAGGAGACTATGTCTTCAGAAACAACGACGCCAGTCGGCAGGCGAACCAAGGCAAACTGGGACCTAACTGGGAAGGCCCATACCAAATACTCGAGGCTCATGAAAAAGGTTCATACAAGCTAGCTACTCTGGAAGGGAAACCTGTCCCTCAGACACTGGAATGCTATGCAACTAAAGAAATGCCACATGTAGGCACAAGTTTCTATGGTTTTCAGTTGTAATCATTTGGGCATTCGATAAGTCCCATTTTTAATGAAATGATAAACATATCATCTTCGTCATTTTATATTTTTCTTTTAGATCGTTATAAATAGGCAAAGAAGGCAGGGCCAACACAAACCCTGCCCTAGGCGCTTCGGCGCCGAAACTCGTAAGAAGGTTATCCGAACCGGGTTACACAGAAAAACATTAATTTGTTCATTTCTCACAACTCAATAAAGTGGTCGACCGGTGTGCTCACAACGGCCTCGATATATAGGCCTTTTGACCGAGCCGGACCACATAGACTATAAGTATTATGGTCGAACCTAGGTTATATTGCGCAAAATAAATATTCAAATACAAAGGCATGCATGCCGAAACGAGGACATAGTCCAAACAATTCAAACATTCATGTAAAAACGCTATAGCTGACGAGCATTAGTCGTATACATTTACACATTCGGAAGGCCGAAGGCCAACCCCAATACTTCTACCATAGGAAATTCTACAAAATCACAAACACATGCAATAAATAAAATACACAATGTATTTCAAAATTATTTCCATTAATACAAAGGGACCAAAGTCCATTACAGTACATGCGCTTTCGCGCTAAGGAAAATGCATACAAATTACCTACAGTAACATATTTCTGCTAGTAATGCTTGTAGGCTCGCCTTCAGTTGGAGGCTCCGAGGTACCTTCGGCATCAGGGGGTAAATGTTGGTCTGGCATTACACGCCTTAGGTCCTCCAATGTCTTGTTGGTACACAAGGCCAGATCGTCGAAATAAGGATAATGAACAGCGAAGTAAGCCTCGGCAGTTCTCTTAAGAAGTTTGCCTGACTCCGGATTGTATCTCTTTCCTTCCTCTTTCGGCTTACCCTGCTGTCCCAGCTCATAACCTTCCAAAAAACCCAAGTGCCCCGCCCGGGCGGCCACGGCATTCTGAAACTTGCCCAAAGGCAGCCGATACTCCTTGCTGTTAGCAAGCCGAGCCATCACCCAGTTGAAACCCTCCTCTATCAGCCATTGGCGATCATCACCAAGCTGTTTGGCGAGTCGTTGCTCACCAGCATACAAGTTGGAGACCCTCTCTTTCTCCTCCTTTAACTTGGCTACTTCGGCCACCAGCCCAGCTTTAGCAGTAGCATCGTCCTGCCGACCTTTCTGAAGGTCAGTAATAGCAAGACGAGCCTCTTCAAGTAATCTCGACGTCTCAGCATGAGACGCCAGAGCGTCGGCTTTCTCCTTCTGCAAAATCCCCATCTCCCGTTCAACTACGCCGACCCTGGCCAAGGCCGAAGCAGCCTTCTCACCTTCAGCAGTCAAGGTCTTGATCTGACCCTCATACTCAGCAATTTTATCCCTAGCTTCACGCAAACCCTGACGGCGCTCCTCGGACCGAGCCTTCGCCTTTACAAGACTAGATTCCAGGCGAGCGTTTCGGCAGATCATGTTAACCCCCGAAGCATAGGCCATGGTCAATTTCACTTACGCCTTCCGGCGAGCTTCGATGTGGTCATCTAGCTCCAGCTCCGCCACCTCACCCGGAGGTATGGACAAGCGGGCAAACTCCCGGCATAACTCCACTGAGTCAAATTTCGACTCATTCTTCAATCCCCAGTTGGGATAAAAAATGTGGCCCCGAGTGTTGTCATCCATTTCGGTGACGGGCTCTTCATCAGACGCCTCCACAGTTGGCCTCTCAGTCGACATGTTGCCTCGACCGATGTCCTTCTTCATCTGGGACAATTTACCCAAACCACGAGCTGTAAAGCCACCCCTCGCCCTCAAAATGGGATATTCCTGCATACGACGAACGAAATCATCAAACGCATCATCAGACATAATCGAATGCAGAGGCTGGGCCGAGACACTTACAATAGCGGTGGCCGGGTCGAATGTAGCCTTCGCCTTTCCACTCGAGGCATAGCCCTCCACATTCATCTCAGCAGTTGGAGACAACCTTTGCGCCTCCGGAGATATGACATCTTCATCAACCAATCTGAAAGGCGACTCACCACCAGCAGACTCAGTGGCCGAAGCAGAATCCTTGCTACGAGACGCAGCATGCTTCGACCTAGACCTCTTCACCCCCTTACCTTCACCACCCTCGGCTTTGCGTTTACGGTCGTCACCCTTACCCTTCTTGGCAGCCCTCTCTTTCGACCTATCCTCCTCCATGTCAACAAGCTTGTTCGTCGCCCCACGAACATCTTTGCCAGCCACTGTAGTTTCACCCACCTTTACAACAAAATCCTCATAACGATGCTTCGACCCAACATCCACAGGGGTCGGCTCATTTTCATCCAAGGGCACCTGACCCTGTATCACTTCTTCATCATCCTCCAAATTAATGAACTCCAGCAAATCCATCACTGCAAGGGCAAACAAATACATTAAGAAGACAACATAAAGCCGAAGTGACATACATGTAACAAACTACAAACAGGGCATACCCTGGCCATTAAGAAAGAGGGCAGGCTTTCGAGTCAGAGACAGCCAATTTCGGCTCAACCCAGTAAGGATCAGAACCCTCTCAGGATATTGTACCAGCGGCACCTGTAATGCAACGAGCTTCGTCACTATGTCTTCGTCAAAGGGCAATTCTTCAAGGCTCCTCTTCTTATACTTCGTCGGCTTCCACGGAATGTCCCCCAAACCCAGTACTTCTTCGGCAACAAAGAAAAATTTGTCTTTAAAGTCCTTCAAGTTCGTCGGTAGTTTCGTCAAATAACGAGGGCTAAAGGTCCCGTCCTCATAAGTTATAGCTCGTTGCTCGAAACAGAACCAATCGCCTTGGTGTGTCAACCGGTAGAAGGCATGAAATTCACCAATAGAAGGTTCGGCGTTCACAACCCTACAGCAGACCTCGAAGTGTGTAACCCGAAGAACCGCATTCGGGTGTAACTGACCTATGTGCACACGATTGTGCTTAATCACGTCCCGAAAAAACTTCGTTAAAGGGAGTCGAAGCATTCCGGCACTAAAATGCTTAGTATACAACCCTATCTTTCCATCAGGGACGTCCTTTATCGAATGCGTCGCCGTCGGCAACACCGGTCCAAGCTTCCGAGATATACCATACATCTCGCAATGCGCCTTTAACCCGTCCTTCGTCAACACCGAACGGAAGTCCCTAATACCTCGTCGGGACGACTCTGCCGATCCACCTTTACCCCCTTTCGTGGCCATGATATGTAAACAAGAAAATCAAAAACAGAGGATATACGTACCAGTGAAAACGACAATAGCAGAAGATGCTAACGAGCACGGCAGCGAGACAATCAGATTTGATCTGGTAGCAATGTACCGAAGTCGAAAGGCAGAGAGAAGAATGAGATCGAGATAAAATTGAAAGGTGTAAAAGATAAAATGAAACCGTCGACCAGTATTTATAGGACGGGTGCAACCTTTCAGTTACCCTCGTCCCATCAATCGTCGACGGCCCGACACGTAAACCCTACAGTTGTCGCCCACTTGCTTTTCGCCCAAACAGGCCCATCAAAGCCCATTAGGCGGCCCACACAGCTTTCGGCGCCAGGATTTGGCCAGTCGACATGCAACTTTAGTCCGATGACGAAGTCGAGACCATCATACATCGGACTGGGGGGCTGATGACGTGTGTATGTTCAGCAAACAATACAACACACGAGGTTCGACCTGAATAAGGTCGACCACACATCACGGTCGAAGCTAACTTCGGCCACGCAGAGGTCGAACCCCCAATCACCGTATGAGGGTCGACCATGCAGCAGCTACATCCATCCATGTCACCTGCCGAAGCGATACCACGAAGGTCATACTCCGGCAAGGACA
Organism: Deinandra increscens subsp. villosa; assembly: GCA_039602395.1. Lineage (NCBI taxonomy): Eukaryota > Viridiplantae > Streptophyta > Magnoliopsida > Asterales > Asteraceae > Deinandra > Deinandra increscens. Next base: position 12,043,709 of record JBCNJP010000025.1, on the reverse strand, counting down.
TGACACCCTGACTTATGTACAAGTACATGCCTTCGGCCAATGACAAATGTCGAAGTACTTGACAAAGGTTGCTTCACTTCGGCCAGTCGATACTCGACCTACCGAAGTTCGCACAACAGACCAACGCTCACACGACAATGTCAGAAACATTCCTACAACGTTGTTACGACCACTAACGGCCTCCACTGAGGGGACACAAGGACGGCCACGTCAGCACGGATCGTACATTTCAGTGGTAGGCGCATAATCCAGAGTAAGACAAGGATTGGTGAGTATAAATACTCATCAATCATCAGGTAAATAAACAAGTTCACGAAACCCTAATCTTCTACATTCTTCTCTTACTCACACCGGAACCCATACTGATTCTCACGCCGGAGCTTGGTCGCAGGACACCCTGTCCTGCACTCCAAGAACAACGGTTTGTTGTTTGTGCAGGTTCCAGTAAAGAAGACAATCTCCATCATCATTCGTTCATCCTTGTAGTCTATTATCTTCTTCAATCCGTCCTAGAGCTCCTATCTGATCATTGAAGATATCCAGATTCTACATTATGCGTTTTTATGCTTCGATTTTAGTTATTTGTTGCCCTAATCTTATTTCTTCTTGATTTTTGTTGTTTGAGTAAGGTTTTGTATTTTATTGTTACTTTGTCCATGCTGATTTAGTGATTTTGTTTTGGCTTTTTCAGCTTCTCAACTGCTTTATAGGTCGATGAATTGCTTTGTTGTATGTCATAAGATTATAGGATTTGATACTTATCTTTTAGGTCTTTCAGCTTCTCAACAATTTTATGTCTCGATAAATTGCTTTGTTGTAAGTCCTGAGATTATAGGATTTATTAATCACCGGAATAGGTATTCGAACAATTGTTGGAAGAAGTTGCTCATGTATTTTAAGTTCTTACCGGTTACCTACATTCAGGGAGTTCTATTATAACAATTAATTGCAGTCTGACTCTATGACCAGTAGTTACAAATCTCATAGATATAAATTACCTAAGAGATGTTTGATTCATGAATTATTAGGAATAGCTTTAGCCCATTAGCAGTAATGGTGGTTTTAGTTTAAAATAATGGTAGAACCTAGCACCTTTGTGTTTATTATAGAAGGTTGAATGAGGCTACCATTAAAAATAGTTATCTACTAATTTTTATTCTATAATTATGCATGAGCTACTAGGATTTGTGGTGTTTTCTAAGCTACATCTAAGATAAGCTTATTGTTAGATTAGGATGTGTCATAAAGATGTGTATAGAACTGCTTTAAAGACTCATTGAAGACATTACGAGATTGTGGTTAAACCTTATAGATTGTCCATTGCATAAGATACTTTTTATCTTTAATGGATATTACCATTCAACGTTTTGTTGGTCTTTTATGGTGACGTATTGGTTTACAATAAGTATTTTTGATTAGCATTTGAATCATTCGAGGGCAGTTTTATTAATAAAGGAGTTGTCCCTGTTAGGTAACTCAAATATAGTTTTGCAGGCTCTTTATTGAAATATTTAGACCACACAATTTCAGATCATGAGGTGACCATAGATCCAAATAATTTATTGTTCTTTTTGCTTTTTGATATGTGGTAGGATTTTAGTCATTTATGCTATGTGCTTGCAATCTGTTTACTAGAATCAGAGTTTATGTGTAAGATTTATTGGTTCTTTAAGCTCTTTAAAAGATGATTCTATACCTCTGATGTTCTGGTAAATCGTTAAGTATTACAGATGTGTTGTTGGTACAAGTTTATAGATTTGGTCATGTGTGTTTTAGGTAGGTAATCTCTGTTTAACTAAAATAAACTTTTGTGAACAAAATTTGTTGCGGTTCCTATAACACTTTCAGCTGGTATGTTCTGAATGTTTTTTTCTTTGAGTAGCATTATCGTTGGTTGTCAATATATGTGTTTTTTTTAGCTGTTTACTATCTTTAAAAAAATGTTTATAGTTTCTCTTTACCTAATTTCTTTGTTAATATTAAACCTTCAGCTGTCATTTATTTTCTTAAAATATTGTTATTTACTTTAACACTATCTTTATAGGTATTAATTTTCATTATGACTAACCCGCAGCTTGCTTTGATCGTTCATATTTAACAGGTTTACATAATAACAGGTATGTTGAATTATTTTATTTTATTATGAATGTAGCTGATATAACTATGTTTCTTAGGTTATGTATTTTATTGTATGTTACAACTTTTCCAGTAGCAAAGTACACTTTAGTATTCCTTTTAACTGCTGATACTGCATTTATGTTCTTAAACACTTTTATTCGTCTTCACGTGCTTAGTTTCAGATTTTAGCAATTTCACTACATGGCTGCTACCTGATAACAGGCTGTCTGCGCAAATCCCTTCACATATCAAAGACCAGTAAGTTATCCTATAAGCCTTCAGGTTGGTCCTGCTGCAACAATAACACATATACCAGATAACGGTTCAATTCCCAAAGTCCACTTTGAGTTCTGCAGCCACGATAATCTTGACTTCTACAAGGACAATAAAAAGCTGGTCGTAGGTAATCAACGAATTATGTTACATTTTGCCAGATTATATTACCATCTAACCTCAGCTTTTTATATGCTGACTACATTATCTTCTCTTACAGATTACATTGGTCGTCTTGATCATATCCAAGACTTGATCAGCAACGCCGGCAAACCATACGTCCTTTTAACATTGCTGGACACAACGTACATTCTTCCTTGTCAAATCCGCACTAGAATATACATTATTATAATTTGTTTAAGCACTTTTTAACCTGCACAAATAGAGTGAGAATTTCTCTATAATTCCTTTGCCTGGCAGCTGTGGTAAATACAAATATTTGATTATACAGAATTTTGTACAGTTTAAATACCAAATAAATATTCTTTCACTTCTAAACCTAGCTTTTTTCCTCTCGTAGTAACTATTTGAGGTAAGCTATTAAAAAGAAAATTTAATTGCCTCGCACACATCTAATTTTAAACAATCCTTCTGCATTCTTTACTTATATCATTTAATCTTTGCCTCTAAATGCTTTAGCCAACAACTATCATATATATTTGTTTTTAAAGATTCAAAGAAAAAAATGATCTTATAATTTTATGGTGACTTATTTACTGATACGTATATACCTGAAACAGCGACAAGCCTATCGTTCTTACTGTTTGGAATGATATAATGATTATACCATAATGGTTTGACAGACCATCTCTAAACGCTGTAACTTTTCCTGCTATAATTGCAGATGCTTCCGTCAATGTGACTACATACCACTGTACAAACTTCTTTTGCAGTCTAATTCCTTTTCAAAAAAGTTAAAATTTTAATTATATTTTGCATATTATAAACTTGCCTTCTATATCTACTACACACTTATTAGACTATTTGATATTATCATTGTACACTAAAAAAAGGTCGTTACAGAGGCATTCGGAGAAAAGCCATTACCAGAAAATCTTGTGTAACTTTTGAAAATACAGCCCCGTAAGTTCTCTTTGTTCTGTTTCAGTAGCCAAAACAACTAATAAATTATGTTTATATTATGTTGTACGACCTACGAGACACACACGAACTTAGTTTGCTACAAAACAACAGCCGCTATAATACAAAGCTGCAGATTTTGGTTGTGTTATACCTGCAAATTATGGTTGTGTTATACATGCTGTACTACTATAAAAACGGCCGCCGCAACGCGCGGCCTGCTCTAATCCTAGTTATTTTTATCGTTCAATGGAGTACTTATATATGTTTCTTGTTAATTTCCAATTACGTCAAGTTATAAAATAACTATTGTTTATTAAAAAACTTAAATTATAATTATTGTCAAATAAGTATATTAACTTGCAAAAATAATTTTATCCAAATTATTTCAAGTTACAAAAAAACACAAGTTGATAAAATAATAACTATGTTTTATTTTCTATACTTATGCAATTATGTATAACTTTAGTTAAGGTTTATAGTTATTGTCCAATAATTATAATTAACTAATTTTAGTGAGTTTTAGTAAACTATAAGTTTTAAAACTCTATAAATAATCATGTGATGGAAAATAATAATTTAAGGTTTATTACGTCAACACGTTTCTCGTTTAATCATTTGAGAAATCGTATACTTTTGATAAGTATAAGATACGATTAGTTTCGAGTCTAAATATTTAGTATTCTAAAGATAATAGAAATCGTTTCAATATTTTTTATAAACTAACATATTTATTTCTATTTTCAGAAATCGTAGTTACCATTTTTGTTTTAAATGATTTTTATGACACTTGCACTTTATAGGTTTTTAAGTAAATGTATAAAATAGACTGTCAATTCGTTTCACAAGATTAAAATATATTGTTTGGTCGGTTGACATTATCTTGCAATTATTGCATTTTTGCGTTACGTATATCGCCGCATTGATCCCAGATTACTTGCTACGCAACGTCCTTTCATTTCTATCACTATGTTTCATCAAAACTACTAAAAAAGATATAAAAATATGTCCAAACTCAGATTTGATCTTGTTTATATTTTTATAAAATTTTGATGTTAAAATCATGTTTTAACTTATAAAATAACATTCTTGCACCTAGTCTTTTATAACATATATTTAAGTCTATATTTAAGTCCAAGGAATGTGTCATAAAGAATATATGTTATAAATGACATTTTTGCTAGATTTAGTCACAAATATATAATCCATTTTGGGTATTTTATTCACTAAATCCACTAACACATTTATGTGTTAGGATTTTGGGTGTCTTAAGTTCTAATAAATGGTAAGTCCTTCATATATTATCCATACTTATAATATATCACTTGCAATAAGTTAATGGATTATATATACTTATGAACATATATTGAACATTGCATCATGAAATAGTTCATATCTATATCTTGTAGTAATTAGTCCATATTATTACAAGTGTGACATCAAATATGTATACAATTAACACAAACAATTCATTACCTAAAATGGTCATGACTAAATAAAACTAGTCAAGATTAGCTATAATATACATTCATGACCTAGAATGGTCATGACTAAAACAATTAGAAAGGTGATTCTTCATGTTTATTAACTTGATGGGTTTTTGTTCTTTCAAGATCACAATATTATTATTAGTAACAAAATGAAAGGAGAAAAGAAAAATGGATCCTATTTTGTATATAATACTCCTATAAGTGTAGAATATCCAAATGTTAAGTTTCTTAATACTCACACCACACATTGTGACTAACTTTAAGCTTCATAAGCCTCACCATGTGGTTAGGTCCGAAGATATTACGTAAATAGTGAGATTTTCATGTTCAAGGTCGATTACTTCCATGTATTAAGATTTAGAAGGTAGGTTAATCATCAAGACTCGAGTGGGTTTTTATTTGGGTGTTAAAAGAAAATGTAGTAAGCACTACGTTAAAATGTGGCTTTGGCCACGGTTTTTAATTTGAATGCATAACCACTGTTTTGAAAGAAAAAAAAAACGTGGCCAAAGGTAAGAAACACTAGTATTAGCCACACATATTTTGTACCTCTGGCCGAATATATAGCCTTTGGACCCTCTTAGCCACGTATTTTTTTTTGTTTATATGACAACAACAATCAGGTGCAGTTGCTTTAACCACTGTTTTACAAAAACATGTGGCACTTATTTGTCACACTTAAAGGAGAGTGGCGAAATGCACCAAACGGCCACGGCATTTTTATGATTTTTTTTAATCATGTGACCAAAAAGGAATGTATGGACACGCTTAAATAATGTTGTGTGCCGGAAGAGTAGATTTTATTACTTAGTAAATAAAAAAACAAAACTATTAAGTATATATTATGTGTGGCTAAATGTGAGCAATGGTCCCTGTTTTTACTTAGTTATGTGGCTAAAAGCTAGTACATATGGCCGCTTATACTAGGTTGTGTGACTAAATAGTAGATAACTAATGGTCACGGTATGAAATTATATGTGTGGTGAAAGGTAATGTTCCGAAAGGTTATAAATATTCATCCGGAATGAATGTTCTTTCGGAAAAATACATGAATCTTAATTTTTTCGTTGCAAATAGATTTTTTAATTATAAATCATCCTAAAGAACTCTAGTTCATCTGGTTCTACTCTTCTTCTTCTCTAATGAATAACTAAAATTGATCCTGTTTAATTATAAATCTTCTCAGTCCGCCAAGACAGTCAAACAGTTGTCTAAAAATGTCATCTGGTTATGTTCATCTGCTCTCAATCCAGATGAACTCTTCTTCCTGAGGATTTCTAGTTTGCCCGGTTTTGTTCTTCTTCCAATTTACTGAAGAAGTAAAATCTATCCAGCTTATAACTCATGTCAACCCAGTCAATCAAAAAATTATAAAATGTAGCAAACAAGGCTTGAACCTGGGTCAATAAAAAAGAAAGAAACACACTACAAGATTTAGAAGAACCATTGAGACAGAAGTGTTAGTTGGTTATATTTTAACGAGAACTTGTTAAATTACTCCCATCACATAAAAATAATTGATAAACAAAATTTGTACGGCTAAAGGTAATAAATAGACATGGTAAAAACAGGATTTGCGTGGTTAAAGGTAATAAATATACACGGTTATCGTGGCCTGACCTTTCCACTTCTTGCCACCATAGCTGGTAGCGTTGTCTGACCTCCTTTAAATTTCCACTTTCTTGCGACCAAAATCTTCTGCACGAACGTACTTCCTGATCATCAAGAATCCTCATCTTCTCCTAAAAAAAAACTTTGATTAATAGATACCTTTGGTAAACAATGGAGGATTAGGGGTGTTAATGAACCAACACCCTACAACGACAAGACTCCCCGTAAGTGTATTTTCACTCAACAATGGCTGTAGGTTTTTTTTTTAAGGTTTTATGTTTTTTAATTACTTACTCTCTACTCCGCATTTGGGTTTTTTATGGGTGGTCGGAGGTTTACCCTCAAGATCCATCACTGCGGCGATTTCCACCGGAATGCCGCTGCCAGGATGTGTGAAAGGGAAAGGTGGATTATGTCGACTATGTCGACATTCGCAGATTTGATTGTCATGATCTGAATAAAAGGTTGCAATACCTAAACCACATATCATTTGGCTATTTCCTCATTTACTGGAGGATCCCACCTCTGTCCATCACAAATGGGCTTGAGTACGCTGATTTCATGACTAACGAAGTTGTAGCGGATATGAAACTTCATCTCCAGGGACCAGAGGGGGAGAGAGAGTTGGATGTGTATTTTATCCGGAATAGGGATTCCACCTACACCTCCGAGTTTGGGCCGAGATTGCTGCCTGGTCAAAATATGTTTCCTGATGACAGCAGCAGCAGCAGCAGGTTCTTTGATGATGAAGACTATATGTCTGATACTAGGTCTTAGCTAGTTAAATAGATCTTTGTATAGGATCCTGATGAAAATCTTTGTATATATATATATTATATATATATATATATATATATTACCCTATATATACAAACCTCAACCCATTGTACCATTCATTAAACATAATGTACAATCATCTATTGCACACATGGTACAGGTTTTACAACACGATGTACAACTCACTCTTACACATGAAAGAAGGCATTTTCCATGTATTTGGTACCATTGATATTGCTGTCGGTACAACATCATATGCGCCCAAGAAATTAAAAAATAGGAGGCGGTTGGTTGTGGGCCCGCTCCTACTCCACTTTCCTTTTCCAACGGTTGACTGTGGGCCAGCTCCCACTAACTCTCTTCTCTAACACCGGGATTTCTGGCCCTAGGATTTTCTACGGCAAGGAAGAAATTAAAAAGTAAGAGGCGGTTGGGTGTGGGTCCGCTCCTACTCCACTTTCCTTTTCCCACGGTTGACTGTGGGCCAGCTCCCACTAACTCTCTTCTCTAACACCGGGATTTCCAGCCGTTTTCTTCTCTATCACCGGGATTCTAGGATTTTCTACGGCAAGGAAGAAATTAAAAAGTGGGAGGCGGTTGGTTGTGGGTCCGCTCCTACACCACTTTCCTTTTCCCACGGTTGACTGTGGGCCAGCTCCCACTAACTCTCTTCTCTAACACCGGGATTTCCAGCCGTTTTCTTCTCTATCACCGGGATTTTAGGATGTTCTACGGCAAGGCACAATAAATGCGGCAGACGATTTCGTGTGATTTCGTGGATAAACGATGACCTAAACAGAGAGTTGTACACTGTGCATGATGGTTGAATCGTCCTTCGTCCTTATGCTTAGTGGAGCTATTGTCCCTCTCGCCATATATACAAAATTCATTGGACTGAAATTCTTCATACCGCTCTCCATCGATTACATCCTCCGGTGAGTTTTACTTCACTTTGCCTGCCTTCATTTTCATTTCAGTTAGTCAATTCCAGTTTTATTTCGTTTGGTTCATCGCTGATTGAGAAACAATTGGACCTTTTTTAGGGGTATAGCATGTGTTACAAGCTTATAAACTTTTGGGGTACAAGTTGTCTTTGCCTTTGGTTCATTGCTGATTGAGAAACAATTGGACCTTTTTTGGGGGTTTATTTATTGTTCGTGGTTCAGTTCTACCGACCTTGGGGTGTTCTTCATCATATGATTTGCATTTTGGGGGTTAAATATTGTTCGTGGTTCAGTTCTACCATCTATGTTTATTTTCATTAAATTTTCTTTATGTTCTGTGGTTTCAAAGAGTAGATGATAAACAAATTATTTTAGGGAAGTTGAGACATAAACAATCAATCCATGGTTTCCAAACGCCTATACTCACATGCTTACAGACCATTCATCGTATTTGAGTATTTGAGAGATAGGAATTTACAAAATCACAGCCTTGCTTGCTTTCATGATATATTTTTAGTTTAGTCATGTGTTGATCTATCAAAAACTGGGACTCATCGTTGATCTATCAAAAATTGGGACTCATGTAGGATGGTCTTTTTGTTAGTAATAATGTCCCCTCTTTCAAGAGCCATGTGTTGATCTATCAAAAACTTGAACTCACTTTTTGCACCAGTGAGCTATGTGTTGATCTATCAAAAACTTGAACTCACTTTTTGCACCAGTACCTGTGTGTTTTTATTTCATAATGCTCTATGAAAATGAGGAGCACAAACAGTTTTTTATGTTTCCTGAATGACCATGTTAGGGTCTTTTTTTTTACCTCATAAGATGTTGGAGGGTATTTTTTGAAGGGGCTTGGTAACGTCACCTCTTTCAATTCCCTCGGTTCCTTTCGCTTGCTATTGTATGTTTTCACTACACATGTTATGAAAAAGGGTTTCCTAATTTTAGATGCTCATGATGTTTTTGCAGGTTTTACATTGCTGTGCTTCGCTTTGTGCACCTTTACACTCTCGAGGTCTTCATTTCTTTGCTGAAATACTGTCATCATCTTTACTGTTTCTCTCCCCTTTCAATATGGGCTGTTGTTACACCTTATACTTTCTGTTGTTATATGCAGGCTCTCTCTGGATTGTATTGCTCTCTGTAAGTTTCTGTACCCTTATTAGAAGAAACTGTTTTCTTTGGATCTTAGTGAGTTATTTTCCTTATATATTTCTTTGTCGCTGTTTTGTTGAGTGGTGATGCCACATAGACTTCAACCCACTCCTGTTGAGTGGTAATGGCACATAGGTTACTTTTTTGTTCTGTTACGAAAATATGAATGTGAAACATTAAAAACCCGAGAAAACAATCCAAACAATTGAAGTTCTTACATCTGAACAGTTGGTTGTTAGGCATATTCGTTGCTTCTGTTTTTGTTTATGGCCTTATCGTTAGTGTCGTTTTTACTCATGCATTTATCTATATAGTTATTGTTAGTTTAGTCCATGTTCTGTAAAGGCTGTTCATTTTCTTAGCGTGCCTGTTACTATATCTATATAGTTATTCTTGGATCAGTAAATGTTCTATAAGGCATGTTCACTTGGTAAGGATAATTGTTAGTATGTCTATATAGTTATTATTTTTAGTTTAGCCTTCAAGGCCAAACACTTTATACCTATTCCTGATAATCCTGTAACACAAAAGCGTATGCGTGCCACCATCGCCACTGCCGTTGGTTCCTCATTTGTGCCAACCTCTTCGCATGCTGAAGGTGATAGCTTTGTCCCCGTTACTGTTGGTCGTGTGACGCGTAGGCGTTTGAATAGTGGTGTTGCTTCCTCATCTGTGCCAGCCTCTTTGCATGCCGAATATGATAACTCTGTTCCTGTTTTGCTTGGTCGTGTGTCACGTAGGCGTATGGGCAGTGCATATGCAAACTCATCTGCCACTTCCTCTTCGTCTGATCAGCTTGATAGCTATGTAGACCTGGGCAGATGTGATCAGGTATGCGAATTTTGCGCTGCCACTTTCTGGTATGCTGAGCGCCTTCGCTCAACGCCGGTTGGCAAACGTCCTAGATATAGCATCTGTTGTAGGGGCGGCGCCGTGAAAATTAAATATCCAGTGAACCCACCGACTGCTATCAGAGAACTTTTCAACGATCGTGCTTTCCTTGCAAGTGTTCGTGCGTATAATTCTATGTTCGCCATGACATCGTTTGGTGCTGAAATAGACGATTCTGTCAACGATGGGAGGGGCCCACCTGTGTTTAAGGTTGGTGGTCAGGTGTCTCATTGGTTGGGATCTTTATGCCCAGCCTCTAATGCCAAGCCGTCTTTTCTTCAGCTCTATATATATGACACTGCTAATGAGGTGTCTAATAGGCTTAATCATTTCTCTTCGTCCCAAAAAAGAAAATTGTTGCCCAGCGTTGTCAGAACCCTTATAGGAATATTAGACCGTTGTAATCCTTTGGTCAAATTGTTTAGAAATGCCAGAGATATGTGTAGCTCTACCACAGTTCCTGATTTTATGGTCCGTTTGTTCCATTCTACTGGCATTCATCCGTATCAGGCTCCCGCTGATGGTACCCTTGGCGCTATTGTATACGACAATGACCCTACTGCTAAGGACTTTGACATTATTATTCGCACAAAGGACGACTGTCGTCAGCGTGTTAACCACTTGCATCCATCATACATGTCGTTGCAATACCCCTTGTTGTTCCCGTTTGGTGAGCCTGGTTGGTGTTCAGATTTAAAACAAAATTCCCCTCCTGCAAAACCCAATAAGCGGCTGTCAATGAATATGTATTATAGCTACCAAATTCATGATCGACCGGGTGTTTACACACTACCCCTTCGTGGTGGCAGGCTTTTCCAACAATACTTGGTAGATGCATATATCTCTATAGAGCATAACAAGCTGGATTACTTTGCACAAAATTAGAGTGACCTACGTACAGACATTTTGAGAGGCGTGGAGGATGCAATCTGTAGAGGCGACACCGAGGGCCGTGATATTGGAAAAAGGGTTTATCTTCCATCTTCCTTTACATGAGGCCCGCGGTACATGTATAAACATTACCAAGATGCACTAGCCATTTGTAGAGTGCATGGGAACCCGCAGTATTTCATCACATTTACCTGCAATGCAAACTTGCCTGAAATCACGAGGGAGTTGGCAAAGACGCCATTGCTTGGACCTCAGGATCGTGCTGATCTGATTGCCTGAGTTTTCGAGATGAAGGTTGATGACTTCATTAATTTTCTCAAAGAGGGCAGGCCCTTTGGTATTGTGGTTGCAGGTATTTGTACATCTGTTATTATTTCGTCTATTCCATTTGTTTAAATTCAATTGATCCTCATAGGCAACCTGTCAATATCCTTTTAGATCTGTATACCATAGAATTCCAGAAGAGAGGCCTCCCGCATTGTCATACACTTTTATGGGTCGCAGAGCCGTTCAGAATTTGACATGCTGAGCAAATTAATGCATTCATTTCTGCTGAGATTCCAGATAAAGAGGCAGAACCAATTCTGCACAGAATAGTCGCAGACACTATGATTCACGGTCCATGTGGTTTGCTGAACACCGGTTCTTCTTGCATGCATAAGGGCACTTGCTTAAAGAAATTTCCAAAACAGTATGAGAATGTCACAAGGATTGACGATAAGGGCCATGCCTTTTATAGGAGAAGAAATGGTGGGCCAACTATAGACAGGGCAGGTGGTTCTGTTGATTGTGGGTTCGTGGTTCCATACAACAAATGCCTGTCATTACGCTTTCAAGCACACATTAATGTAGAGAACTGTGGCTGGAGCATGATGATAAAATACCTCTTCAAATATATTTCAAAAGGACCTGATCGAGTTAGATATTCAGTGACCTCTAAACAAAATGCGAGCGCGCCGCAATCATCAGCCAGCAACGATACAATAGATGAGATCCAAAAAAAATTTGATGGCAGGTTCATTTGTCCACACGAGGCCGCGTGGCGAATCCAAAATTTTCCTATCCACCACAGAGATCCTGCTGTGCAGGCTCTCTCTGTTCATCTTCCAAACCAGTAGAACTAACCTTCAGGGACCATAATTTGCTGCGGGAGGTGGTACGGAACCTAATGTAAAGGAAAACAACGTTGACCGAGTGGTTAGATGGTAACCTAAGAAATCCTGATGGCTGACAGCTAAAGTATGTCGACTACCTGAAAGAATATAGATGGGATTGCTCGGAAAAGACCTGGATTCGAAGAGCAACAAAGAAAAAGCCAAGTATTGGTAGATTGGTTTATGTGCATCCTACTAGTGGTGAGCTGTTTTATCTTAGGATGTTACTCAATCACAGAACTGGTTGCACATATTTTGATGACATAAAGACTGTTTCAGGCATTTTTCAAGAAACATATCGTGCTGCATGCGAAGCTTTGGGATTAATTGGGGATGACACGGAATGGGCGCTCACATTTCAAGAGGCAGCTCTATGGGGAACTCCTGTCGAGTTGAGATTCCTTTTTGTCCAAATGCTTTTGTTTTGTGAGGTTGCGAATCCTGTAGTTTTGTGGAGCGAGAATTGGCGGGCAATGAGTGATGATGTTGTGCAGCGTATTAGCAGGAAGACTAATGTAGATCCAAGAAACATCCCAGAAAATGATGTTCAGCAACAGATACTGTATGAGCTAGAGAAGCTACTAAACACGAGCTCATCGTATTCAACACTTTCTAATTATGGCCTACCTATGCCTGAAGGTGATCTTCTAGAGCTTATTAATAACCGCCTACTAATGGAAGAGCGATGTTATGATAGAGGTCAGCTTGCATCACAACACGAAAGTTTTAGGGCCTTTATGCATCCGAAGCAGCTAGAGGTGTATGAATTAGTAATGCAGTCACATCACAACAAAACCTAGGTGCTGCTCTTTATATATGGTCATGGAGGCACCGGGAAAACGTTTTTATGGAACACAATCATTAGTGCTATTAGATCTTCAGGTGACATAGTTTTTGCAGTTGCTGGATCAGGAATTGCGTCTCTGCTTTTGCCATCAGGTCGCACGGCCCATTCAAGGTTTCAAATACCAATCGATGTGACCGATGAGGCTATGTGTGGTTTTAAAAAGGATAGCCCTTTGGCAGGTCTGCTGTGTTAAACTTCTTTAATAATATGGGACGAGGCTCCAATGACGGACATAAAATGTTTTGAGTGTTTGGACAGGACATTACAGGATGTATTAGACAAACCAGGCATCCCATTTGGTGGCAAGTCTATACTGCTTGGTGGTGATTTCAGGCAAACTTTACCAATAAAGCGGCGTGGCGGTAAGGTAAAAGTGATTGCTTCTTCTTTGGCAAAGTCACACCTGTGGCAGTATTTTAAAATCATTGAACTCACACAGAACATGAGGCTGCTAAGGCATGGTATCTCAAACATAAAGAAAGAATCAATAGCACGCTTCTCACAGTGGTTGCTCGATGTTGGTGATGGCAGGCTGGGAACTAACTCAATAGGTGCAAGCATTGAATCCAAACAAATAGATATACCCGAGGAGCATTTGATAGTATGCGACGATGATCCGTTGTTACAGTTAATACAGTTCATATACGATGAGACGACGTTAACAGCTCCAAGTCTCCAACAGCGCTGAACCTATCTGACAAAGCAATTGTTTGTCCCAGAAACATCACCGCTAATGAAATTAATACGAGGGTGCTGCATATGGCTCCAGGTAACACCTCAACCTATTTAAGCACGAACTCAATCACTCCAAGAGCAAATGATGGCGGTAACAGCGAGATGCTCTACCCTGTAGAGTACCTAAATAGCCTCACCTTCTCAGGTTTGCCTGCTCATTGCCTAGAGCTAAAGGTGAACACACCTGTCATCCTTCTACGGAACATAAATCAGACATGTGGTTTGTGTAACGGGACACGTATGATTGTCACACAACTGCTAGCAAGAGTGATCGAGGCAACGATAATAACAGGGACATACATAGGAAATAAAGTCTATATACCAAGGATTACATTTCTTTATGACGATAAGGAACTGCCATTTATCTTTAGAAGAAGGCAGTACCCTTTGAGGCTTTGTTATGGAATGACAACTAAAAAAAGCCAGGGTCAATCTCTGTCAAAAATAGGTGTATACCTCCCGCAGCACGTCTTCAGGCATGGTTAATTATATGTCGCCTTTTCTAGAGCAACATCACCTTCAGCTCTGAAAGTGCTAATAATACCTGATGAAGGCTCTCCCAATAATAAAACAACAAATATTGTCTACTCAGATTTCTTACAGGAAATAGAAGATAACCAGGTCTCCTCACTTAAAAGTTGGAACAAACCTGTTTTTTATAATATAAAGAAAAATATTCTTTTAACTTCTTTATGTCTTTCTTCTTAACTGTTTGTTTCTACTATTTATAATGCATGATACACATGGCAGAGAACATGGGCATACCTCAGATAATTGTAGGGGAGGCTCCGATTCAGATTCAAGTTAGGGTGTTGCATAAGTGGAAACCATATAAGGATGTAGACCTTTACAACCACCTATTGGTTGACAAATCTGCGAGTCAATCTCACTGAACTTGGCAATATAATAAAAGTGTCAATTAGTTTAATATGAACCTAATAGCTTTCTAATAAAAAATAAACAGGGTAATGGAATTCAGGCTACATTCTATTCAAATGAAGAGGCAGACATGGACAGCCTAATTACAGTCGGGAAATGTTATGTCCTAGACAGGTATTGTGACATCCGAGAATTTCAAGGTTAACTTCCGTTAGACAATCTCCGTTAGTTACGTTATAAGTGTTAACTTAGTAACTAATGCTTAACTAGGCCGAATACGTCCACGACCTTTGGTTGATCACCGAACCCGCCCATATGTGTTATGTGTTCATTTATTTATAGTTATTATGTGCAATGTGATTTAAATACATGATTTAGTATTATGAATAGCATGACAATTCATGAACCGTGCTTATCTTGCTTAAAAATGTAAACTGGTCACTTTTGGTTTCCAGCGAAACTACGGGCGAAACTATAGTGTCGCCCGGTAGCCAAACCATGGACTTACAGAGCCAGTTTCGCTTGGCCAGCGAAACTGCCAGCGAAACTAGCCCCTGTTATATAAGGACATAAAACCCTAGAAGCCCCATTTCTTGCACCTTTTCTCCAAAAACACACACACTCTCCTGAAACTTCTGGACCAGCTGATTCCAGCCAAGAACCACCAAGAATCAGCCATCATCTCTGAGTTGTGAAGATCATCCATCGATCCTAGAATCAACCGTGAGTCCCATGAACCATTTCTATGTGTTTTCTATGTGTTTTCTATGTGTTTTACTTTAAAGCATGACCAAACCTTCATGAAATCGTGTATTCTTCTGAGATAATGTTTAGGGATGCTAGATCTATCATAAAGTCAGTAACTTTACGTTTGAAATCAAACCATAATGAAGATTCATGCTAATTAGGTCATTTTAGGTTTAAAATATGCTTTTGGTGATTTGATGATGAAAAACCCATGTTTAAGGTGTTAAAGCTTACTGTTTTATGTTGGTAAATGATCATGCATGCTAAATATTGAATCACATGAAGTATGGAAGCTGTTAGGTTGATTTTTAGGCTGATTTGTGAGTTTTTCGCGACCAGCGACACTACGTGTTCTCCTGGGCGAAATTATGTAGCGAAATTATGTATATCTTCATCCAGCGACACTATGTAGCGAAACTGTAGTGTCGCCGTGTAAACCAAGTAGACCTGCTCGGACGAAACTACCGAGCGAAATTCCCTGAACGAAAGTTCAAACCAGTTTCGGGCGAAACTAGGCTAGCGAAACTGTGCCAACAGTTTCGAGCGAAACTAGCCTAGCGAAACTGTGTCATCGGGTATTGCCTAGCGAAAGTGCTGCCCGTGCACACAGCGAAACTGCCTAGCGAATTTATACTAGCGAAACTGTGACCAGACCTAAACCCAAACTTGTGCAACTTATTTGAATGTTATGCTATGACTTACATGATTATGCTATGATGAAACATGCTATGATTTCTGTAATATGTGAAACCTTGTTTATGATCAACCATCGGTGTCGTGTGTCGTTATGTCGTGTCGTAGTTCCAACGTGCTATGTTATGGGCCATAGTGACGATAAGTTAATGATTAGACACAAAACTAATACTTAAGACCTAAACGTGTTCATAGGTCTTCCTTAAGCAATAATTGGATTAATTAGCAAGTGTAGCTGAGCAACCTAAGGTGAGTTTCACTAACCCTTTAATTGTGAGCCCGTTTGGGACACAACGAATGAAGTTAACGAAAAACAACGCTGACATTTTGAGGTATTACCAAATGGGGTACCTGTTATGGAAGTTGGAGTGTTTTATGGGGAGCACTTGCAACTGTCCATCCTTGGGGTTTCAATTGAAATCCGGAAACGACCATTTTGACACTTAAACTCTTTTTAGGATTTCAAATGAAATCCAGAATAAACATTTTTAATATGACTAGTGTAGGTTAAAGTCTAAACCAAATGATATCACATGATTTCTAAGGATGCCTTAAAAACTTAAAAGTCCTCAATTTAGTACTGTTGATCTGAGAAGCGAGGGGATGTTGGGTAGATCTACTGAGGGTTTGACAAACCCTGCTCCGCGGTACACAAATGTGTAACTAACCGGTTGGAGGCCGAACGGAGTTCAATATCAGCCTGTTTTAGTTGTGGGCCTCCCATATGGGACACAACTGGAGGCACCAACCATCGGCAAATGCCGAACTTTGTTACGTCAGCTTTCAGCCCTAGTACGACTTCCTTAGTGCATGGAAACCGGATTAGCTACCCGCGATATCGGTTGACCGCTTTAACTTTTACTTAACTAGTGCATATTCGGTAATTTAACACTTGGCAATGTTTTGCAAATCTATTACTTATTTATATGTTGATGAATACGATTATGAGACCGGGCCAATGCATGTCATGCCCACCGTGAACTCACCAACCGTTAGGTTGACACTTGTGTGGTTTTCACTTTTGCAGACCGTTGAAGAGTATCCACTGGAGGTTGGCATGGCACAAGAAGATACTTACTTTTATTTTAAACTAAATTCGGGAATTTAACGACAATTTATGTTTTGTAATTAAAGCACGTGGTTAGTGCTGAGAGACTTATGTTTTTATTCCGCTGCGTATTTTAAACTGTTGTATTTATGAACATTGGACTTAACTCTGATTCGTTTAGTATTTGTAACTAATGGTTGTGGTCCTGGTTTGTTCGCACCCCCTTAATGGTATAAACTCCGTTAGTGGTTATTTGGGGGTGTGACAGATTGGTATCAGAGCCATAAGTTGCAGAGAACTGGAATCATTTTGAAAAACGATTTGGAAACTGCAACTTGAAACCTTAGTTACAAACGAACAAACAAATTCCCAAAACCAAAAATAATTACGTGCCAACCTGGGATACTCGCTCTGCTGTGTAAGTAAATACTTCGTACGTATATATATATATATATATATATATATATATATATATATATATATATATATATATATAGACCGTGTCTAGGTAGTCTAACAGAAAACCTTAGGGAAAACTTTCACACACGAACACGAAATGCGAACGCGAATACGCACACTATTCCGGGGGAAAGCGACAACGAAACGATGCTACACGTTACGTCCTGATTTCTACTACGATGACTACGCCGAAGGTGACTTTTATGGGAAAGCCGACTTTCGACGATAGCCTTACGACTTACGACGTTCTCCGACGACGCCTCAATTTTGCACAAAAGTTTTTCTGGACTAATAGTGGAATAACGGGAAATGGCAACGGAAATGGAAACGACAGAGGAAGAGCCTTCGTCATGGGTCAAGGTGAAGCCCGCAACGACGCCAATGTGATTAATGGTAAATTTATATTGAATGGTTTCTTTGCTACTGTGTTATTTGATTCTGGTGCTGAAAGAAGTTTTATTTCCACTAAGTTTGCTAGACTAATTAATGCTAAACCGATTGACTTAGATGCTAAGTATGTGGTAGAATTAGCAAATGGTAAACTTAATGATACAACTCAGATAGTTAAGGACTGTAAGTTAGAACTAGCTGGCCGTACGTTAGGAATCGACCTTATGCCTTTCCCGATTGGTAGTTTTGATGTCATAGTAGGAATGGACTGGTTATCCGAAAACCGAGCCGAAATTTTATGCCAAGAAAAAGTGGTTCGTATTCCACTCAAAGAAGGTGAAGTGTTAACAGTTCAAGGCGAGAAAGGTGGAACAGTCACCGGTATTATTTCGTTTCTCAAAGCCCAAAAGTGCCTTCGTAAAGGTCACTTCGCGATCCTTGCAAACGTCACCGACACGACACTTCCCGAGCGTAGAATCGACGACTACCCGATAGTCCGCGACTTCCAAGATGTATTTCCTGATGATCTACCTGGTTTACCTCCATTTCGACAAGTCGAGTTTCGGAATCGATTTAGCTCCTGGAGCCGCTCCGATTGCACGCGCACCTTACCGTTTGGCGGTAAGCGAACTCAACGAACTCTCCGCACAACTTCAAGAGTTACTCGACAAAGGATTTATTCGTCCAAGTTCGTCTCCATGGGGAGCACCGGTATTGTTTGTTAAGAAGAAAGATGGAACGTTCCGAATGTGTATTGACTACCGAGAGCTTAACAAAGTTACAATCAAGAATCGGTATCCACTTCCTCGAATCGACGATCTCTTCGACCAGCTACAGGGTTCAGGTTACTTCTCAAAGATTGATCTACGGTCAGGATACCACCAACTTCGTGTTCGCAATGAAGATATTTCTAAGACTGCTTTTAGGACTCGATATGGTCATTACGAGTTCCTGGTTATGCCGTTTGGGCTAACCAATGCACCTGCGGTATTTATGGATCTGATGAATCGAGTGTGCAAGCCGTACCTCGATAAGTTTGTGATAGTTTTCATTGATGATATTTTGATCTACTCCAAGACAAAGGAAGAACACGAGAATCACCTACGACTTATCTTGGAATTACTCCGCAAGGAACAGCTTTACGCCAAGTTTTCAAAGTGCGATTTTTGGATTTGCGAAGTCCAGTTTCTTGGACACATTGTTAATCAGGAGGGAATTCATGTCGACCCAGCTAAAGTGGAAGCTATCAAGAATTGGTCTACTCCAAGAGCGCCGACCGAAATCCGACAATTTTTGGGACTTGCCGGATATTACCGAAGATTTATTAAGGGTTTCTCGCAATTGGCTCAACCCTTAACGGCTTTAACGCACAAAGGAGTGCAATATAGATGGGGTGAAAAAGAAGAACGCGCGTTTCAAACTCTTAAGGACATGTTATGTTCAGCTCCGATTCTCGCGTTACCCGATGGGGTTGACGACTTTGTGGTCTATTGCGATGCATCCATTCAAGGACTCGGTTGCGTGTTGATGCAACGAGACAAAGTAATTGCCTACGGGTCCAGGCAACTGAAGGATACTGAGAAGAATTATACAACGCATGATTTGGAATTGGGAGCCGTTGTATTTGCACTTAAGATTTGGAGACATTACCTCTACGGAACAAAGTGCACAATATTTACCGACCACAAGAGCTTACAGCATATCTTTGAACAAAAGGACCTCAATATGCGACAACGAAGGTGGGTCGAGCTATTGAATGATTATGACTTAGCGATTAAGTATCACCCGGGAAAAGCCAATGTTGTGGCTGATGCCTTAAGCCGAAAAGAGTATGAAAAGCCTCGACGAGTACGAGCGCTGCAACTTACCATTCACACGGGATTGCCGGACCGGATCCGCGATGCCCAACGAGAAGCTTTGAAAGAAGAAAACTTCGCAGCTGAAGCACTGCGTGGTGTAGATGGAAACTCCGAAGTTAAGACCGACGGACTTAGATACTACAATGACAGAATTTGGGTTCCTTTACTTGGAAATCTCCGTGAGCTCGTGATGGATGAGGCTCACAAGTCAAGGTATTCGGTGCACCCTGGATCGGATAAGATGTACCAAGATTTGAAGAACTTGTATTGGTGGCCGAATATGAAAGCCGACATTGCACGATATGTGGCTAAGTGTTTAACATGCTCAAGAGTTAAGATCGAGTATCAAAAGCCTTCTGGATTATTGCAACAACCAAAGATCCCAGAATGGAAATGGGAGGATATCTCCATGGATTTCGTAACGGGATTACCTCATCGATCTAATCGACCAGATGCGATTTGGGTTATCATTGATCGACTAACCAAATCTGCACAGTTTATCCCAATGAGAGAAAGTGACAATATGGACAAGTTAACAAAGCTGTACATTGACCGAATTGTGGCACGTCATGGAGTGCCTAAGACCATTATCTCCGACCGAGATCCTCGATTTACTTCCCGATTGTGGCAATCTATGCAAGAAGCACTGGGAACCAGACTGGATATGAGTACAACTTATCACCCGCAGACTGATGGTCAGACGGAACGAACTATTCAGACTTTGGAAGACATGCTCCGAGCTTGCGTTCTCGACTTTGGTAAAGACTGGGAGGCTCACCTTCCGTTGGTGGAGTTCTCCTACAACAACAGTTATCATTCGAGCATTGGTGCAGCACCCTTTGAAGCTCTTTATGGCAGAAAATGTAGATCGCCCGTGTGTTGGGCCGAAACAGGTGAGAAAGGACTCACCGGACCAGAAATCATTCATGATACAACGGAACGGATCATTCAAATCAGAAAGCGGATAGCCGCAACACGTGACAGACAAAAGAGCTATGCCGACAAACGCCGTAAACCTTTGAAGTTCGAAGTAGGCGACAAGGTACTATTGAAGGTATCTCCCTGGAAAGGTGTGATACGCTTCGGAAAGCGTGGAAAGTTGAATCCTCGCTATATTGGTCCATTTGAAATCATTGGGGAAGTAGGCCCGGTGGCCTACCGTTTACGACTCCCTGCCGAACTCGATGGAGTTCACAACGTGTTTCACGTCTCGAATCTGAAGAAATGTCTGGCTGAAGACATCGAAATAATATCCTTTGGAGGAATTGGAAATTGATGAACATTTGAGATTTATCGAGCAACCGGTAGAAATCATGGGACGCGAGGAGAAAGCCCTCAAACGTAGCAAGATTCCGATTGTCAAAGTTCGATGGAACTCAAAGCGTGGACCTGAATATACTTGGGAACGAGAGGATCAAATGAAGAAAAAGTATCCTCACTTGTTCGAGCAAACGTCCGCGGAATACTCAAGGTATGATTTAATTTTGGGGACCAAAATTCCTTTAACAGGAGGAGGATGTGGCGACCCTAAAACTTTTGCTTTCTTTCCCCAGCGACGACAGCCGACGCGGCTGCAAACGCTACCACGCAAGAATAATTTTCGGGACGAAAATTCCATTTACAAGGGGATGATGTGACATCCGAGAATTTCAAGGTTAACTTCCGTTAGACAATCTCCGTTAGTTACGTTATAAGTGTTAACTTAGTAACTAATGCTTAACTAGGCCGAATACGTCCACGACCTTTGGTTGATCACCGAACCCGCCCATATGTGTTATGTGTTCATTTATTTATAGTTATTATGTGCAATGTGATTTAAATACATGATTTAGTATTATGAATAGCATGACAATTCATGAACCGTGCTTATCTTGCTTAAAAATGTAAACTGGTCACTTTTGGTTTCCAGCGAAACTACGGGCGAAACTATAGTGTCGCCCGGTAGCCAAACCATGGACTTACAGAGCCAGTTTCGCTTGGCCAGCGAAACTGCCAGCGAAACTAGCCCCTGTTATATAAGGACATAAAACCCTAGAAGCCCCATTTCTTGCACCTTTTCTCCAAAAACACACACACTCTCCTGAAACTTCTGGACCAGCTGATTCCAGCCAAGAACCACCAAGAATCAGCCATCATCTCTGAGTTGTGAAGATCATCCATCGATCCTAGAATCAACCGTGAGTCCCATGAACCATTTCTATGTGTTTTCTATGTGTTTTCTATGTGTTTTACTTTAAAGCATGACCAAACCTTCATGAAATCGTGTATGCTTCTGAGATAATGTTTAGGGATGCTAGATCTATCATAAAGTCAGTAACTTTACGTTTGAAATCAAACCATAATGAAGATTCATGCTAATTAGGTCATTTTAGGTTTAAAATGTGCTTTTGGTGATTTGATGATGAAAAACCCATGTTTAAGGTGTTAAAGCTTACTGTTTTATGTTGGTAAATGATCATGCATGCTAAATATTGAATCACATGAAGTATGGAAGCTGTTAGGTTGATTTTTAGGCTGATTTGTGAGTTTTTCGCGACCAGCGACACTACGTGTTCTCTGGGCGATATTATGTAGCGAAATTATGTATATCTTCATCCAGCGACACTATGTAGCGAAACTGTAGTGTCGCCGTGTAAACCAAGTAGACCTGCTCGGACGAAACTACCGAGCGAAATTCCCTGAACGAAAGTTCAAACCAGTTTCGGGCGAAACTAGGCTAGCGAAACTGTGCCAACAGTTTCGAGCGAAACTAGCCTAGCGAAACTGTGTCATCGGGTATTGCCTAGCGAAAGTGCTGCCCGTGCACACAGCGAAACTGCCTAGCGAATTTATACTAGCGAAACTGTGACCAGACCTAAACCCAAACTTGTGCAACTTATTTGAATGTTATGCTATGACTTACATGATTATGCTATGATGAAACATGCTATGATTTCTGTAATATGTGAACCCTTGTTTATGATCAACCATCGGTGTCGTGTGTCGTTATGTCGTGTCGTAGTTCCAACGTGCTATGTTATGGGCCATAGTGACGATAAGTTAATGATTAGACACAAAACTAATACTTAAGACCTAAACGTGTTCATAGGTCTTCGTTAAGCAATAATTGGATTAATTAGCAAGTGTAGCTGAGCAACCTAAGGTGAGTTTCACTAACCCTTTAATTGTGAGCCCGTTTGGGACACAACGAATGAACTTAACGAAAAACAACGCTGACATTTTGAGGTATTACCAAATGGGGTACCTGTTATGGAAGTTGGAGTGTTTTATGGGGAGCACTTGCAACTGTCCATCCTTGGGGTTTCAATTGAAATCCGGAAACGACCATTTTGACACTTAAACTCTTTTTAGGATTTCAAATGAAATCCAGAATAAACATTTTTAATATGACTAGTGTAGGTTAAAGTCTAAACCAAATGATATCACATGATTTCTAAGGATGCCTTAAAAACTTAAAAGTCCTCAATTTAGTACTGTTGATCTGAGAAGCGAGGGGATGTTGGGTAGATCTACTGAGGGTTTGACAAACCCTGCTCCGCGGTACACAAATGTGTAACCAACCGGTTGGAGGCCGAACGGAGTTCAATATCAGCCTGTTTTAGTTGTGGGCCTCCCAAATGGGACACAACTGGAGGCACCAACCATCGGCAAATGCCGAACTCTGTTACGTCAGCTTTCAGCCCTAGTACGACTTCCTTAGTGCATGGAAACCGGATTAGCTACCCGCGATATCGGTTGACCGCTTTAACTTTTACTTAACTAGTGCATATTCGGTAATTTAACACTTGGCAATGTTTTGCAAATCTATTACTTATTTATATGTTGATGAATACGATTATGAGACCGGGCCAATGCATGTCATGCCCACCGTGAACTCACCAACCGTTAGGTTGACACTTGTGTGGTTTTCACTTTTGCAGATCGTTCAAGAGTATCTACTGGAGGTTGGCATGGCACAAGAAGATACTTACTTTTATTTTAAACTATATTCGGGAATTTAACGACAATTTATGTTTTGTAATTAAAGCACGTGGTTAGTGCTGAGAGACTTATGTTTTTATTCCGCTGCGTATTTTAAACTGTTGTATTTATGAACATTGGACTTAACTCTGATTCGTTTAGTATTTGTAACTAATGGTTGTGGTCCTGGTTTGTTCGCACCCCTTAACGGTATAAACTCCGTTAGTGGTTATTTGGGGGTGTGACAGGTATGCATGTAAGCATGCTCTGATAGTGCTGAGGGTAACCGCACATCCTGCGTTGATCAAACTTAGCAAGAATGACTTGATCACTAAATTGGAAGATGATCATACCATACTAGATTACTACTTTGATTTCTACCCATTCAAAAACTTGAAGCTCAGGGAGGGTATCCACAAGATACTAACAGGTATTCATACAAACTACTTCATATACAACTCTTTCAGTTGTGTATAAACAACAAAATTTTTACAGGGTATAACATTATCATTTCTAACATTGCTAATACCTATGGATGATATGTATTAGCCCTCATACCTGTGTATATTAATTGTCTTCGCCTAAAGCCGTCTAATTTTTTTTAACTCTACCAGCTCCTCTAATACATCTATTAACTTTCATATAGATGCCATTGGCAAAGTTGACGATTTGGAACGTGTGGAAACAACTGCTGACAATAGCTTGGTGCGCCTAAAGCTAAAGGACATGAAGTATGTAAAAAAAATTATAATACATAAACAAATTAGTTGTTTTGCACTGAAAACCATAAATAGCCTCATTTATTTTTCATGCAGTGACAATGTAGTTGTGGTGGCGTTATGGAAGGAAATAGCAGCCACAATTGATATCGAGTCGCTTGCAGCAACAGACAAGCCAATCATAGTGGCAATTGCAGGGCTGAAAGTCATGCCTTTTCACAGTAATACTGCTAACACAATCGGTGCGATTCAGTTGCAATCATGCTCAGGAACAAGAGTTTGTATTAATCCCAAGATGGATCTTGCAAGGGAAATGGCCACCCGGTAAGCAACGACACCTGCTAGCCACATATGCAAAGCAAAATCACTGATACATGTTACCCATTTCCAAACAAATTACAGGTTTAGGGGTACTGCGACACCTGATAGGGTCCGCTTCACGCCTAAAAGATCAGAGAGAAACAGAGTGATCCTGTCTGCTTTGTACGAGCAAGATATGAAGGCTCTGACAATAAGTGGTAATTTTTGTGATTATTAACTTAGTAAATAACGACAATGCATAGAAAATATTAATTGCAAAACTGACTACGGCAGGAGGACAAGTTCACCTGCGTGGCAACCATCACGCGGCTAACCCCAAACCGCAATTGGTTCTATGCATCCTGCGAGCAGTGCAAGGTTACTTCATCAAAACAGTTGCATGGCTGTTCATGTCCTAAACATGGAGACATCTATGTGAAATACGCGTAAGCATAGCTCTTTGTGTTTTTTTCCTAGGTTTCATGAAGTAGTTATTCAGGGTCTCATCTATGTGAGTTTCCTTTTAAGCCACCCTAAAATTATGTTCTTAATCATTACATTGGAAACAGGTTTTGTGTTAACTTCACAATCGAAGATGCGGAAGGGCTGGCAGACATCACTTTGTTTGAGCAGCCTATGGTAGCGATTGTCGGAGTCAGTTGCGCCGACATGGTGACAGCCCAGGGACACTCCAACGCAACGGTTGTACCAGATACAGTTAAGGCAATAATATGGGTGAAAAAAATATTCCAGCTGAAGAAGTCCGATAAGGCATTCAAAAACAGCCTTCAATTTGTTGTCAACAAGATCTTTGATCTTCCCCAACACGTTGAGTTTAGTCCCGCCAGCACAGATGCTTCTTCAAGCATTGTTGCTGGACCTGCAACTAATAAGGAGAAGGACATGGACAAGTCGCATGTGAAGAGAAACATTCTAGAGGACTTAGGTGATTTTTTTATATATATTATTTGAATTATAAGCCTAACACAGGGGATCATACTAAACTGGCAATTTATAAACAGAAAATGCAGATGGGCCATCCAAAAAACTCAAGGGCAAGGATGCCATATGATAGATGTTTAGCTATGTGGAGGAACAAAATCTTTTGACTACTCTTTTTTAAAGGCACCAACTACTAACTTAGCTAGAACCTACATTTTGTGCATCAATACTATGTATGTAAAAAGATATATGTATTAGTAGTTGGTATATGTAATAGCCTTTATAAAGTGTCTTCTACAAACATATGATACATGGTAGCTTTTGGCAACATCTGGGAACTATGTAACAAACTTATGCTATGAATGGTTTTCTATCAATTATGTCAAGTTAGCATTTAATGGGTGTTCTTCAGTGTTACTGCATCACAAAACTCAGCTTTGACTTCCCAAAGTCAACTGCTCTCTAAAATAGTGAGTTGAAGTTTTATCAATAGCTCATGGTTTATTTTTCTCAGATCTGCATATATAAGTTTATTATGGTACCTCAGGTTTTATTTTTCTCAAGTCTGCATATATATGGTTATTATGGTCAGTTTGACTTCCAAAGGTCAACTGCAAACTCTATTGGTGTATAAGGCTCTAAAAATCAATGCTTTATTTTTCACACACAGATTATGCTTTGGTGTTTTCCAAGTGAATAAGTTGTCATTTAACAATATGAACCGATAGTTTGTATAAGAAATCTACATTTAAAGGATTGTTGTACCCAATGCTATAACGTATCTTTTGTTATAATTTTCAGCAATATTAATATGAATGGCAGCTCACTTGGTATTATACATAGATATATATGCATTCTGTCAAACACAACTGACTTTGGTTTATGTTTATCTATATTTTGGAAGTAATGGTTAGATTTATCCTTATATTTTTGCATGGCTTTGACTTTGAAAAGTCAGCTGTTTATGTTTCTTTGGTAGCATGGTTTTTTCCCTTAATCCCTATGAACCATTGCTGTAATATTATTAGCCTGCAATAAGTAATGGTTATGTTTATGTTCATTTTTTGGACCTATTTGACTTTAAAAAGTCAACTGTCAATATGAAGCCTAAATAGAAAACTAGAACCTATTCACTTGATCTGCTCTTGCATCTGTAATAGAGAAATGCAACCTTAGGTGTATTATGCTATCATCTTAGTTTGATACACTTTTCATTAAATAAATTTTACATTTATACATTCTATTTGGTATATGCTATACAATTGCTTTGATTGTTTTGCTCATTTTAGACCACACGCCACAATAAAAACATAGATGGTGCATTACTTCACCAAGCATAGTAATACATTACATTAATTCTAAATATATAAGACTACATTGGTACATTACAATGGCAAAAACTATAAAGAAAACAAATCCAAATCTATAGCTCTCCAAACCCTTCTGCAAGCGGATTTGTACTTTTCGACGCCATAGCTCGCATAAACTCATCTTGCCACGCGATGACGCGCTTTTTATCATGCTACATCATAAAACAAATTTAGATTAGCATGATTTTTTCCCTAACAGACTTTTTAAAACGGTACGACCCCGCGGCGAAGCGCGGGTCGTCCAACTTGTATATATATATATGGTAAGGATCATATAAAAACCACATTTTTTTGCGAAAACCTAAAAACTAATACTAAAACACTTATAACTTATTCATACGTTCATATTTTTTAAAAAAAATTGCACCAAAAACCTTATAATTATGAGTTCTTTAAATCTGAAAAAAATAAAAAAAGTTTAACGTCTCGTCGTTTTTTTATTAGTACACATGTGCACTAATAATAAAACTCATACATATAGTACGCGTTAATATTTTTTTTAGAAAAATCGCACCACATACATTATAATTTTGTTAGCTTTTCGTGGTTTTTTATTAGTGCGCATGTGCACTAATAAAAAAACACTTTATACGTGTCGTATACATTAATATTTTAAAAAAGAAATTGCACCATAAATCTTATAATTGTGTTATCTTTAACTATGAAAATAGATTTCACGTTTGATTTTTTTTTTAATTTTATGCTACATATGTGCACTATAACAAATAGTTATAGTGCATATGTAGAATTATCATTAGTTCTATAAATTTTTTAGTG
Source organism: Deinandra increscens subsp. villosa (assembly GCA_039602395.1). NCBI lineage: Eukaryota > Viridiplantae > Streptophyta > Magnoliopsida > Asterales > Asteraceae > Deinandra > Deinandra increscens. The sequence goes on along the minus strand of JBCNJP010000025.1, from coordinate 12,015,597 downwards.
TTTTTACATGTTTCTAACTTAAACAATATTTTTTCACACAATTCTCTTTGTGTAGTACTAATGAAAATGGTGCACATGTGCACTAATAAAAGAAAATTCGAAATATCATTTTCTTTTCCAGAATCAAAGACAATGGAATTTTAAGATTTTTGGTGCAAGTATTATAGAAAAATATTAACGTATGTAAAAGTTATGAAGGTTTTAGTGTTAGTTTTTAGGTTTTCATAAAAAAAAGAGTTTTCGCAGGATCCTTACCCATATATATATATATATATATATATATATATATATATATATATATATATATACTAGCCGTGTGCCCGCGCGTTGCGGCGGCGACAGTTTATAGCGTGTTATTTATCTTATGTTTGCGTGTTTAGTGGCAACGACAATTTACAACGTGATATTTGTTTCAGTTAGCACGAAAAGGGCGCAACAACAATATATAATGTGGTACATGCGAGTTTGGGGGCACCGAAAATTTACAAGACCCCATTTAAAAGGTTCAAATTTGAACTTTCTGCAAAATGTGGTAAAGTTATTATGTGCATGTCAAAACGGGTTGGGTTGGGTTGTTTGCCCTAGGAAGAACTTTTGGTGAACTAATACATGAAATATGATTACAAAAACTTTTATTTGAATAGTAATATAATTATATTAAACAAACAAAGTGACTTAGAAGGTCCACTGCTAATCGGTCATTTGTACCCCAAGAAAGTCCACTGCTATATATTTTCATTGCCAATTCCTACCCCACAATATCCAGTCATTAACCCCCTTTAAACAAACCATCTATCACCTTCTCTTGCACCAATTTTGTTCCTTGAGCCTCCCTTGCTAGCTGCATCCAAGTCTTCACTTATAGGTCTTTTTCATGACCACTGTTTCCTTTTGACATAATTTGTATAGTTCCATCCAGTAACAATTGACAATTTAGTTAAAAGGTAGTGTTTTTATTCTTGAGTTGCCTTGATGATTCAAAAGTAACATGGATGATGATTCAAAAGAATATCATGAGTTGGTTGACTCAAAACTCAAAATATATTCACACAAATTACTCTGAACTTTAAAATTATTTTAAATATATGGACCGCAACCATCTTAAATAATGTCATCGATCTGCACACCCGGATCAGACATGACTCGGACATTCCAGTTAGCCGAGAGCGCACTCCTGGCCAAATCATCTTTCGATCGTATCAAGCAAGCACCTGCAAATATTAAAATAAATTATTCCTTACTAAAATGTTTGTTCTTAAACTGTGTGACAACCATATTTTGTATTCTTAAAGTAGAGCGCCTACAAAGCATAGATAATCCTATTGCATTTATCTAGCCACTCCAATAGCAGACACATCAATGTAATCAAATCTACAATTATGCAAAAGGCATAATATCAAAAAGTTATAGTATGGAGTCATATACCTGGTACTTTGCTAGCATAACCTGCAACATCAGCTATAACCAAATCAGCATTAATAAACGATTGACAAAGTTTTTTTCTCTGACCTTCAATGAGATCTCAGAAACATTTATCAAAAAATCAAACACATTATTTATCAAATCTTGAACTTAGAGATGTGAAACTGATGGCATGAAGCTATCATTTTCTATGGAATATATGCATCTTTTAAGTATACTTTGCTTCTATCTCCCTCTTATAAAAGAAACTATTAGATGCCTGAAAAATATTATCAACTCACATGTAGATGTAGAGATGCGGGCTTGTCGCATCCACTCCACCAGGAACAATAAACAGCAGATAATGATCTTGGTAACTTGATAAGATAGATGATTAGTAAGTAAAAAGAAACAAATGATCTTCCAAAAACTAAATAGTAAATACCAACTTACATGAATCATCAATCATCGTTATGTTATGATCCTTTTCATTATGAGCTAGTTTCGAATCCGAAAGGATCTATGAATTCTCAACAGCCTTCATCCTCAGATCCTTGATTCCCAGCAGTTGCTGACTCTGTATATATAGAACCCAACGAATTCGATTTTAAAAATGGATACATGAATATAGTTGAATTCATGGCACTAAAGTCTAATTCATTGCCATTATCATCCGCCTTGACACTCTGCTCATGCTACGGATGTTTATGAACATACATATCCATAATGAATATAAATTCTGTTACCTATCCAGATTTCGTTAGTAACAAAAGCCCTGCACAATCACACAAACATGTTCGGCTACTCAATCATATAGGAACCCCCAAAAGAACTATAACACACAATATATTAAAAGCACAAAGTTGTACTGGTTAAAACTTGGATTACCCTGCTAACACTCCTTTTTTAAAAATATATTAAGATATAGAGAATTCAATATAACCACAAAAATAATAATCTTTTTTTAGATAAAACGATTTAAGGTTCCAAGCATTTTAGTGCACTTTGTACAATTTTTTACCCATTTGACCTAACCTGCTTCCTTGCTTATGTTTTTTTTTTCTTTTACCCACAACCAACCTATTTTCACTCAAATGGTTAAATCATCATGTCTATTAATGTGCCAGTACCTTTATAGCGATGAGCTTCTCAGGAGTAAAAGTCTTGACATATTCCTTTTTAGCCTCCTCTTCAACCTCATTTTGATGCAAATAGATTGGATGCTTCAATTCACTCCTATAAATGAAAACACAATATCACAAACATGTAATAGCCTATATATCCCCTATTGGGCAACCATTTTCCACCAAAATGGTTGTTAGCATGTAGTCATAACAAAGTTTAACAAAAAAAGGCTTCCCAATAGGTTATTGTTATTACACCCCAGTGCACGCTTCTTTCTTAAGGTCGGTCTTCAGTTTCAACCTCTTCTCGCCGCCATCCTCTATTCCAGATGAAGACATTTTTCCAGCGCATATCGGGAAAGAAAAAAAAGTTAAACATCATCGACTCTACCAAACATGGCTGTTTAGTCCTCACCTGGTGTATATAAGTTGTGAAGTATCTTTATTGTAATGTAAATATAGATATAAAGTTATAAACCAAAGAGATAGTGGACAATAGGTGGTAATCAATCAAAGAAACCACGAACACAAATAAGTGTGTAGTAACATGTTATACCCAAAGAAAGCAAAAACTGCTTCTTTCCTTATCTTCGATGTACACCAGTAAGGTTTATTGTTTTCATCATCTATATTTTTGTTTCACAATGTAGTGGTTCAATGAATCCATAGAGTTGTTTATCTCACATTGCCAGTGGTAGTCTTGCATACCAAATCTCTAAACTATATTCTAAATTTCAATCAAAATTCTATTTGAGGTGAGTTTAAAAAAATAAAAAGGAATTAAAAAAAAAGCTTGTCTAATGAGCATATTTAACTAAGTGATATATATCATCAAGAAGTCTTATGATGAGATAACCTACTATGCATTACCAGCCATTTGACACTACAAATTTGGTAGTCAGAACCGAATGTCTAATGACACTTTGTAAAACCTGCAGCAATAGAACAGAAGACGATGCAAAACTTGTTACACTATATATGACTGTAGTTAATTAATTAGATCATGTAGTAGGTTATCTCATCTAATAGCTACTAAAGTTTATTTGATACGTAATAGCGCATCCTTCTAAACAGTCTATGAACAGCTTAAAAAAATACATGTATTAGTTAAGAAACATGTTTATCGTTATGCCTGAAGTTTGTTTAGGCCTCATCAGGTTCAAAAAGTACATGTTGCATAGATGTTGAAAGAGGATGATAAACAAAGCTACTGAGATTATTTGGATTTTTATAGGTTCAGCTGTAGTTAAAACTTATCATTGCAGCAAGGTTTAAAAATGGTAACTTGAAGCTTCTGTTTGTAATTCTGATACTGACAATACTATTTATACATGTTGGATCAATTTATTGAACAACATTATAAAATGGATTCAAATCTTCACATAATATAAGAGGATCACCGTATTATAACGCCAATGTTTGACCCGCAAACATTTTCTTCTTTGATTTAAACACTTCGTCAAGAAAACTCTGAAATCATTATAAAAATGTGGTTCATTGTAACTAATAACCTGCAAAAAAACATAATTAGCAGCCGGATCTATATGTACATTTGGTACATACACAAACAGATTATAATGTGGTTCGTGAATCGTGATAGTGAGAGGGTTGTTGTAATATTAAGGGAAAAAGTGGTTAATTCTGGTGAATAAACCTTCAAAGAAAGAACTCGAGTTTTATAACAAACAACAAAATTGGTGATTCATTAAAAAAGGATGCAAGAACATCATTTTCTAACAAACATCAATGGTAAAAAAAAAATGCTCACATTACAACCAAGCCAGGAAAAACTTTGTGGAAACCTACAAAAAAAACAATAATAGTGTGGGACAGATATCATACCTCGCAGTGGTGTCTTTTGGCACACCAACACATCCAATACTTTTGATAATCATAGAGCTTAAGAACCTCTGTTAATTTCTCTAAGCTTCAACCTCACCTATTATCACAAAACCAATCACAATCAGACATACAATTTAATATCCTTTTGACAATAAAGTGAGTCTTAAGTACCAGGTATATATACTCAACAGTATTGAGAGATTTCATCATGTTTTTCCTTCTTGTTAGCTGTCTTTTTGTCAACTTGAACCACTATACCAACAATGATGAAAATAAGCTGTCATTTTGGTTTGGCAAGAAACTAAGCAGAACTAATGCAACACTGGTTATCATACATAACACGAAGAAAAAAAATGTCTATATCACTTATACTCAATGGTTATCCTCTGATTTTAACCCAGCCTATCACAAGAAAAAAAATGTCTATATCACTTATACTCAATGGTTATCATACATAACACGAAGGTATGATAAACTGACTTGTTCTCCAACAACGTTTAGAACAGGCACAAGTCTTATGTGTATTAAGCAAAAGCTTCCAGCAGCTAACAAAAAGGAAAATTAAACCACACAAACATGAGAATCGTTGTAACAAACCCTTGACACCAAAACGAAACTTACCAACACGATATGAGAACTGGCCAAGAGCCTCAATAAATGGCATTGTTTAAATATCCCCTACAAGATGAGATGATTCTTAGACTTAAAAGCCAAAAGAATCATATAATATGGAGATTTTATGGCCGATAATTTACATATAGTAATGCCCAATTCAATGACACAAAATTCAGGTGGCCCTTCCTGCAATATTAAATATATAAATGAATAATGAACAGCGATTACAAACTTCAAAATATTTCATATGTAATAACTAAAAATAGCAAAATTCCATTGTAGAAATTTAAAACCTCAACAAATATCACCATGACAGCACCTTATTGTTGTCTTGTTATAGTTTTGTTTCATTCCTATATGCTACTATATTATCGTTGGAGGATTAATCTTGAAATTAAGATAACACTTGTTAGCGATTAATCTTCATTTTTTTTCACATGTAAAGCCATGTATTGTTACCAGCTTACCGTGTGGATTTACCCTTGTCATTATCTTGATATTCTTTATTAGAATGGATTAAACCTATAAGAGTAAAATTAAACTCATTATTGGAATTAGTTGGTGTGTATAGAGATATAGAATGGGGGAAAATTAATAAAACATACTTTGGGGTACCTATATTATGCTGATAGTATAATGTTTATAAGAAACAATATAATTTGTTTAAGTAGTTAAGTCCAAAATAAACCATCTAGCATGAACAAGCATTATAAGAACCTTTTGATGATTTTCACTTTGACTTACAATTTAGGAGCTCCCCTTTTCTCTTCACCTCTGTGTTCTCCTTTCTTGACCTAATTACATGAACAAGCATACATTAATAGAACTATAGAAGTCACAAGTCTGCTAATTGGTTTCTAGATGAAGATTCATTCAAAACAAACACAGTTGAACATCTAATTCATATGTTAATTGATTGAGACATCGACAAACAAATTTACCAAATAAAGTACATTAAAACCCCAAAACTGAAACCTGTATACGACTGCCTCGAACAAAGCCTGGCTACCGCCAATAGTTGCCTGAATTAATTGAAGAAATCAATTTATGTGTCACAATCACGATGCTACAGATCGAAAAGGAAAGAAAAAACGACATACCCGGTATAGAAACATGGCTCAACAGTTTCTATGGCCGATTAAGGAACGATTACAGCTATAAAACAACAAAAGAACGGTTTATGAAACAAAAAGATGAAGTTAGAACAAAATAAAGTACTAAACATGCATTGCAAAGGATTTCAAACATATGAATCAAATCAGAACCAAATATGAACGATTTAAAACATTGCAAAGGGGACGAACCTGGTGGCAGCAATGGATGAATCATTCTTCAAGCATTCATACCGCTTCATTAATTATATAAATGGATTAGGCATTAGGATTTGCACCACATTAGATCTACAATTTCATGGATTCAAATTGTGAACTATGAATCTGGATACATACCTTTATCACTTGTCGTCAATGAATCTCTGTGAAGAAAACGTTGAATAATTCGACAATAAGCTGATTGTAAACTTAACAGAAAAAATATTATAGGTAGATGGAAACTCAGATTGGTAATAAAGAATACGGTTGAGCAGAAATCAAATGCAAAAGAAGAGCCAAGGCTCCGATTTCGTTGGCCCATGATTCCTTTAGAAGCTCAAATCACCTTAGATTACAAAGAGATGAACCCTAAGAAGTTCTTCTGATGTTGTCTGCGAAGAAAAAGAAAAGGAATTATCAAGAAGCTCAAATCAACTATACGCATAACACAAAAGCGTAAAGCTAAAGCCTGAGCGGAGGTGAGCGAAGGTGGATGCGTGTGATAGAGAGAGATCGACAAAAATAAACCCTAATTTGAAGTGGAATGGAGTCGGCCGTCTAATAAAGATACGAAAAATGAGAGAGATGATGATTTTGCATCAGTATGTGTCGTCTCGCTCATCAAAAGATGATTTTTCAGGCAATGAGGGGAAAGAGACGGCTGGAGTGTATCGAGAGAGAATATGGCCTGCAATAGGTCGAGGTGGACGGCAACAGGGTTAAAGACGTAAATAGACAGAGCTCTTTTCCCTTGTACATGGTCTGATGGGTTTAATGGGTTTACATGTGATGCTTTAGAGATTGTACATGGTGCTAAAGCACTTAAAACTTATTCATACGTTCATATTTTTTAAAAAAAAATTGCACCAAAAACCTTATAATTATGAGTTCTTTAAATCTGAAAAAAATAAAAAAAGTTTAAAGTCTCATCGTTTTTTTATTAGTACACATGTGCACTAATAATAAAGCTCATACATATAGTACGCGTTAATATTTTTTTTAGAAAAATCGCACCACATACATTATAATTTTGTTAGCTTTTCGTGGTTTTTTATTAGTGCACATGTGCACAATAAAAAAACACTTTATACGTGTCGTATACATTAATATTTTAAAAAAGAAATTGCACCATAAATCTTATAGTTGTGTTATCTTTAACTATGAAAATAGATTTCACGTTTGAATTTTTTTTAAATTTTATGCTACATATGTGCACTATAACAAATAGTTATAGTGCATATGTAGAATTATCATTAGTTCTATAAATTTTTTAGTGTTTTACATGTTGCTAACTTAAACAATATTTTTTCACATCACAATTCTCTTTGTGTAGTACTAATGAAAATGGTGCACATGTGCACTAATAAAAGAAAATTCGAAATATCATTTTCTTTTCCAGAATCAAAGACAATGGTATTTTAAGATTTTTGGTGCAAGTATTATAGAAAAATATTAACGTATGTAAAAGTTATGAAGGTTTTAGTGTTAGTTTTTAGGTTTTCATAAAAAAAAGAGTTTTCGCAGGATCCTTACCCATATATATATATATATATATATATATATATATGTATATAATTTTTTGTTACCTCCTCCTCCTTTTTTTGTTTTGGTTAATCATTAATGTAGATAGATTTTATCTCAATCATTAAAGTTGATTTTATTCTATATTTGATTGTTGCAAATAGATTTTATTGTGAACTGGTTTGATTTTTATTTTATTGTGAACTGGTTAACCATCCCGAAGAACTTTAGAACTCTAGTTTATCCGGTTCATCCTGAAGAACTCTAGTTCATCTTCTCTCAATCCTCACGAACTCTTCTTCCTGAGTATTGTAGTTCATATGGTTCTGTTCCTCTTCCAATTTACTGAAGAAGTAAACTTTATCCTGTTTATAAATCATCTCATCCCACCATATCAAAGTGCCAACATATACTAACATAACATATGGATATATACTTCATGTAAGATCACAGTTATGAGCATAATGGAGGTCTGCTATGATTCATTGAAAATGTGTAAGTCATTATATATGAAAACTGTATGAATAAAACTGTAACAACTTATGTTAACATTCAAACTGGAACAACTTATGCAATTGTACACAAATACACGGGTCAACTCTTCTTCCAGCCAAGTTCATCTGGTTCCCATCTTGTTCTCATCTTCAATATCTTGTAACCGAAATTTGGCCTTGTGACATATGAGACTTTCATGATAGGTCTGTGTCACTATTCTGCTCTCACTACCACCAATCCTGAGAATATGTCGTATCTCATATTCAGAAAGCCCATTTAGAGCATCTTTTAAGCTTCTAATTGAATCGCCATGTTCACTGGTGAAAATGTGATACATGTCTGTTTCTTTTTTATACTCCCAGTTGGTCATCTCTTTTCTCTTAACCACATGAAGCCTGTTAGTTGTCATTATTAAATGAATTCGGTCTTTGTCAGCTTGGCTCCATTCTGGATCTGGAGCTGTACTATGCCTTATGAATGGCCCATAAGCTCTATAGACTACCAACTTTCCATCCTTATCGACTTCAAGCATCGAAACAGGATTATCAATGTTGTATTGTGTGGCTTCGTCTACTTCCCCGTATAAGTCATCTAAATACATCTTTATCCTCAGCATTAAGGACTCCTCTTGTTAACACGTACCCTTCATATCACCACGTAAGTGTCTAACATCACCCACCTCATGGTCAGTGAGGTTGTAAATAGATTCTTTAGCCGTAAACTTTAGTACCTCACATGAACTGGTTGTGAACAGGTATACTTTGGCTTGATCATCAGACCTTTAGGAAATGATTCTTCTCCTTTCAGCATGGACATCTCTGTATTCATACTCCTCATTGATCACTATTCCTTTTCCCTTCTTAGCCACTAACTTCATTCTCTTGGTGGGTGGTTTTTCTGGTGATTTGGGTGGAGATGAGGGTTTTCGTGGTTTGTTTAGGTGAGGATATGGAGATGGAATGGTATGATCAATTATAGGTTGTGGTACAATGGGTGTGAAGTTTTCTGTTCTAAACTTTGGTGGAAGAGGTGTAAAGACATGGAGCGACCAGATCGTTTGCTAATCTAGTGATATCGAGATAGAGACGAGATCAAACGTAAATACAAATGAGATTTTTATTGATGAAGGCTTGACAGAATACACACAGTAACACACACATAAATGTAGAATATGACTCGGAGTTCTAACATGCTAAACAAGTCAACATATTTATAAGTGACACATACTAAGCTGCGTACCATTTGGTACGGCGGACCAACTGGTACGATGCCCCTAAGACTCACACATATGCTCTTACATAGATATAATACACGAGACACATCATAGCATAGGAATATGCTCTAACAAACTCCCCCTTAACGTGTAGTGTATCTATTCTAACTAAATCTCTAGTCTTCAATCTTCAACATTGCTGCATCCGATCTTCAACTTGAAATCTTGTTAGAAATAGAGATTGCATGGCTGGATCATTCTTGAATAAATCTTTGAACTTCAAGATCCACTTGTGAAAATATACATCAAACTTCCCCTTTCACCATGCTTGAGCCTTGACACACAGAACCTGCAACTTTAGAAGACAAAAGTGCGGCTTTTCCCTTTTATTTTCCAAAAATTAATTTAATCTTGGTGCAAAACTTCTCTTTGAGAATTCAAGATATTGAATTTAAATTTTGTTTTTGTATCAAGTTTCGATCGATCGAAAACAAATAAGAAATAAAATCTTTTGGCCTTTAGAAACTTTAGATCAAAACACACCTAAAATCTTTTTGATTTTTCAAACTTATGCTAAAACACACCGAAAATCT
>JBCNJP010000025.1:11977584-12004983 GCA_039602395.1 Deinandra increscens subsp. villosa | reverse complement strand
ATTTAACAAAGATGATTAGTGTCGGGATGAACCCAAGCTTAAAGCTTTGGGTCGACCGTCATCTTTAACAAAATCATTGCCAGCAGTGGAAGAATCCTTAGATTTCCACTCATCGTTTGAAGAGCATGCTGACCTAGAAGAAGAGTTTTTCAGAATTGATTTAACATTTTCAAAGTCACTTTCTGATTTCTTATCATGTTTATGTTTTTGGAAATCCGACGATTCATCATAAAAGTGAACTCTGCCTTTATAGTCCACAAATCTGACTTTCTTTTTAGAATTACCAAGAACAAGTGTTTCAGTCTGATAGCCCTCAGAAATTCCATCAGACTTTTCAGCATCTGATTTATTAGATTTTTGCTTCTTCAACGGGCAGTTCCGATATGTATGACCACGATTTTTACATTTAAAACACTTTCTTTTATCAATGACAACTTCCTTAACCGTGTCATCTCCACACCAGGCTCAAAAACAGGTTTTTGTTTCATTGTTTTCAAACCCTTCCGGTTAGAAACACGATGATTACTAACATCATCATAACATCCAGAATCATAACCTGAAAACCTATCCGGAACATCACCACGATAAACAAATTGACCCCTAAAATGTGGATTTCCAAAATAGTAATGATCATCATAATCCTGATATCTGCCCCTCCTACCATCATGCCTTGGACCAAAATCATTCCTAAATCCATGCTCAACCCACCTTGGACTCCTTCGAAAAATAGGTTGATTTGGTCCATTATCAAACTCATCATAAAAACCATCATCGTTATAAAATTGTGATATTTTAACATATGAATTTGGTTTTCTGAAATTCGGTTTAACAGATCCATGAAAGTTTTGGTTTTGAAAAACCCTTGGTGGCTGAAAGGTAGTTGGTTCAGATGGTTTCTTGTTAAAATATTTTTGAATCCTTTTAACCAACCCAGACTCAGAATTATGATCTCAATGCTCCGAGTCAAGTGTGTCCATTGGTATTATGACTTTACCATTCCCCATCCTAATAGGCACACTCCTCGCATTGGGATCATACTTGGGATCATAACCTCCCGCAAAGATTTTATCAATCAAATTTGGATTGACCATATCTAATGGGAAATCCTTATCGCTATACATCACATCGGAACCTTTCAAGCGATAGGTTACCCATTTCTCAGACTTATCAATCTTTGCATTCTGAGTTGGTTTGCCAGCCTTAGCCTTTTCAGATTTTGTGACATTAGACGATGAACCTTGTTAAAAATGTTTTGGTTTAGACGCATGCACAAACCCAACTCCACCATTTTTAACATTTTTGCCCTCCACAGATCTGCTTCAAGCAATCTGCTTCTGTTCAAACTCACTCAATTTCTTAAGCTCAGATTTGATTGTTGGAAAATCATGCTTTAAAATCAAATCGTGATGATCTTGCTTAGAAACAGTTGATCAAGTGGACTTGGAACTTTCAGTTTCAATTTCAGACACGAGATCATCAATTTTATCAAAGTCCAAAACATAATAAAACAATTCATCAACCGTAGAATCCAAAACCAATTTTCCCATTGAAGTTTTATCAGACTTTGAATCAATTGATTTATGATCACTTTTCTTTTCATGAGATGAAACCAAATTCTTTGTGGATTCAGATGTAACATCCACTTGGGCATTAGATGAAGGACCATTGGTAATGATTACCAGAGGAGGAACTTGGCTAAACTTACCAGATTCATTTTCTTTTTGAACATACTAAAGAAAATTGGTAAATGATGACGGAATTTGAAAAGTGTCAAGCTTTTGTTTTAATTCAAAAACTTCAATTTTAAGATCTGACACAAGTTTTTGACTGTTTGCCAAGTCCTTCTATGTAGACACGAGCAGTTCTGATTGAGTTGAAAATTCATATTTGTGAAGACGCAACCGCTCGTGTACTGATAGCAAGTCCTTCGTGGTTCTTTCCCATCTTTCTTCATAAATATTCATATCAGCTCTTGCTACTAATAAAAGATCATTTAATTTGGTCCTTTCATCTAAGAGCGTACTCTTAACAATAGCAAACTGATCACGTGATTTACACATAGGAGGATAAGAAACTACCTTTGATGTATCGGTCATTAAAGCAACCGATTCCTTGACGTTGTTTCTTTTCAAAGTACCAACCTCCTGCTTCAAGTTATTGTTTTCATCAGAAAATTTTTGCATTTCTTTTTGTAATGCGATCATCTTATCAACAATCTCCACAGCATTTTGCTGAGCCTTCTCATGTTACTGCTTCAATGGGAGACTCTTTTGATACAAATTTTCAAAATCATTTGCTGTGTTTATTGCCTCAGCTTTCATAGCTTCGCATTCTTTGATCAATGCTTCCTTCTCTTCAGTTAAAACTTCAATTTGCTTTTCCAACAAGAGAATAGCATCAGATTCAACTTTCTCAGACATTGAATTTGCCATGAAAGCAATTTTTTCTTCAAGAAGAGACTGATTATCATCCGTTGAGTTCGGCACATTTGCTTCATCACAGTTTCCAACACTAACTCCACCAATTGCTTCTTCATGCACTTCATGACCATCTTGGGTAGAGTCACTCATGGTATCTTCATCCTGCAAATGTTGAACAATCAAAGCAGATGAATCAGCAAATTGGTTACCCCAGTTATAAGTTTTGTCTTCTTGAGACACTAGGGCTTTATGAAAATGCCTGAACATAGGATCATCTACTCGATCTAACTAATCGGACATCGAAACGTAATTATAATGATTGCTTTATTGATCTAGGAAAGTACAATTACAATCATGAACACTCAGAATACAAACACAGAGAACACTCTCAGAAACACACACTTAAGAGAAATCTCACATGCTCAGAACTGTTGAATACAAAGACAAGTTAACTATTTATACAGCCTGGTCTGAACCCTGTCCGAACTCTAGGTTCGGCCAGTCCGAACTCCAGGTTCGGCAAGTCCGAACTCCTGGTTTGGACCAGGTTTGGCCAGTAGACAATTGGCTTGAACTTGAACTCTGCTTGATACTTCACACGAATCACATATCAGGTATCAACAAACCCCCCCTCGTCGTGTGCAGTAACTCTTCAACATCATCAAATCTGTATCTTCAATCAAGCTCCCCTTCAAATGTAGAATCCGTCCGTTCAACGAAATGAATCTTCGAACAAACTCGTCTTCAAATGATTGTTGCTTGATCTTGAATACTTGACGATGTTTAGTGTATCTCTGGTCTTTTATCAACAGCTTCAGAAGACTAGAAGTTGTGATCTCTTGCACTTTAGCAACCTGCTCAAACATTTAAATAATCTTGGTGCAAAACGTCTCTTCGAGACTCCAAGATATGATTTTGAAAATTGAATTTGTATCACGTGTTGATCAGATCGAAAATAAAGCAAAAACAAAATCTTTTTGGCTTTTAGAAAGTTTTATATCAAAATAAACCTAAAATCTTTTTGACTTTTCTAACATTATGCTAAAACACACCAAAAAACTTTTTGTACTTTTCTTGAAATGAAATAAAATGCAATACAGAATCAAACTCTATTTTTGGTATGAGAAAGATCACTATGTGGGATCATATTGGACATAACGCACTGAACTACACTTCAATTTCGATTAATCGAAGCACATAAGTCATTCTGATTACCGGTATAGTTTGTCCATTGTAAACTCAGGCAGAATCATACTCATAACATCTGGATATGTTAAAGTATTGATTAGATTTGCTTTGACCAGTGTATCCCACACTATTAGACATATTCAGACATTTTCTGTTTCCTTTTCTTTTGCTTTTTCTATTTGTGTGATTACACTTGTGAATTGTCACAAAGCATAATATTTTTATGATATCGTCAACTGTGTTCCATGCAAAAAGAAATAAGAACGTTAAATCGTCTACCTTAAGGTCGATCTTTCGATACACAGATAAGGCTTCGGATTTAAAAAAATAAAGAAAATAAAACAAGTTGAAATTGTATATCTCAACAACAATCAGGTCGGTACTCCCGTACACGCAAAGAAAGTCCGACGAGTTATACAAAACACCAAAGAAAAGAAAGCAGAACGTCAAACGAACAACAATGAGGTCGGTCTTGTGGACACGCAGAGAAAGTCCGGTCATTTGACAAAATAAAGAAAATCAAACAAGTTTAAATCTCTGCAAAAAGAACACATGTATACATAGTGACTTCTCATTACTATTTTCACACTTATTTTTCTTTTTGTGTAATGAAATATGCATCAAGATGTTATCCACATGGTCAAGCATTAGTATTTTGTGAATATCACATCTGAATACTTTCTGATTTGCCGAGCCTACCAAGCACATCAAACAATGATCTTATGGCTCTTACATCTACTCTATTCATGAGTCAGATACGTAAGCCAATGTACCATCATTTCCCAATGATCAATTTCTCACAATTTTATATTTTGCATGTATTCACCTTCCCTCCTTATATATTTTGCATGTATTCAGCTTCTCCCCATAACATGCTTTTTCTCAATTACTCCGCCTTACTTACAATTCTCCCCCTTAAAATGAAAAAACTCTATTTTTGGATTTTTCATTTTACACAAAAACCAAACTCTATTTTTGGCTTTTTGACAATTGGCTTGAACTTGAACTCTGCTTGATACTTCACACGACGCACATATCAGGTATCAACAATTTAGTATTTTCCGATATAGGATTTGAGTTAGAAGAACTCCCTGAATTCGAAGCAATGTTGGTTCCAGAAGCAGACACAAGAGCCATATAATCTTCCGTCGTTGTAACCGATATGGCCATCTTGCTTGTGTTCATCAGGTTACTTGCCGGAGTTGAGACATTACATCCTCCCGATCCATAATTGTATTCATAATTGTTTGAATTCATTCCACTTCCTGAACTTGAAAATTTCCATGCAAATTCCCCAGCCACAAATGCAGTTGCTGGTGCAGAACTTGTCGCTTTACCAGATTTGTCCGAAATCGTTGCAGCATTTGAACCATAGTAAACTTCAGGATTCTGGACCTCGGCAAGTGTTGTATTCACATTTTTTAATTCTAAATCTCTCGCTTGTAACTTGCCCAACAGCTTCACAAATTTTAACGTCGAATAATATTTGTCATTTGTAATCATCAAGACATACGATTCCCATTTTGATGGCAAACCTTCAAGTAATGTTTTTTAAGTTCCTCATCGTCCTTCTTAATCTGAACAATATCCATCTCAGATAACAGATGACAATATCTCGAGATTAATTCAGGAACCTTCACCATCAAAATTTTTGAAGTTATCAAACTCCTTGTTCAAGACCCTCTTCTTACTCTTTTTGTATTGGTCGTTTCCTTCACACCATTCCTTCAAAGTTGTCCATAATTCATGGGAATCTTTACAACTTTTAAACTGATGCAACAACTATTTCGGTTATGCTTAAGTTAAAAGACCGTAGGCCCTTTTGCTCTCTGTTGTAGTCAGTTTTCTGACTTAGATCCAGATTTCTTTGCATTATGAGTACGTTGTTGAGACCAACCGGATAAACATACGGCGCATCCGTAGATCAGGATCGGTAGTTCCAATATACGCCTCGAACCGCTTCTTCCAGTTATAGTAGTCTTCGAACTTGAGCCACTTGGGTACTTTCTGAGTAGTCCAAATCTCATTATCGTAGTTCAACAACGTCTACATTTGAGACTGAATAGCAGCGAATGCTTGGAAATCCGACATTTTGAAAATTTGAAATTTCTGATAGGTCCGAACTCCTCCGAACTCTAATGAAGCTCCGAACTTGCTTCGAACTTAGTCCGAACCAGATTACAGAGTCCGAACTCCGTCCGAACTCTTCACGAACTTAGATGATCCGAACTTGGGTCCGAACTCCCACCAAACACAAGATGTCCGAACTCCTATCGTGAATAACCCCGAGCTCTCTCCGAACCAGTCCGAACTTGGTCCGAAATCTCTCCGAACTATGAATGAATTCTCACCGAATCAGAAAAAACGAACCGAACTCTCTTCGAACTTCAGGTTCGGAGCGGTTATGGCGAACTTGGGGTTCGGCCAAACGAGAATTTTCGGAAAAATTTGAAACTCATAGAAAAACTGAAACTCTCGAGCTCTGGACGATCAATCGAACGAAAAACAGCAGAAACAAGAAATTTGAACGTGAAGCATGATGTATACAAGACATATTTTCAGAAACAAGATGAAAAACACGATGAAAAACGAGTTTTTAACCACACAATTGACTCAATCGAACTGAGCAATACCAGATAGCTCTGATGCCACTTGAAAACGCTGGAGCATACGGATCGACTTAGTTTGACATCAATGTGAAAGTTAATCAACAACAATACGTGTAAATATAACGTTCAATCTCTCATTCTATATCAAGTACGAAAAACAGAGAGAATCAGAACAGATTACACCTTACAAAACACACACTATTGCAAAACTCATTACAAAAGACTAAGTTATCAACCTATATATAGGACAACCTGCTGTCCAAACTCCTAGCTGGTCCGAACCTCAAGTTCGGCCTACTTTCAGCCTGGGTTAGGCCAGAGTTCGGCCAGCAGGCCTTGGTTGAAATCTTCAAGTATTCAAAACGCTTTGTCTGATCCAGCATGTTGCCACACGAGGTATCAACACAATTTGGGCTAATAAGGATCAATTAGTGTCAGTTAGCCTCAATAAGGACCAACTAGACTTATCGAGGACCAGTTACTTTGAAGTACAACAAATTTGAGTCAATTAGGCCTAATTGACCCCAATTGATTATAATTTGTCCTAAATGAGCCTAATTTGTCGTAATTGACCGTAATTGATATTCATTGAACCTAACTGAGCCTAATATACTATAATTGACCTTCATTGGCCCTAATTCATCCTAACTGAGTGTTTAGTGGTCCTCATTGGTCCTCATTTGTCTGAAATGACCATAATTGACCGTAATTCAGTCTACTGGTCCTCATTGAGCATAATTGGCCCTTAACCGGCCTAATAGACCCTAATTTCCCCTAATTGGTTATATTTGGTCCTCATAAGGCGTCATTGAGCAAAATCGACCCTCGTTAGTTATAACTGGTCTTCAGCATTGACCCTAATTGATCCTTATTGACCCAAATTGACCCCAATTTACCGTAGTTGAGCCTCGTGGCTTCGTTGGTCCTAATTGGTCCTACTTTATCTTCATTGGTCCTCATCGGTCCTAATCGACCCTAATTGACGTGGATTAAATTAAAATAAATTAATAATATTATTCTAACGAAATTAAATTATCAAAAATTTCCCCCATCCCAATTTCAACTAAATGGGCAAACTCCAATAACTTCCTCTGTTTTAATTCGTAGGGTTCATTGTGATCCAAAAGAACTGTTGTTAGTATAAAACTGCATTTTCGAAAAACAATTACCCTCTATTTCTCTCTAGGTTTCTAATTGGAGATTTAAACCTAAACCTTACTCTCCAATTTCTCACAAATGGCACCCAAATTGAATGGAAAGGCTGCATCAACGCCTACTACAGTTCTTCGCCGAACACAATGTTGTAGCGTACTTCGAGAAGTCTGATAAGTCAAAGCTATTTGATGAAATGAACGATTTCCTCGAGAAATCAAGCACTCAATTTGCTTTAACTGTGAATCTCGTAATATGCAAGCAGAGAATTGCTGAATTTTGGGACTCAGCCAAAAAATTTGTTGATAGCAATAGGGTTGGTAAAATTGACTCTAGAGTCAATGGGAATGAGATTAGTGTGACTGAAGAAATGATCCAGAAGCATATGAAATTCACTGATGCAGAGGAGATCCTGATTACAAGTCTAAATTATACTTGAAGACGTACGAAGCAATTAGGTATGGGGGTGACTTAACTTGTGAGACCATAAAAAAGGGACAACTACCCTCTGTTTGGCAATATCTTGCTCATACCATTCTCCACTGCCTATCTCACAAGAAAACTACTCGGGGGGAACTTGCCGCTCCTCAATCATCCGCTTTTCATGGATTGGTAAATGGGCTCCACTTTAACTTTTCAAAAATGATATTTGATGGAATGCTGGAAGATCTAAAACCTAAAAGGATCTTTTACATGTACCCCAGATTCATCCAACACATTCTTAATTGTGAATTCCCAAAACTACAAATATCTTATTAACATTTTGAACTTAAATCTTTTACAAGTAAAACATTTTCTAAAATGCAAGTGAAGAAAACAGTTTTTCTTGGTAAAGACACATCATACCCTATGCCTAATTAGGCCAATACTGCTCCTGAGCAAACTGCTCCTGGTGATAACATTGTTACACCAACAAGTGTTAACCCCACACCAGACCGACCATCCTCTTCCACTGATATACAAATTTCCACCAAAAGGAAGAGGATGTCCACATCAAAAACCACACCCAAAAATACCACACCCACTCCACAATCACCCAAAAGGAAGAGGACTAGGTCTCCTTCACCTAGACCCTCCACAGGACTACCTCAGAATGAGGGTGATATATCACATACACCATATGAAGTGATTCCCCAACCCTTATTTTAGGGAATATACTAATGGAGTTGGTTCAATCACCCAACCCACATTCAGCTGATAAGGTGACTTGCAGTAGTGATGAAGCAAGTCAGGTGGAAAGGGATGACACTACTCATGATGTCCCACTAGACCCTGAGGAGTGTGCCAACATCCTTAAGACCCAATCCACGACAACTATATCAGCCAAGGAACCTATTCAGGAACCTTTGATTGACAATAGGAATCCCGAGTGCCAAGGAACCATGGGTGCTGAGCATGAACTAGGTCAGCTTGTTTGCTCTTCTTTGTTCAAAGATACTGGCAACACACCAGTTGAGAGCAACAATACACCACCTGAATTGACGGTTCGATGTACAAAACTTGAAATGAACTGGCAGCTCTCCATGTAATTGTGAGAGCTCAAGGATAAGAAATTGAACGGTTGAAGGCAGGACAATCTGTGAAAGCCACTGATAGGTAAGGTTGTCAACCATACATTAAAATGAAATTCACATGTCAAAGTAGATTTAATTCAAAATAGGATCTTGCACAGGGTGTCTTCATCAAATGTTGATGAAGCTGAACAAGTTGATCCGGTTGAACAAGTTGATCCAATTAAACAAGTTGATCCGGAAGAAGAAGGCCATGTTGATCCGGTTAAACTAGTTGATTTGGTTGAAGAACTTCATCCGGTCCAAGTGACTGCTGATAATCAGATGATCACAAGTGTGATGAGTGATGAGCTAGCTCCTGAAGTTCTATCTTTCATCAGAAAAATGATGATTAGGATTACTCTTAACTGCACTTGGTTATGGAGTGCTCCATCTCTGCCCCTCATTCTTGTTTTAAAGCCTATTGCTCCATCTCTGCCCATCATTCATGTTTTAAAGCCTAGTGCTCCATCTCTGCCCATCATTCCTGTTTTAAAACCTTGTGCTCCATCTCCACCCATCATTCCTGTTTTAGAGCCTAGTGCTCCCCCTGCTACTCCTGAAACAAAAAAGGTTTTTGAAGCTGATGTTGAAGAAGATGGAGTTAAAGAAAAGGTGTTTGCAGGTGTTAAAGAGACAAAGCCTATGGAGCCAAAGACTGAACCTCCTGATAAGATTGATTTTTCTGCTGAAACAATCAGATTTAGGAAAGGAAAATTGGTGATGTCCAAGTACCAATCAGATTCTGACAAGGTGTTTGCAGCTATTAAGAAGACAAAGCCTCCAATATTCATTGATGATTAACAGGTATATCTCCCTAAAGATGAGGTAACATGATAAAACAGGTACTTGCAGATGTTGAGAAAGCTGAACAAATAAAAAGGGATGGAGACATGGCCTTGGCATTCAAACTAGAAGGAGACATACTGCGTTATTCAAATAATGAAGTAATAATGGGTCTGATAAATGAAATCAAGAGAAGGTCTACTGAGGAGAAAATGGCAACAATGGACTCTGGGAAGGAGACAAGAAAAAGAAGAATGGCCACAGAATCTGATAAGGAGATCAAAGCTGAATAAGAAAATATCAGTCTGTCAAAAAACCTTCACAATGCCAAACTCCTTATGTAGTTCATAGATATGATCATAGCCAGGGGATGGGCAACTCCTGAACAAGCAAATTTAAAAACTCCTAATGAGTTATGCGATATGATGTCCAGGGTTGTTCAAGAGGATGGTAAATTAAAACTAAAGGAAAAGATAGATGCTGATGAAAGGAAAGAGAAGATAAAATGGGAAGAAGAGATACAGAAAATCCTAGAAAACCCTATGACAGAGGAAGAAGAACTCAAGCTTCTCAAATGCTATTTCATTAAGATGAGAGGGAGGACCCAAAAAAGATCAATCCTTCTAGTATTAATAGCTTGAGAATTAGATATTCAAATACCATACATGAACAAAACAAAATCTCAAAGGAAACAGGTGAACCAATACCACCAGGTGCATTTTCTGATCTCAACAGAACTCTAGCCTCACAGCAACCCAAAAGAAACCCTCCTAGAACTAGTAGACCATAATAAAAGCCTAAACCTGTAAAGCCTCCTAAAACTGTAAAATTAAAGCCTCTTGTTAGAGCATATTCCTATTATACGATGTCTCTCATGTATTGTATCTATGTAAGAGCATATGGGTGAGTCTTAGGGGTAGCGTACCAGTTGGTCCGCCATACCAAATGGTACACATGTACCATTGGTACGTTGGATGGTACGCAGGTTAATATGTGTCCCCTGTAAATAGGTTGACACGTGTAGCATGTTAGAAATATGAGTCATATTCTACATTTCTGTGTGTGTAATTGTGTGTATGCTCTCAAGCCTTCATCAATACAAATCTCATTTGTACTTACGTTTAATCTCGTCTCTATCTCGATATCACTAGATTAGCAAACGATCCAGTTGCTCCACGTCTTTACAAGTGGTATCAGAGCTATCTAGTTCCATTTGCTGATCAAATTCTGTGACTTTTGAGATTTCTAGAGAGAGAAAGTGGGGTTTTAGTTAATTTTCATGTATTTTTCTCAAATCTGAGAGTTTCAGATGTCAAAAGTGATTTCAAAACCTTCCTAAAGTGTTTTTGCTACACACTGTTGCAAATTACAGCTCAAATCGTCACAATTTTCAAAATTCAGTGGATTTTAGCTTGGTACATCATTGGTACGTTCGATGAATGCGATGGTACGTCTGATGAACAGTTGGTGGAAGAGTATCTTCATAGAGGGGTTGGTACGCTGAGTGTTGGTACGCGCGACAATCTTTAAAGTTGGTACGGAATGGTTATTTTCTGGTACGCCAGCAGTTACATCGTACCAAGTTGGTACGCAGCTTTGTAAAACCGAGATATGATCTTACTACTGCATGCCTTGATCAATGTAATGAACACGAGATGTAAATAAGAGATTTCGTATTGAATCACTTGAAGATACAAAGAAAGCTCTCTAGTTTCTCTCTCTAGCACACACACATAGAAGGTGAAGAATGAAATAAGTGTTAAGCTATCATTCTAACACAACCTATTTATACTTAGTGACTAAAGAGGTTGCGTACCAAATGGTACGAGCGTACCAAATGGTACGGGCGTACCATTTGGTCCGGCGGATCATTTGGTCCGGAGCCAATGATATTGTCACTAAAACTCATACTAAGACACGCTCACATAGATACAATACACGAGACACATCATAGCATACATATATGCTCTAACAAACTCCCCCTTAGCGTGTAGTGTATCTATTTACTAACTAAACTCCAGTCTTCAATCTTCAACATTGCTACATCCGATCTTCGACTTGTAATCTTGTCAGAAATAGTGATTGCATGGCTGGATCACTCTTGAATCATCTTTGATCTTCAAGATCCACTTGTGAAAGATATAACAAGCTCCCCCTTTCACCATGCTTGAGTCTTGACACATATAACCTGCAATTTTAGAAGACAGAAACGCGGTTTCCTTTTCTTTTGAAAATTAATTTAATCTTGGCTCAAAACTTCTCTTCGAGAATCCAAGATATAGATTTGAAATTTGATTTCGTATCACATGTCGATCGGTCAAAAACAAATAAGAAATAAAATCTTTTTGGATTTTTGAAACTTTATATCAAATCACACCGAAAAACTTTTTGGATTTTTCAGGTATGAATCATAAAATGCAATACGGAATTAGACACTATTTTTGACTTTTGCGAGAAAGATCACAACTTGGGATCATCATTGAACATGACATACTGAACTACACTTCAATTTCAATTACTTCAACACATAAGTCATGTCGATTACTGGTATAATTTGTCCATCTTAAACTCATGCACAATCATACTCAAAACATCTGGATATGTTAATGTATTGATTAGGTTTACTTTGACCAGTGTACCCCACACTATCAGACATACTCAGATATGTATTTTCTTTTATATCACACTTGTGATTTCATTTGTGATTTAATCACATAACGATTGTATTTTCATGATATAGTCAACTGTGTTCCATGCAAAAAGAAATAAGAACATTAAATCGTCTACCTTAAGGTCGATCTTTCGATACGCAGATAAGGCCTCGGATTTAACAAAATAAGAAAATAAAAACAAGTTGAAATTGTATAACCCAACAAAAATCAGGTCGGTACTCCCGTACACGTAGAGAACGTCCGATGAGTTATACGAAACACCAAAGAAAATAAAGCAGAACGCCAAACGAACAACAATCAGGTCGATCTTTCGATACGCAGAGAAAGTCCGATCGTTTGACAAAATAAAGAAAATCAAACAAGTTTAAATCTTTACAAAATGAACACATGTATACACAGTGACTTCTCATTTTCTTTTTCTCATATCTTTTTCTTGATATATCATGAGATATGCATCAAGATGTTGTCCACTTGGTCAATCATTAGTATTTAGTGAATATCACATCTGAATACTTTCTAATTTAATACCGAGCCTACCAATCACATCGAGCAATGATCTTATGGCTTTTTTCATCTAATTTATCCAGGATTCAGACACATAAGCCAATGTACCATCATTTCCCAATTATGTTGGATACAATTTCTCATTTTTCAATGTTTTTGTATTTTCTGTTTTTCATTTTTTTTTTGTATTTTTCCTTTTTCTCCCCCTTAAAATGAAAACGCTATTTTTGGATTTTCATTTTAACAAAAACAAAAAGACACTATTTTTTTTGGTAATTTCAATTTTCTCCCCCTAAACTACATACGAAATGTAAAAGAAAGAAAATTGACCTTTCGACATGGATACCTTGCAGTTTTAGCTTTCAGAAAAATTTCAATTTTGAAATTGATATCACCGGTAATTTAACTTAAATCAGCAGAATACTTTTCCATGAGCAACTTTTCAATCACCGATATGTCTTTTAAAAGTACTTGCACACTGGTCAAACATGTTAGTTTATAAATGAACCGAAGCTAATCACTTCTGGTCGACCAGTATCTTGGTTACCCTTTGGAACCACTTTAGGCTTCCAGATTTGTTGTGGTGTTGGTGAATCAATATTTGATGAATCCGTCATAGTTGATTGTGACGAACAACCTACAAATGGAATAAACCTTCTTTGAGTTTTAAAGAATGTAGGTTGTGGATATTCATCAAATACTCTGCCATATTCATCAATAAATCTTTGTTTGGCAGCTTTACCAACAAATGGAACCTTTTGTCTTCTTTGTGTAGAAGCAGCAGAAACCGGACAATCTTGTGCCATATGCCCTGTTTGTCAGCAATTGTAACACAAGCGATTGTTTACATTTTTCTTCTTTGGAACCTGCAAAGCTTCACAAAAAATATTCATCTCCAAAATGATCATAAAAGGAATCGAGTAACTGAAATCGATGATCATGAACCCATTTTGATGTTGGGCTCTTTGGAGTAGAATTTGAACCTCCAGAAGAATATTTAGCACCTTGTTTCTTCTTGGTCTTTGAATCAACATTCTTCACAAAAACCTCCAGATATCTCTGAGCATCCATGCAATGTAGCGGGAATCCGTTGTCAGAAAATATTTGTTCCGAACCTTTGAGTTTATAAAACCTCTCCGGTTGAACTTTGTCAGCCTTGAAAACATCTTTTCGAACTTGCTTCAAATTTACTTTCTTCAAGGTTTGTTGTTGTTGAACCTTAGAAGCATTAACTTTAACCTGTTGCTGTTGGAACCCCAAACCTTTTGGTTTTCTAGAAACCTTCTTGTTTGAACCAGATGGTTTATGCCCATTCTTTGCAAGACGAGAGAACTCTGCTTTGATCTTAGTAATTTTTTTGGAGCATCAACAATAGTTTCAACAATGTAAGTTGAACGTGCAGATTTCTCTTTGTCATCAGATGAAGAACCAGACACAACCTTTGGCGCTTCAGAATTTTAAGCACTCTTGCCTTTATTCTCTTTCATTTCTGTAACAGATTTAGAACCAACAAATTCAGAATAATCACTAGTCTCAACCTTGTCTTTCAAATCATGAATTCCTTCTTTGAGACTTCTTGGTGGTGATACGGTTTTGTTAAACATCTTCTCAAAATTCTCATCCTTTGCCAAGAAACTTGTAAAAGATTGTGAATTAGTAACATTGTTCAAAAGACGTTTTGAATCAATGACTTCAATCTTTAAGTCAGAAATTCTTTGATGAGCTTTAGCCAACTCTTTTTCTGTTGCAATTAACTTCTTTGCCACTTTATGAGTTTCATACTTTTGCAATCTCAACTCATCTTGTCCATCCATCAATTCCTTCTGCAGCTTATCTTCATTTCTTTTCTGAATTTCTAAATTTGCATTTTGCAACCTGTTCACTCTAACCAACTCCCTCTTCTCATCAAGTAACTTTTCCATATCAAGCTGATAGAATTGAATCTTAGTAGCTTGATCATCAGAGAGTTTAGTAAGAGTATCAAGTATGGACTTTGATTTGTCAAAAAGATTTTGAAAATCATTTGCTGTATCTGCAGCATCATCCTTCCATTTGTTCGCTTCTTGAACTAATGCAGCATTTTCTTCAGATAACTTTGTACTTTTCTGTTCAAACTCCTGTTTAACACTCTGAAAATTTGATTCTTTCTCAACAACTTCTGCTTGAAAATCTGAAAACTTTTCTTTCTGAGAAGAGAATTCTTGAGTTAGAGCTTCTAACTTTTGATGTTCATTTGCCAATTCTTCTATCCTTCTTTTATTTTCCTCAATCAACTACCCATTTTCCTTTATCAATCCTTGAATCGTCTTGTCTTTCTGAGAACAAAACTCACAAACAGATTCATAGCCACTATTTCCAGAACCACTTATTTCAGATTCAGAATCAGTTACTTCTATGTCATCATCACTATGAACAACTTGAGCAATCAAAGCACGAAATGCAGACTCATCAGGTTCATCAGCAGCCCAATCATAATCTACATGCCAGGGTTTTGATGCAGAAGTAATAGCAGTTAAAGCAATTGGTTGAGAATCATCAGAAGTTCGTCCCCAGTTATATTGTTTATCAACTTGAGAAACTAAATTTGTTGGAGGCTTTGATGAAGATGCATTTGTTTTTGAACATTCACGAAGCAAGATGTCCAAAATTAGAACATTTAAAACACTTTGCCTTTGACTTATCTATTCCAACTTTGCCATCCGGATTTAAACTTTGATAGCTTGTCTTCTTTTTGAACCTTTTAACTCTTTGAGCTAACATCACCAGTTGCCATTTGATATCCATTTGCTCAAGATTATCAGGATCAATCTGATCAAAATCTTCTTCAATCAGATTAGATGTTTTCAAACCACCATTTAGCAATCCATAATAGGAAGATAATAAAGCATAAATTAATGCCAAATGTTCATCAGGTGTTTTTGCTGAAAATGAAGTCTGACTTGAATGATTTGGAATAGTGAAGTTACATCCTCTTGATGAATTTCCAGAATTTCCTGAACCATGACCAACAACAAAAGCTGTTTGAGGTGGATTTGATGAATCAACACCAAATGATTTAGACTTCGCATTGATACTTGCAGAATTTTGACCATGATACAATTCAGGATTTTGTAATTGAGCAGTTGACTTGTTTGATGTCATCATTTCCATTTCCCTAGCATGAAGCTTTCCAGTTAAATCATGAAATGATAACTCAGAATATTCTTTGTCATGGGTAAGCAATAACACATAACTTTCCCACTTTTCCGGTAATGCTTCCATCAATTTCTCCTTCAATTCCTCCTCGGTCTTTTCAATTTTAACCACTTTCATCTCACTAATCAGATGTGAAAACCCTGAAACAAGAGCATAAATATTTTCTTTTTCATATTGTTGAAAGTTTTCAAATTCCTTGTTCAACACTTTTCGGCTACTCTTCTTGTATTGGTCATTGCCTTCACATCGAGCAGATAAAGCATCCCACAACTGTTTAGCTTTCTTGCAAGTGCTGAATTGATGCAACAGCTCAGTAGGTAAAGCCATGGTAAGATAGCCATAAAATTTTTGTTCAAGCTCATAACTATTTCTTTCATTCTTATCAAAATCTTGAATTTCTTTATACTCTCCATCTTCAGTTGGACGTACATAAAACGTTCGAATCGGAATCCACAAATCAATATCATTTGTACTGATGTATGCAGAAAAACGTTGCTTCCAATTTTGATATGTAACACCCGTTTACAATTTGATGCCAAATTACAATGGTTATTAACACTAACGTTGGTCCCAAATCTTTTTTGGTTGTTTTACATAAATACAACCTTACACCCCAACACTTGGGTCTACATAATTACAAAATATACCATTTGGAAAGTAATTGACATTCATAAGTAGTTAAATGACATTGACATGTTTTATAAACAAAAGTACGGATCGGGTCTTTTGCCTTCACATGATCGGTCCTTCATAGCATTGATGAGCATCCGTCAAGCTTTCGCCTTACCTGCAATTCACTCACTTTCAATAGTGAGTTTACATTGCTTAAACCAATTACAAGGAAAATAATAATCAATTCGGAATGGGTTCTAGGCGTATCGCCTAGAACTTACCCATTTCCAGGCGATACGCCTAGAGTGTAGGCGTGTCGCCTGCCACTCTGGAAGTTCTAGGCGATACGCCTGGAACCACATTTCCAGGGATTTGGCCAATTTTCGGCCAAATCTATAATTAGTCCAATTTTTGAGCATTTCCCATGTTTTTTCCAGTTTTGCTCCAACTCATTTTTAGACTTAGTAACTACCTTTGTAGTGTCACAAAACACATTTTTAAGCATTCAAACTCACACTTTGACATACCTTAGTCATGGTTTCGATATAATAGCCAACCCCGGGTTCTCCCGACCCGTTTGACCCGCTAGAGGTTCCTTGTGACAACCATCAAAGGTTATCATCCAGAATTTTTTCCCAATACATATAATTTACATCTAAGATCATAATGCAAGCAATATGGTCATGTAATATAGAGTGCAACTAAAATTAGTTCTACACATCCGTAATGAATCTAGCATTGCGCATCACCGATACACTAAGTTTTGACATAATTCATAAAACCTCACTCTTCTTAACATTGATTTAACTACTCATATTAGTTGATGACCAGGTTACCCTTGTTTCTTATTTGACCCGTTAGGACGGGTCCTTGCCCTTGGTTTACTCGAATGCCCAATTTGACCACATATTAGCCCTGGAATCTATGGTTCTATAACCATTTACGATTCCTTTTTCTCCTGTTACTTGGCATGGACTCTATAAGCCCATTTTCGCCTCCGCAACTTTTGTTCACTACATGATTCAACCGAATCTTCCCTATGGTCAAATTTGTCATTGGAGAACCCTTGGCTTTGGGCTTCACGGTTCCTAGAACCATTCGTCACCCATACTCATAATTCATAGTTTATTCCATTAAATTGTAAATACGCATTTACTTAACTACTTCATGTAACATAAATAATGTTACCTTTAGAGCTTGATCCACCGCAACCACCAATTCCGGAGTTATTCCCTTGATCACCTTGATTGCCTAATGGGTCACTAACAATGTTAGGACCTTAGTCATAATAGCATTTTTATCACATTCCAATAACATGATTTCTACGCTACACATTCATAATACCAATTCACAAGGATGGACATATCAAGCATGATCACTAAATTTACATCTAGCCACATGGGTTCATTAACATCAACATGACCACTAGAGGCATACATTATCCATGCTAGCTAGTATACTTAATATCATCAAGTTGGTTTAATATTTGTGAAATTATTGCTCCCTATGGTCATCCAACATCAATACAAGCAAATTGTCGCATTTACCATATTTTAATTCTCTTAGGCATTTTATCAAACACCTTGTGTGCATACGTTGATGCACACATGAACACCCAACCCTTGAGCCTCCAATTAACCATTTTACATGTTGTTGGTGAAATCCATCACCAACCCATCATCAATATACCATTTAACACTAAATTCATACATGCAATCAAGGCAATGAAAGCAATTTCACAAGCATCATAAGTGGTTACTTAACATGAAGGTTCAAGAATGAGTAATTGGTGACTACACCACAAATTGCTAACCCAACTAGGAATCTAGACCCAATATATGGTTATTAACACCATAGAATTCACATAACAACAACCAATTTGCAGATTTTGAGGTCTAATTTACGTGACCTAGCATGCAAGGAGTTAGGGGTTTTGCTTACTTGCTTCAAGGATGAGTTTGGGGCTTGAAAACACTTCGAATTTCAGTTTGGATGCACCAAAGATCATAGCTTAAGCTCCAATTTGCAGGATTGAGATTTTTAGGAGTGGAGAGGGTTGAGGTCGAGATGCAGATCGTGATCTGTGATCTCCCCCTCCTCCTCCTCTATTTTATTTATGTTTTAATTTCATATTTTCAAATCTGGCCCCTAGAATTTCACCCTTGTTTTAATTTTTAACCAAAATATAGTTTCACCCATTTAACCCCCCTTTTACACATGAATATAAATTCCACTAACTTATGAGTTATTTTAGCCACATTAAATAATCAACCAGACGTTAACGGGAAATTAACTCTTAAATTTTTGGGATGTTACAACTCCACCCCCGTTAAACGGGTTTCGTCCCCGAAATGATTTTTACGTACCGAATAAATGAGGGTAGTAGCGTTGCATTTCACCCTCTAGTTCCTACGTCAAGTCGGAGCCTTTTCTATGCTCCCATTTAACCAATACTTGGTTCACTTCTTTGTTTCGAAGCTTCTTCACCTTGCGATCAAGAATCGAAATGGGTCTTTATACATAGTTAAGCTTCTTATCCACAACCAAATCATCTAGAGGCACAAAAGCACTTTCATCCGCCAAGCACTTTCGTAGATTGGACACATGGAATGTGTTGTGGATTCCGCTCAATTCTGCCGGTAATTCCAATTGATAAGCATTATCACCCACTCGGGCCAATATTTTGAAAGGTCCAATAAACCTAGGACTTAGTTTACCCCCCTTTCGGAAATGGATTACCCCCTTCAATGGGGACACTTTCAACAAGACCATGTCCCCCTTTTTGAACTCAATAGGCCTTCGTCTCTTGTCCGCGTAGGACTTTTGTCTATCTTGAGCCGCTTTCAAACGAGCCCTTATCATGTCGAGCTTTTCGGATGCTATTTTAACCACTTACTGACTAGCTAGTTCTCGTTGACCCACTTCACCCCAACACACGGGTGTTCGGCATTTTCTACCATAATGCATTTTGTAAGGCGGCATCCCAATGCTCGAGTGATAGCTATTATTGTAGGAAAATTCAACAAGTGGAAGGTAGTGATCCCAACTCCCACCAAAGTCAATAGCACATGCCCGCAACATGTCCTCAAGTGTTTGGATGGTTCTTTCACTTTGTCCATCCGTTTGTGGGTGGTAGGCGGTACTAAGTAAAAGTTTTGTACCCAACCACTCCTGAAATTCCCTACAAAATTGGGAGGTGAACCGGGTATCCCGGTCGAATACGATTGATACGGGGACACCATGGCGTGATATTATCTCGTTAATATACACATCCGCCATCCTTTTAGAGGAATAGGTTTCCTTGATTGGCACAAAATGAGCACTTTTGGTCAATCTATCAACCACCACCCATATAGCATCATATCCCTTGGGTGTTTTTGGTAATTTAGTTAATAGATCCATTGTAACATGCTCCCACTTCCATGTAGGTATTTCTAATGGTTGGAGCTTGTTATAAGGCTTTTGATGCTCCGCCTTGACTTGTGAGCAAGTCAAACACTTTCCCACGTACTTGACTATGTCCCATTTCATGCCGGGCCACCAATAATCGCGTTTCAAATCATGGTACATTTTTGTCGCCCCCGGATGAATCGAGTATCGCGACCTGTGAGCTTCATCAAGAAACAATTTCTTTGCTTCACAAGTGTTTGGAACCCAATTTCTCCCAAATCGGGTTCTAAGCCCACTTTCTTCTTCTACCAAGTTTTTCACTTAGCCCACAATTCGCTCTTTCTTTTGGTTTTCACTTTTTATAGCCTCCACTTGGGCTTCTTTGATTTTGGTGATCAAATCGGACGTCACCACCAATTTCATTGACCGCACCTTTATAGGAGCGTAATCCCCTTTTCGACTAAGGGCATCCGCTACCACATTGGCCTTGCCCGGGTGATAGTGGATTTCACAATCATAATCCTTGATGGTCTTGAGCCACCTTCTTTGCCTCATATTCAACTCTTTTTGGTCAAAGAAATATTTGAGGCTTTTATGGTCGGTGAAAATGGTGCATTTCACCCCATAAAGATAGTGTCGCCATATTATTTAAGGCGAACACCACCGCCGCCAACTCCAAATCATGAGTTGGGTAGTTTTGCTCGGTCACCTTTAATTTCCTTGAACCATAGGCAATCACCTTACCCCGTTGCATTAAAACGCAACCAAGGCCCAATTTTGACGCATCGGAGTAAACTACCATATCTTCCATTCCCTTCGGGAGGGTTAGAACCGGTGTTTGCGTCAACTTTTGTTTAAGGCTTTGAAAAGCCTTCTCTTGATCATCACCCCACCCAAACTTGGTGTCTTTTCGGGTTAGTTTTATCATAGGCAGGGCTATCTTCGAGAAGTCTTGAATAAACCTCCGATAGTAGCCCGCCAACCCTAGGAAACTCCACACCTCCGTCAGATTCTTTGGGGGTTTCCATTTGATGACGGCTTCAATCTTTACCGGATCCACCATAACCCCATTGGCACCAATGACATGGCCTAGGAATTGCACCTCCTTTAACCAGAAGGCACACTTGGAGAATTTTGCATATAGCTTTTCCTCCCTTAACCTGTCTAATACCTCCCGTAAATGTCTAGCGTGCTCCGCTTCGTCTCGGGAGTATACCAGAATGTCGTCAATGAACACAATCACCGACTTGTCAAGCATCGGCTTACACAACCGATTCATGTGATCCATGAAGGCCTCGGGTGCATTAGTGAGTCCAAAGGACATCACTAAAAATTCATAATGGCCGTATCTTGTTCTGAAGGCCGTTTTGGGAACATCTTCCTCTTTCACCTTCAGTTGATGGTACCTTGAACGTAGGTCTATCTTCGAGAACCATTTTTCCCCTTGAAGTTGATCAAATAAGTCATCAATTTTGGGCAATGGGTACTTATTCTTCACCATGAGTTTGTTTAACTCTCGGTAGTCTATGCACATCCGCATGCTACCGTCTTTCTTTTTCACAAACAACACCGGTGCTCCCCACGGAGAGACACTCGGACGTATGAACCCTTTATCCAACAACTCCTGGATTTGGGTCTTCAATTCTTGTAGTTCCGTCGGTGCTAACCTATACGGAGCTTTAGCCACCAGCTTAGCATTTGGCACTAAGTCAATTTTAAACTCCACCTCTCGATCGGGTGGTAACCCCGGTAAATCATCCGGAAATATATCCTTGAATTCTTGCACCACGGGTAAGTCATCTATTGAGGGACTTTGAATTCTAGTATCTGCCACCATAGCCAAATAGGCTTGGCACCCGTGCACGTTGAGCTTCCTAGCTTCCATCATTGAGCATATAATTGGAACATTTTGTTTCTCACCATGAATGGTGACTTTGCTCCCCTTTGGCGAAGATATCTCTATCGCCTTCAGATCACAAATGACCTTTGCGTGGTTGCGCGATAGCCAATCCATCCCCACCACCACCTTGAATTCTCTCATCGCCATTGGTATGAGATCTATCAAGTACTCTTCGTTATTGATGGAGATTTTGCATCCCCGACATACATCAAAAACAAGAATACTTTTGTCATTAGCTATTTCTACCTCTAAGGGTACATGTAATTTTTCAATTATAAACGAAGGATGCTTAATAAAATCATATGAGACAAATGATCTATTAGCTCCCGTATCAAATAATACGTGAGCATGTATCGAATTGACAAGAAATGTACCTGCCACCACGATGGGGTCTGATTTGGCTTCTTCGGTCGTTAGTTGGAATGCCCGGCCCGTAGCTTTCGGCACTTCCACTTTCGCCCCACTTATTGCCCCCTCCTTCTTGAGTTTTAGGCACTCAGCTTTCCTATGCCCCGTCTGATAGCAGTTGAAACATCGAGGTTCATCATACGGGCAATTGGAGATAACGTGGCCTTTCCTTCCACACTTTAAACATGGGCGGTCTTTGAATATGCACTCTCCCGGGTGCCCTTTTCCACAAACTTTACATTTTGAACCGCCCCCTCTAGTGTCCTTTTTATTGGACGAGTCGCCCAGTTTTTGTTTCTTGGGAGGATTTGGATTCCCCCCAGTGGGCTTTCTTGCTTCTTGGGCCTCTTCCCGGTTTACATCCATTTCTCGCGCCCGAGCGGCGTTAATCATTTGTTCCACCGTGGTGAAACGGTCTAAAGGCAAGAAATTCTTTATTTTCACCTTCAACACGTTCCGGTAAAAGAACATTCGTGCCCCTTTAGTGGGTAGCACATCTGAGCAGAATTTTACCCTATCAAGGTAAATACCGGTGATCTCATCAACCGTTTGAGTATCCCCTTGCTCCAGCTTGAGGAACTCTTGTTTCAACTCGTTGACCGCAGATGGTGGGCAGTGGTGCTCGAGAAATAGTTCTTTAAATTCTGCCCAAGTTAGAGCATCGGTCACCGCCTGCCCCTTTTCAAGGACTTTTGCGTCCCACCAATCTTTTGCCCGATCTACTAGTAGACCCGTAGCAAAGATAACTTGATCCGCAGCCTCACAATGGCTTCTTTTTATTACCCCCTCCACATTGGTCACCCATCGGTGACTGGCTATTGGGTTAGGATCACCCGTATATTGCGGAGGTTTACACGCCATGAAATCCTTGAAGGAGCTCCCCTTCTTCTTTGGCGTATCTGCCTCCCCTTTGTTCTGGAGGGCATTCTTTAATTCCTCGAATTTTTCATTCAAGGTGCTCAGTAGATCCTCTTGGATCTTTTGTACATATTCGGGAATAACTGCCTGAATGGCACTTCCCACTTCTTCAGAGATTTGGGCCTTCAGTGCCCGCTATCTCTGTTCTTCTGCAAGATCACCACCATCATGGTCCATTGATCTACAGAGAAAAGTTTTTCATTAGCTTACAGCTTTTTGTTTACCCTTACCGCAGCAAGGTTTTTATACATTATATCGGTCGTAGCCGATATCCCTTTTCCACAGGTTTATACGAGTTTTCTAGCCTTAGCATTACCTCGCCTCTACCTGGGACACTTTACTCACCCACATATTATATTGGTCATAGCCAATATCTCCCCCCAGGTTTATACGAGGTTTCTAGCCTTAGCATTACCCCTTTTCTACCTGGGACACTTCACTCACGCACTTCCCGGTTCAGGTGAAAAAAACACCTCCCCGTACGTTTCCCGAGTGATAGCTAATAACTCTGCCTTTACAGGCATATGAGAACATTCATTCATATTAAATGTAATTTCATTAATCAGTTTAAGGTTATGTACCTTGCCCGGGCGCATCATCAAGCTTGAACCGATCATTTTTCCCCTGATCCCTTGAGCTCAAGGTTTGAGTTCATGTACTCCCCGAGTACTTAATTCTCTCAAACCATGGCTCTGATACCAAATTGTAACACCCGTTTACAATTGTCACACCCCCAAATAACCACTAACGGAGTTTATACCGTTAGGGGTGCGAGCAAACCAGGACCACAACCATTAGTTACAAATACTAAACGAATCAGAGTAAAGTCCAAACATTCATCATAAAACAGTTTAAAGTTCGCAGCGGAATAAAAACATAAGTATCTTAGCACTAACCACGTGCTTAAATTACAAAACATGAATTGTTATTAAATTCCCAGGTTTGAGTTTAAAATAAGTAATCTTCAAGTGCCATGCCAACCTCCAGCGGATACTCCTCAGCGATCTGCAAAAGTGAAAACCACACAAGTGTCAACCTAACGGTTGGTGAGTTCACGGTGGGCATGTCATGCATTGGCCCGGTCTCATAAGCGTATGTATCAACATATAATAAGTATTAGTTTTGCAAACATTTCCAAGTGTTGAATTATCGAATATGCACTAGTTGAGTAAAAGTTAAAGCGGTCAACCGATATCGCGGGTAGCTAATCCGGTTTCCATGCACTAAGGAAGTTCGTACCAAAGCTGACGTAACAGAGTTCGGCATTTGCCGATGGTTGGTGCCTCCAGTTGTGTCCTCATGGGACCCACAACTAAAATAGGCTGATATTGTACTCCGTTCGGCCTCCAACCGGTTGGCTACACATTTGTGTACCGCGGAGCAGGGTTGTCAACCCTTAGTAGATCTACCCAACATCCCCTCGCTTCACGAATTAATGGTACTAAATTGTTGAGGACTTTTCAGTTTTAAGGCATCCTTAGAAATCATGTGATATCATTTGGTTTAGACTTTAACCTACACTAGCCATATTAAAATCGTTTATTCTGGATTTCATTTGAAATCCTAAAAAGAGTTTAAGTGTCAAAATGGTTATTCTGGATTTCCTTTGAAATCCCAACTGAGTTCAAGTATTCAATAGTTGGTTGCGGATTTCCTTTGAAATTCCAAGGATGGACAGTTGCAAGTGCCTCCCATAAAACACTCCAACTTCCATAGCAGATATCCCATTAGGCGATACCTCGAAATGTCAGCGTTGCTTTCTGTTTAGTAAATTCGTTGTGACCCAAACGGGCTCACAATTAAGGGTTTGTGAAACTCACCTTAGGTTGCTCGGCTACACTTGCTAATTAATCCAAGTATTGCTTAACGAAGACCTATGAACACGTTTAGGTCTTAAGTATTAGTTTTGTGTCTAATCTTTAACTTAACGTCACTATGGCCCATAACATAGCACGTTGGAACTACGACTCGACATACCGACACACGACACCGATGGTTGATCATAAACAAGGGTTCACATAAATCAGAAATCAAACATGTTTCATCATAGCATAATCATGTAAGTTATGGCATAACATTCAAGTAAATTGCACAAGTTTGGGTTTAGGTCTGGTCACAGTTTCGCTAGTATAGATTCGCTAGGCAGTTTCGCTGTGTGCACGGGCATCACTTTCGCTAGGCAATACCCGATGACACAGTTTCGCTAGGCTAGTTTCGCTCGAAACTGTTGGCACAGTTTCGCTAGCCTAGTTTCGCCCGAAACTGGTTTGAACTTTCGTTCAGGGAATTTCGCTCGGTAGTTTCGTTCGGACAGGTCTGGTTGGTCTACCCGGCGACACTATAGTTTCGCTGTATAGTGTCGCTGGAAGGAGATATACATAGTTTCGCTACATAATTTCGCCTGATGAAGGCACAGTTTCGCTAGTCGCTAAAAAAACCCGTAAATTTGACTAAAAATCTTTCTAACAGCCTCCATACTTCATGTAATTCATTTTCAAGCATACATAATCATTTAGGAACATCACAGGAGCATTTTTAACATCATAAACATGCATTTTCATCATCAAATCTTCAAGAACACATTTTACCCAAAATAACCTAATCTAGCATAAATCTTCAGTATGGATCAGTTTCACACGTAAAGTTACAGTTTTTATGATAGATCTAGCATTCCTAAGCATTATTACAGAAGATCTAGCGATTTCATGAAGATCTAAGCTTGCTTTAAGGTAAAACACATAGAAAAAGCATAGAAAATGGTCATGGGACTCACGGTTGATCTAGGATCGATGGATGATCTTCACAACTCAGAGATGATGGCTGATTCTTGGTGGTTCTTGGGCTGGTCCAGAAATCGTGAGAGATATAGGGAGTGTGTGTGTGTTTGTATGGTGATGCAAATGAAACAAAAATGGTGATTAGGGTTTTAGGAGGTTTTAAATACCAAAGGCTTGGTCTTGGGCTTTCATTGGGATTTGGGCCCCAATGATTAGCCAATCATTAGCCCATGATTAGTCCATCATTAATCATGTATGCATACACTTAATCACTAGATTGCTCATATAATTTCTCGATTATCATTAAATACACAATTAAGCAATTCGTCATAAAATTTAACAACCAAACAAATAGTCATGCTTTTTAATAATAATCATGTATTTAAATCATGTTGCACATCATAACAATAGATAAGTGAACACATAACACATATGGACGGGTTCGGTGATCAACCAAAGGTCGTGGACGTATTCGGCCTAGTTAAGCATTAGTTACTAAGTTAACACTTATAACGTAACTAACGGAAATTGTCTAACGGAAGTAAACCTTGATTTTCTCGGATGTCACATCATCCCCTTGTTAATGGAATTTTCGTCCCGAAAATTATTCTTGCGTTGTAGCGTTCGCAGCCTCGGCTGTCGTCGTTGCTATCGTTGCTGGGGAAAGAAAGCAAAAGTTTTAGGGTCGCCACATCCTCCTCCTGTTAAAGGAATTTTGGTCCCCAAAATTAAATCATACCTTGAGTTTCTGTGGACGTTTGCCCGAACAAGTGAGGATACTTTTTCTTTATTTGATCCTCCCGTTCCCAAGTATATTCAGGTCCACGCTTTGAGTTCCATCGAACTTTGACGATCGGAATCTTGCTACGTTTGAGGGCTTTCTCCTCGCGTCCCATGATTTCTACCGGTTGCTCAATGAATCTTAGATGTTCATCAATTTCCAATTCCTCCAAGGGAATTATTTCGATGTCTTCAGCCAGACATTTCTTTAGGTTAGAGACGTGAAACACGTTGTGAACTCCATCGAGTTCGGCAGGGAGTCGTAATCGGTAGGCCACCGGGCCTACTTCCCACAATGATTTCAAATGGACCGATATAGCGAGGATTCAGCTTTCCACGCTTTCCGAAGCGTATCACTCCTTTCCAGGGAGATACCTTCAACAGCACCTTGTCCCCTACCTCGAACTTCAAAGGTTTACGGCGTTTGTCGGCATAGCTCTTTTGCCTATCACGTGCTGCGGCTATCCGTTTTCTGATTTGAATAATTCGTTCCGTTGTATCATGAATGATTTCCGGTCCGGTGAGTCCCTTCTCACCC
>JBCNJP010000025.1:11955655-11977084 GCA_039602395.1 Deinandra increscens subsp. villosa | reverse complement strand
TTGGAAGGGGTTTTGTGAACATATTCGCCACATTGTCATCCGATGCCGCCCTTTCTAAATGAATGAGCCTGCGGTCATAGCAATCCCGAATGAAGTGCGTTTTTATATCGATGTGTTTGGGTTTAGAGTGCTGCACAGGATTTTTCACAATTTGCAATGCAGCATTGTTATCACAAAAAATGGGAGTATCAAAGAAATTCAAACCGTAATCTCCCAACTGATGCTGCAACCAAACCACCTGTGAGCAGCAAGCAGATGCAGCCACATATTCTGCTTCGGCAGTCGACTGGGACACCGTGTGCTGCTTCTTGCTTTGCCAGGAGACCAGCCTGTCACCTAAAAATTGAGCTCCAGCAGATGTGGATTTCCTGTCAAGCTCATTA
Organism: Deinandra increscens subsp. villosa; assembly: GCA_039602395.1. NCBI lineage: Eukaryota > Viridiplantae > Streptophyta > Magnoliopsida > Asterales > Asteraceae > Deinandra > Deinandra increscens. The sequence goes on along the minus strand of JBCNJP010000025.1, from coordinate 11,976,701 downwards.
CCGCCATAATCGCTGTCAGAGAAAGCATACAGATTAAATCCCGACTCTTTAGGGTACCCGAGGCCTAGTCGAGGCCGACCCTTCAAATATTTAAAAGTACGTTTAACAGCAGATAGATGAGAGAGTTTAGGATTAGCCTGATAGCGTGCGTATTGGCACACAACTAGCATGATATCTGGACGGCTGGCGTTAAGTACATCAGAGACCCAATCATAGACCGGTACATGTGCTCGCTCACCGGTTGACTGTCTGGATCCCTGGTAAGTGCTGGTCTGGCCGCCATAGGTGTGGAGACAGGCTTTGCATCCATCATTTTGTACTTTTCCAAAATTTCTGTGACATATTTGGCCTGATGGATAAGTATCCCACTGTCACTTTGCTTCACTTGTAAAGCGAGGAAAAACTCCATCTCGCCCATCTGACTCATCTCAAATTTTGTGCGCATTACCTTCTCAAACTCTTTGCACAAGTCTTCATTAGTAGAACCGAAGATGATGTCATCAACATATACTTGCACCATGATTATGTCATGCTCGACCTCCTTTCTAAAAAGTGTTTGATCTACTATGCCTCTTGTGTATCCGTGTGCTAGAAGATGATCAGTCAGAGTCTTGTACCACGACCGAGGGGCCTGGTGTAAGCCATACAATGCCTTGTCTAGCTTGTACACATGATACGGGTGGTCCTCATCAATGAAGCCAGGAGGTTGAGTGACATATACCTCTTCATCCATATCAGCATATAAAAAGGCTGTTTTCACGTCCAACTGGTAGACTGTGAAGTTCATGTAGGATGCGTAGGCTAAAAAGACTCTTATTGCCTCTAATCGGGCAACCGGTGCATACACTTCATCATAATCCACTCCTTGAATCAGCTTGTGGCCTTGAACTACCGACCTGGCCTTATTTCTGACAATGATGTCGTTGTCATCCTTCTTATTCTTATATAACCACCGAGTAGTGATGACCTTTTTGTCAGCAGGTCTTTCTAATAATCTCCAAACTTGAAGCCGTGAGAATTGATTCAGTTCCTCATGCATAGCCTCTACCCAACTAGGGTCTGTCAAAGCCATAGTAATGTTGGGGGGCTCAATTTGTGAGATGAAACAGGAGTACATACAATGATTGATGTCCCCTGATTGGCTTCTTGTTACCACCCCGGATGCTAACGGACCAATGATGTTTTCCAAGGGGTGGTATTTATGGATCCTGGTTTCGGCCACGGCTTGAACAAGGATTTGAGGAGGTAAATTTGATTGATCGGGTTCATCAGTTGTTTCAGCTGCACCTTCTGTATCAGCTCCCTGTGTTGGAGGAGTGTCTAACCCGGGGTTGATGTCTGCTTCATGATCATTTACAGGATCGGTAGTCTCCTATACTGGTGTGGTTTCAGTTTCTGAGGCATTGGCTGGAGCCTTGGTGATGGAGTGTGGTAAGGACGGTCCTGTAACTGGATCTTCAAAAAGTTCTTCAGCTATGACAGGTTCCAAACCGAATGGACGGAAGAATTGATTATAGTCAAAAGCATGAGGAGGACCCACTCCACCATCTGATGGATTTTCTTCTAGCCAATCCACATTGGTGGACTCCATCACAATCCCGGTTGTTTTGTTGAATACCCTGTAAGCAGAGCTGGCAGAGTAACCTACAAAATAACATTCATCAGACTTAGCCACAAATTTAGGTACATCAGTGTTTACTAAAACTATGCAGAGGGAGCCAAAAGCCCGAAGGTGTCCAATTCTGGGCTTATCATGGTAAATCAGCTGATATGGGGTTTTCTGCTGCCGCTTATTGATGAGCACCCGATTCTGGACATAACACGCAGTGTTAACTGCTTCTGCCCAAAACATGGTTGGTAGCTTTGAATCACACAACATAGTACGAGCTGCTTCAATTAGGGTCCTGTTGCGTCATTCTGCAACGCCATTCTACTGAGGGGTGTAGGGGGCACTGTATTGATGCTCAATTCCCTGTTCAGCACAGAAGTTATCAATACTTTGATTCTTAAACTCATACCCATTATCACTCCTGGTGGCCTTCACTCTCTGCTTCAATGAGCTTGATGAAAGCAATCAGTATACCTGCAACAACACTTTTCTTTGACAAGAAAAACACCCAAGTGAAACGGGAAAAATCGTCAGTAATAACTAAACAAAATGCACATCGGTTAAGACTTAACATACTGACTGGACCGAATAGGTCCATGTGAAGCAGCTCCATTGCGGACGAAATTCTACTGAACACCTTTGGTTTGTGTGGACGTTTGTGCTGCTTCCCCTTAGCACAAGCCACACATTTCTCCTTGAGCGCAAATTCTTTGATTGGAAGGTCTTTAACAAGTCCTCCCCTAGCAAGGCGATTCAGATTCTTCAGATTCATGTGCCCCAATCTTCTATGCCACAACTGAGCGTGGTTCTCAGCAGTTTTAGAAAGGAGACAGGCCACCTCAGATGTGGGGGGTTTCTGCATGTTGAGCACATAGGAGTTACCATATCTTGGTGTTCTCATAAACACCCAATCGTCAGGGATGGAGTATCCAGGTTTAAGAATGAGACATTCTTTATTGTTGAAGAGGACTGGATACTCCCGATCATATATTTGTGAAACACTTAACAAGCTGTGTTTTAACTGCTCGACATAATTGACATCATTGAAGCTGAGACAACAATTGCGCACTGTGCCTTTCTGACTGATATATCCTCCAACTCCACCGGCGAATGACACATATCCTCCATCAAATTTTTCCAAGTCTTGCAGTAGAGATAGGTCACCCGTCATATGCCTGGAACAACCACTATCAACATACCATAGGTTGCTGACAGTCCTCTTTTGCTGTTCCTGCATTCATAGGAGAAGTTAGTTAGATTTAGGTACCCAGACCTTTTAAAGACTGGGTGAAGTAGGGTTGCGGTTGTTGGTGATGGGTTTAAAAGATGATGATGGTTCAATTGTGAAACTGGGTGGATGCATATCCTCTGCTTTGTTGTGAACCTGTTTTCTTTTTGAAGGAATTTGGTAAACATTTGTTTTTGTAGGTTTAGCTTCATCAAACTGTTTAGAGTGTTTTTTATACACTCCTTTGGGAACATGCTCTTGGTTTACCTTCTTTTTAATATTCCAGTTGTCATGAGAAAAATGTTTATCATGCAAAACAGGTTCAGGCACATTTACTGATTTTTTAACAGGTTTATTATGTTTCTGAGAATCAGTTTTGTGGCTGCCAAGAGATTTTTGGGTCAGCTTCTTCTTCTCGCCTTGTGCCTTAGGTCTAGGAGGCACACTGTTCTGCACCTTTTGTTTGTAAGGTGCAGACTTCTTGGTCACTTTAGGTACCTTTGGACATGTTGGTACTTTCAGCTTGGTATTTACCTTTTCAAGGACAGGTTTGTTGTTTGTGCCACCATAGGATTGCCCATAATTATTTTTAAAGTGAGTTTTGGGAAATTAGGGTTCATATGGCCTATGTAAGCAATTTCTTGCCACATGTCCGGGATTTCCACACACATGGCAAGACTGCTTCTTTGGGTAAGCGGGAGTTTGTGAATAGATCTTTCCTGTGCATATCCAAGAAGGTTTGTCATTTTTATGAATCCAAAAAACTTTGCCTCTGGGCCTAGTTGTTAACACATACTCCCGTTGTACCGGCACAAACTGGTCATACACTGAGTTTACCTCAGGATATGGGATAAGATCATGTGGCCTGTCCACCTGCACATTCTGCATATTCTTAGCATCACAAACATTCACATTAGCATTCACCTTCACATTATCACACACATAAGCATTTGAATTCACACCAACATCAGACTTATGCAAATCAGAATTAATAAGTTTGGAACCAGGAACCTGTGGTCCCTTACCCCTTCTCAAAATTTTCACATCTCTTAGAGGTTTAGTAACTTTATCATCACAAGCACCAAAGTTAAAATTGTCACACAAATAAGTTTTATCAAAGACATCAGACTCAGCAAATTTAAGTTTGGAACCATCAATAGGAAAACCATTTTTATTCCAGTCAAGTTTTTCAAAAGACTCTTGACTTGAAAGACTTGAGGTTTCTGCCTTTTCACTTCCATTACTGCTAACTACATCTGCACAAGAAGTAGAAGTGTTAGTGGAGTTAGAAGTATAGGAGATGAGATTTTTATAGGGCATTCAAAAAGTCTTTTGTCTATATCGGCTAAAGAATCTATTGTTCCCTTTGATGGTGTAGGTTCAGAAATCATTTCGTGCATGTGGGGCATGGGCACAGTGTGAGTTGATGTCTCTTCTTTTATATCATCCCCAAAACCTAGACCTGAATTTTGTTGAACATACTTCATCCTAACATCAGAGTTATAGAAAAGAGATCTTGCTTCCAGCATTTTTGATTGAATCTTATTATTAGCATCTATCTTACTTTGAGATTTACCAAGTTGATCTCTCAATTCTTCTACCTCTTTTGTTAGTTCTTCAACTTTTGTGTTAGCAACTCTCAGCAAAACTCTAGTGTCGCTTAATTGATTGTCAAGGTTTGTTACATCAAGCTTAGCTGCTTCATACTTTTCCCTATTTACTCTAGCCATATCTTTGAAATTGTTTGATTCTCTAGTGGCGCGTTCACAGTTTAGGGATTCATAATAAAATTTAGATTCATATTCTTTGTAAGCATTAAATACCTCCACACAATGAGAACAAGAACAGTTGCATACCTGTGTGTTGCTAGAGTTGACTTCAGGCCCTGGACCAGTATTCGCCATGAATGCATGTTGGTTCATCTCCAGTGTCTCTCTCTCTGCTTCTTCCTCAGCTAACATAGCAATGTGTGTAAGACTTAGACTGAGATCATCAACCTGAGTAGACCAGTCATAACCTCCAGGGGTGCTTTGAACAACAAGTGCTTTATCATCAGCTCCTACCTCCCTTTTCTTGCCATTCTGTTTTTCATCACTTTTAGCACCTCTTTCAACTTTAGGCTTTGTGCAATCTCTGGCATAGTGACCATATTCATTACAGTTGAAGCATCTCAGATTGGTTTTGTTGAAAGATAGCTTTACCCCTTTGCCATCATTCCAAGTTTTGCTCCCAGTTCTTGCCATATACTGCTTGGCTCTCAATGCGGACATTCCCATTTGATAAGATATGTCCATCTTTTCAAGGTCATCTGGGTTCACCTGGTTCACATCCTCATAGGACAGGTCATTTGGAAGTAAAGTACCTGCAACCAAATCTTGATAACAACTCATTATTCCTACTCCCAAGGCAAAACTAGAGTCTTTAGCTAAAGTGTTAACATCCAATGTAACCAGGTTAGAGCCATTTGAAGAACTGGATCCACTAGTAGCTTGGGAAATAAAAGCTAGTGGGCTTGATGTCAGATCAACCGTTTGAGTCACTGGGACACTGGGCTGCAATATAAAGGCTTGATTCACTTGTTTGGAAGCTGCTCCAACTCCCTGTTTTCTTGCCCTCTTGAGTTTCTTTTCTTCATAAGCTCGAATTGTAGACATGAGTGAGCTAAGGGTTGATGTGTTCAAGTCCAGGACTCCTTCCATTACCTCCACTGTGTTATACCAGTTGGGGGGCAAAGAACTAATCAGCTTCTTATTGACTTCCTTTTGAGTGTATGTCACATCAGCTTCTTTCATTGCTGTGACGATCTTGATGAACCTTTGCAATTGAGTTTCTATATTCTCACCATGTATGTAGTTGAAGTCATTGAATTGCTCTCCAAGGTTCTCTTTCCTTGACTCCCTCATATCTGAGTTTCCTTCGTATGCATCAACTAGAGCATCCCACAAAGTTTTAGCAGACATGTACTCCTTGAAGGCTTCGGCAACCTTAGGTGAGAGTGCCATAGTTAATGCAGCAAGAGCCTTCCTATCCTTTTCCACCTTGTCCCAATCAGTGTCTGACCATTCATGCTTCTCTTTTATCACATCAGGTTGTCCAGTTGTTTAAGTCTTTGGAACATAATCTCCCAGCTTCAATAGATCTCATAATCTTGGGATCATTGTAGTTAGCATAGTTGACGAACCTGTACTTCCAGCTCATGAAGTCTTTTCCTGAGGTCAATCTTGGTGGTCTTGTTGCGGTACCGATTTGGGCATCCATTTCCAGAGTAGCAGAAGAAAGATTAGCCATGTCAAAAGCCATTGGAAGGGTTTTCAGTTGGGTCGAAAAGTATTTTTCGGTCGCACAAGGTTTGAATCGAAAAGGGGTTTCCAATCACACAAGGTTGGATCGAAAAAGGGTTTCTGATCACACACGGTTGGATCAAAAAGGGTTGTCGATCGCACAGGATTGGATCGAAAAGGTGATTTGATAGAAAAGTCTCTAACGGGACTTTCCGATTGAGATGTGCCGACGATCGAAAAGTCACTGGGAACTTTTCGATTGAAACTTCTGATCGAGAAGTCGCAAGGAGGGACTTCTCGATTATGAGCGGCTGATCGAAAAGTCTCCATATGGGACTTTTCGACTGAGGGGAGACTGATCGAAAAGACACTAAGGGTCTTTCTCGATCAAAGGTGAGCGACAGAGGAGGGTTTTCGATCAGAATGTCTGATCGAAAAGTCTTCACACGGATCGAAAAGTCTTCAACTCACGAACACAGGGTCTCGAAAGCTTCTGTTTTTTATTTTAAACCTGCAAAAGACGTCTGACTCGTGCTAAATGCTGAAAATCACAAAAAACACTCAAACTGTTAGTTACCAAAAACCTGAATCCGATATCGCGAGAGCCTTGAAACTTGCGTTTCTTGGCTCTGATACCAATTGTAAGGATCAATTAAGCCCCCTCACGCGATATCAATGCCTATAGTCACCGTGCGGAATCCGGTGACTAAGGAACAATTAAAATAAATACCAACCGATTGAGACTGCTTGAATAATATTCGATTACCACACTTGAGAAAGACGAATTCACAAAGTGAATTCGGTATACACTTGAATCGCAGAACACCACTAGCAAACCCTAGAGAATCAACAACCTAAACAAGTAGCTACCTATTCCTTATATAGGAAAGCCTAAACTTGTTTACCAAGCAAAATAATTCGGCCAACATGGCCTATATTCGACCGCACTCAAAACCCACTAATAACCCATATACAAATTAACCCAATTACAATTAGAACTAGCCCACAAGTATTTCTAATGCAAAAGCCTCATAAATATGGTCTCTATATTTAGTGAAGACCAGTTATGGTCAACTAATATGGTCAATGAATACGAATTAAGACCAGTTCAATGAGACGGCCGATTATGCTCATAGGACCGATAAGGACGGAGCATGAAGGAAGTGACTAATGAGTATCGATGATCAAGTATGACCAATTAGGAATAATTGGGGCCAATTAGTTTGAATGAGGACCAATGACACCAATAAGGGTGAATCAGGGTTAGTGATGGTCAATTAAGACCAATTAGGTTCAATTAGGGTCAATGAGGACCCATTAGGACCAATGATGGTCAAATATGCTCGATTAGGACCAATAAGGATGAATTATGACTTATTAGGGCCAGTTAGGACCGATGAGGGCCAATTAGACAGAATAAGTACCAATATGGCTCAATTCGGGTTAATGAGGAGCAATTTGCACAAATTGGACCAATAAGGACCAATTAGTGTCAGTTAGCCTCAATAAGGACCTACTAGACTCATTGAGTACGTACCATTTACTTTGAAGTACAACAAATTTGAATCAATTAGGCCTAATTGAGCCCAATTGATTATAATTGGTCCTAAATGAGCCTAATTGGTCGTAATTGACCGTAAGTGATCTTCACTGAACCTAACCGAGCTAAATATACTATAATTGACCTTCATTGGCCCTAATTCATCCTAACTGAGTGTTCACAGGCCCTCATTGGTACTCATTTGTCACAAATGACCATGGTTGACCTTAATTCAGTCTACTAGTCCTCATTGAGCGTAATTGGCCCTCAATCGGCCTAATAAACCCTAATTGGTCATATTTGGTCCTCATAAGGCGTCGACATTTAGCAAAATCGACCCTCGTTAGTTATAACTTGGTCTTCATCATTGACCCTAATTGATCCTCATTGACCCAAATTGACCCCAATTTACCCTAATTGGGCCTCGTGGCTTTGTTGGTCCTAATTGGTCCTACTTTATCTTCATTTGTCCTCATCGGTCTTAATCGACCCTAATTGATGTGGATTCATTTAAAATAAATTAATAATATTTTTCTAAACCAAATTAAATTATCAAAAATTTCCCCCATCCCAATTTCAACTAAATGGGCAAACTCCAATAACTTCCCCTGTTTCAATTCTTAGGGTTCATTGTGATCCAGAAGAACTGGTGTTAGTATAAAACTGCATTTTTGAAAAACAGTTACCCTCTATTTTCTCTCCAGGTTTCTAATTGGCGATTTAAACCTAAACCTTACTCTCTAATTTCTCACAAATGGCACCCAAATTGAATCGAAAGGCTGCATCAAAGGCTACTCAACTGTTCTTCGCCGAACACAATGTTGTAGCGTACTTCGAGAAGTCTGATAAGTCAAAGCTATTTGATGAAATGAATGATTTCATCGAGAAATCCAACACTCATTTTGCTTTAACTGTGAATTCTGTAATATGCAAGCAGAGAATTGCTGAATTTTGGGACTCAACCAAAAAATCTGTTGATAGCAACGGGGTTGGTAAAATTGACTCTAGAGTCAATGGGAATGAGATTAGTTTGACTGAAGAAATGATCCGGAAGCATCTGAAATTCAATGATGCAGGAGGTGATCCTGATTACAAGTACCCTATGTTTGGCGACGTACGAAGCAATTGGTGGAATTCAATGATGCAGGAGGTGATCCTGATGCAGGAGGTAAAATTGTACTTGAAGACGTACGAAGCAATTGGGTATGGGGGTGACTTAACTTGTGCGACCGTCAAAAAGGCACAACTACCCTATGTTTGGCGATATCTTGCTCATACCATTCTCCACTGCCTATCTCACAAGAAAACTGCGTGGGATGAACTTGATGCACCTCAATCATCCGCTTTTCATGGATTGGTAAATGGGCTCAACTTTAACTTTTCAAAAATGATATTTGATGGAATGCTGGAAAATCTAAAACCTAAAAGGATCTTTTACATGTACCCCAGATTCATCCAACACATTCTCAATTGTGAATTTCCAAATCTGCAAATCTCTGATCAACATCTTGAACTAAAATCTTTTACAAGTAAAACATTTTCTAACATGCAAGTGAACAAAACTGTTTTTCTTGGTAAAGACACATCACACCCTATGCCTAAGGCCAGGACTGCTCCTGAGCAAACTGCTCCTGGTGACAACATTGTTACACCAACAAGTGTTGAGCCCACACCAGACCGACCATCCTCTTCCACTGATATACAAATTCCCACCAAAAGGAAGAGGATGTCCACATCAAAAACCACACCCAAAAATACCACACGCACTCCACAATCACCCAAAAGGAAGAGGACTAGGTCTCCTTTACCTAGACCCTCCACAGGACTACCTCAGAATGAGGGTGGTATATCACCTAGGCCACATGAAGTAGATTCCCCAACCCTTATTGCAGGGAATATACTGCTGGACTTGGTTCAATCACCCAACCGACATTCTGGTGATAAGGTGACTTGCAGTAGTGATGAAGCAAGTCAGGTGGAAAGGGCTGACACTACTCATGAAGTCCCACTTGACCCTGAGGACAGTGCCAACATCATTGAGACCCGATCCACGGCAACTGTTTCTGTCAGGGAACCTATTCAGGAACCTTTGATTGACAACAGGAATCCCAGGTGCCAAGAAACCATGGGTGCTGAGCATGAACAAGGTCGGCTTGTTTGCTCTTCTTTGCTCAAAGATACTGGCAACACACCAGTTGAGAGCAGCATGACACATACTGAATTGACGGTTCGATGTACAAAACTTGAAAATGAATTGGCAGCTCTCCGTGCAATTGTGAGAGCTCAAGGAGAAGAAATTGAACGGTTGAAGGCAGGACAATCTGTGAAAGCCACTGATAGGTAAGGTTGTCAACCATACATTGAAATGAAATTCACATGTCAAACTAGATTTAATTCAAAATAGGATCTTGCACAGGGTGTCTTCCTCAGATGTTGATGAAGTTGAACAAGTTGATCCGGTTGAACAAGTTGATCCGGTTGAACAACTTCATCCGGAGGAAGAAGGCCATGTTGATCCGGTTGAACAAGTTGATCCGGTTGAACAACTTCATCCGGAGGAAGAAGGCCATGTTGATCCGGTTGAACAACTTCATCCGGAGGAAGAAGGCCATGTTGATCCGGTTGAACAAGTTGATCCGGTTGAACAACTTCATCCGGAGGAAGAATGCCATGTTGATCCGGTTAAACAAGTTGATCTGCAAACCACAAATGTGGATATAGCTCCTGAAGCTCTATCTTTCATGAGAAAAATGATGATTAGGAATACTCTTAACTGCACTTGGTTAAGGAGTGCTCCATCTCTGCCCATCATTACTTCGGAAGTTGCTCCTGAGCAATTGCCTAAGACTATTTCGGAACAAGTTGCTCCGGAAGATAGTCCCAAGGCAGTTACTCCGGAAGTTGGCACTAAGACTATTCCTGAGCAAGTTATCTCGGAAGTCAGTCCCAATGCTGCAACTTCACTTCATGAATCTCCAAAACTTGTCGATGGTGATTCTCTTAATAAGAGAACCATCTCTGGTTTCACTGACATGGAGGATGATAATCAGAGCACAGGAGGGCCAAAATGAAGATATGGATCCTGCCACAAAGGCTCTGATTGATCAATTGGAAAAAGAGAATGCTGAAGTACAGAAGAAGTTCCAAGAACAGAAGGAAGGCTGCTGTGTTTGAAGAACAGAAACGACTGCTCATAGAGGGAGGTATCTATGAGTATGTCATCAACAATGCAGACCTGATGTTCTTTATCAATGGAGCAAGGAGAAGATCTGATCTGTACCTAGAAGAAAGAATTGCCAGAGCTGAAGAGCAAGGTCTTTCAGACAAGGTTGACAAGTACAGAAGGGTCTTGGGAAATGAGTATAGGAAAATTCATATGAAAAAGACTGAAGACAACAAAATTTTCCTAGCTCAGTTCAGTGTAATGCTCAGAAGCAAGGAGTGTTTCACTGATGCATGGGTTGATGAAATGAAGGGTGATGATCTAATCAACTGGATGTACATGATCTTGGCTATCAGAGCAGATCAAGACAAAGAGATGAATGTCAAGAGATTTGTTGATTATGCTTTTGAGCAGGAGAAGGCACAAGAGAAGCAGGGTACAAAATATCAGAAATTAACAGAGGAGGATGACCTGCTGATTCACAAATGGTACTTCATAGAAATTATAATGGAGAATCCCAAAAGAATCAACTCTTGCAAATTGCCTAGGCTGAGACTTGACTATGATGCCATCAGAAAGAGTCAAATTGAAAAGGAAAGAGTTACTGGTGAGAAGAAGCCACCAGGTATGTATGCTCTTTTTGACTCTTTACATCCTGAAGGTCTCAGCTACCTTAAACAGAAGAAGAGAAAGGCTCCTGATTCAACTGCTCAACAAAAGAAGCCAAGGATCAACATTGTGAAACAGATGTTTGACACTGTTTCTGATCCTCATCTCTCATCATCTCAACCCTTCACCTCAACACCTCAACCCACTGCTCCCACATTTCAAACTCCTAACCAGCCTATTCCATCTCCACAATCTTCACCACCTCCTATAAATCCAAAGCCTACACAACCTGAAACTGAACCCTCATCTCAGCAACCTTCAGCCATACCACCCATCTTGCTCACCTTTTCTGGAAGAAAGAAATCCATGGCTAAAAGGAAGAAGATAGTAGTGAGTGAATCAGAAGAAGAATCTGAACCTTCAGATCCTCCCAACCCACATGTCGATGTCACTCATCCCTGCATTCTAAGGATTGAATCTCACAAAAGTGAAGACATGCACTACTTCTTCATGAGCAATGGGGAAGTAAGGAAGAAACAAGATTTAAAACTGGATGATTGGGATAAGTTGCATCAGATGGACATCATGACCATAATGGGAACTCCCAACTATGTCTGCATGCCTTAAGGTTATAGTAGAGCTCAAGTAAAGGCATCAAAATTGGAAGAAGAACAAAATCGGATAAATTTTACTTCTAAATTGGAAGAAGAACAAAACCGGATGAACTACAATTCCTCAGGAAGAAGAGTTCATGAGGATTGAGAGAAGATGCACTAGAGTTCTTCAGGATGAACCGGGTAAAATAGAGTTCTAAAGTTCTCCAGGATGGTTAACCAGTTCACAATAAAATAAAAATCACATCAGTTCACAATAAAATCTATTTGCAACAATCAAATTTAGAATAAAATCAACTTTAATGATTGAGATAAAATCTATCTATATAATTAATGGGGTTAACCAAAACAAAACATGAGGAAGAGTTAACAAAAACTTTAATATATATATATATATATATATATATATATATATATATATATAATTGATCTCTATACAAAGATTTTCATCAGATCCTATACAAAAATCTATCTAACTAGCTAAGACCTAGCATCCGACATATAGTCTTCATCATCAAAGAAGCTGTTGTTGCTGCTGCTGTTGCTCTGCTGTCATCAAGAAACAACTTTTGACCAGGCGGCAATCTCGGTCCCAACTCGGAGGTGTAGGTGGAATCCCTGTTCCGGATTAAATACACATCCAGCTCTCTCTCCCCCTCTGGTCCCTGGAGATGAAGTTTCATATCCCCTACAACTTCGGCAGTGATGAAATCAGCGTACTCAAGCCCGTATTTGATGGACAGAGGTGGGATCCTCCAGTAAATGAGGAAATAGCCAATCGATGTGTGGTTTAGGTATTGCACCATTTGATCCAGATCATGACAATCAAATGTGCGAATGTCGACATAGTCGACATAATCTACCTTTCCCTTCCACACATCCTGGCCGGCGGCATTCCGGTGGAAATCGCCACAGTGATGGACCTTGAGGGTGAACCTCCGACCACCTGTAAAAAAACCCAAATGCAGAGTAGAGAGTAAGTAACTAAAAAACATAAAACCCTAAAAATAAAAACGTACAGCCATTGTTGAGTGAAAATACACTTACGGGGAGTCTTTCCGTAGTAGGGTGCTGGTTCATTAACACCCCTAATCCTCCATTGTTTACCAAAGGCAGCCATTGATCGATCGAAGTTTTTTTCTTGATGAACAGGAAATACGTTCGTACAGAAGATTTTGGTGGCGAAAAAGTGGAAATTTAAAGGCAGACAGGACACGCTACCAGCTATGGTGGGAAGAAGTGGAAAGGTCAGGCCAAGATAACCGTGTATATTTTGTTACCTTTACCACGCAAATCCTGTTTTTACCGTGTCTATTTATTACCTTTAGCAACGCAAATTTTGTTTATCAATTATTTCTTATGTGATGCGAGTAATTAAATAAGTTCTGGTTAAAATATAACTAATTAACACTTTTGTCTCAATGGTTCTTCTTAATCTTGTAGTTTGTTCCTTTCTTTTGACTGACCCAGGTTCAAGCCTTGTTTGCTACAATTTATAATTTTTTGATTGTCTAATAGTGGATGACAGGATTTATAAACTGGATAGATTTTAATTCTTCAGTAAATTGGAACAAGAACAAAACCATATGAACTAACAAGAACAAAACCATATGAACTAGAATTCCTCAAAAAGAAGAGTTCATCTGGAATGAGAGCAGATGAACAGAACCGGATGACATTTTTAGACAACTGTTTCACTGCCTTGGCGGACTGAGATGATTTATAATTAAACAGGATCAATTTTAGTTATTCATTAGAGAAGAAGAAGAATAGAACCGGATGAACTAGAGTTCTTCAGGATCAAGACTAATTATTCAGTAATAGAACAGGATGAACTAGAGTTCTTCAGGATGAACCGGATAAACTAGAGTTCTTCAGGATGAACTATATATACTATAAATAACCAAAGTTGTTATTTCTGTTCGTAGTCTATAGGATATTCCCATGTATTTAAACCCATTATCTAGTGAATTAAAATCATTGTGGTTGAAGACAATTCCTTATAATACACTAATATTTAGTCACACAACCTAATATATGTAGAAGACAACCAGATGAACAAGAATTCTTCAGGAAGAAGAGTCAAAAGACACATCGGATGCATACAATTAATTACATATATAATCCAAAAGATGTGATATCAGTTAATTAATTACAAATATATATAATAAAAAAACAACATAAACTTAAAACATGCTCCCACTAGAGAAATTGTCTGAATCGTCATATCGGCCTATTCTCCATGGGTAGCTACCTTCAGATGGGGAGGAGGAGGAGGAGGAAGACACCTCCACATCTCCATCAAGGTAGATGGATATGACATCCTCGTCCATGACGTGCAGGGCCAAGGCCCTAACATCCCTCGGATCATCAGTGAATGGAACCAGTCCAAAATCTAGAGACAACCCTGGGATCCTCAGGTAGGGGTCGAAATTGTTCAAGTCATAACCTAGGTCAGACACCATTTGACCTAGGTCATCGAACGAGAAGGAGTTAATGTCCACCTCGTCGAAGTAGCGAACCCTCCCATCGATGTATTGTATCCGACCATTAAGGCTCGCAAAATACCCTAGGTGATAGATCACCAAAGTAAACAGACTAAAATCTTCTTCCCCTGTTCAAGAAAAATAACCAAATTTCAGAGACGCGAATTCCACATTAAAGCATTTGAATTTCAGTCATTTAGATGATTACTCACCGTATTCGGGGCTATCTTCCACATTCAGAGGACGCAAATGCCACATTTTCAGAGAGTGGCATGATAAACCAAAAAACAGCAGAGCTGAGAGAGCTAACGGCGTATATGGTGATGATCGACAATTAATTAATTAATGATATGATTTATATCCGAAACTCGAGGTGGTAGATAAAGATTTGACCTCTAGTAATGATGTATATCCGCCGTCGCCACAGATAATTAACTAATTAAAATTGGCTACTATTTAGTCACGGTTAATATATGTGGCCATATGTAATAGATTTTTGTCACTCACAACCTACTATTTAGTCACACAACCTAATAACAGTGACCATATGTACTAGTTTTTAGCCACATAACTAAGTAAAAAGCGTGGCCATTGCTCACATTTAGCCACGCATAATATATAATTAATAGTTTTGTTTTTTTAATTTACTAAGTAATAAATCTACTCTTCCGTCACACAACATTATTTAAACGTGGCCATACATTCCTTTTTGGTCACACGAATTAAAAATCATAAAAATTCCGTGGCTGTTTGGTGCATTTCGCCACTCTTTATTAAGCGTGACAAATAAGGGCCACATGTTTTTGTAAAACAGTGACTAAAGCGACTGCACCTGATTGTTGTTGTCACATAAACAAAAAAATACGTGGCTAAAAGGGTCCAAAGGCTATATATTTGGCCACGGGTACAAAATATGTGTGGCTAAAACTAGTATTTCTTACCTTTGGCCACGTTTTTTTACAAAACAGTGGCTATGCGTAAAAAAAAAACCGTGGCCAAAGCCACTTTTTGACGTAGTGAAGAACATTTTCAAAAAATCTGCCACATTTATTGATGAATCAGGCAGAATTTTTAATAAGTCAACACCATCCAAATCAAAATTTAAAACGAACCAAATTTTCAAATTTGATTCTAGTGTTGGTGGTTCATCACATGATGATGACTCTGTTAAAACTGAAAAGGAAAAAATGCAGTGGCGACCTAAGGTGGTCAGCAAGGCTGCAAATGATTTTGTGGAAGACACTGGTTGACCAGAAGCTGTGTGCTTCGGGCCACTTGAATACTAATCAGTTAAATCCATTATGCAGGTTTCTTCTAGAAGACCTATTGGTGATTTTGAAGTTCAAGCTTCCAGTGATTGTTGATAGTGGAGTCTCCTGCGTAACTTAAATTGCATGCTTCATCTTACTAAACTGAAAGTTTTTCTGAAAGCTTAAACTGAAAGGTATCAGTATCGATTGGTCAATTTTCTTTCTTTTACATTCCGTATGTAGTTTAGGGGAGAAAATTGAAAAACCAAAAATAGTGTATTTGTGTTTTGTTAAAATGAAAATCCAAAGATAGAGTTTTCATTTTAAGGGGGAGAAAAAGAAAAAACAGAAAAATACAAAAACATTGAAAAATGGGAAATGTATCCGACATAATTCGGAAATGATGGTACATTGGCTTACATGTCTGACTCATGGATAAATTAGATGAAAAAGCCATAAGATCATTGTTCGATGTGCTTGGTAGGCTCGACATTAAATCAGAAAGTATTCAGATGTGATAAACACATTAAATACAAATACTTGACCAAGTGGACAACATCTTGATGCATATGTCAAGATTTCAAGAAAAAGTTATGTGAAAAAGAAAATGAGAAGTCACTATGTATACATGTGTTCATTTTGTAAAGATTTAAACTTGTTTGACTATTTTGTCAAACGATCGGAATTTCTCTGCGTGTCCACAAGACCGACCTGATTGTTGTTCGTTTGACGTTCTGCTTTATTTTCTTTGGTGTTTCGTATAACTCATCGGACTTTCTCTGCATGTATGGGAGTACCGACCTGATTGTTGTTGGGTTATACAATTTCAACTTGTTTTTATTTTCTTATTTTGTTAAATCCGAGGCCTTATCTGCGTATCGAAAGATCGACCTTAAGGTAGACGATTTAACATTCTTTTTTTTTGCATGGAACACAGTTCACGTTATCATGAATTCAATCACTATATGTTAAATCACAAGGGAAGTCACATAGTGTGATAAGCAAATACATATCCGAGTATGTCTGATAATGTGGGGTACACTGGTCAAAGCAATCTAATCAATACCTTAACATATCCAAATGTTATGAATATGATTGTGCCTGAGTTTAAGTTGGACAAGTTATACCAGTAATCGACATGACTTGTGTGCTGAAGTAATTGAAATTGAAGTGTAGTTCAGCATGTCATGACCAATATGATCCCAAGTTGTGATCTTTCTCACAAAAGACAAAAATAGTGTCTGATTCAGTATTGCATTTATGTTTCATATCTGAAAAATATCTATAATATTTTAGGTGTCTTTTAGCATAATCTTAGAAAAATCTAAAAGATTAGTGTGTTTTGATGTAAAGTTTCATAAAGCCAAAAATATTTTGTTTCTTATTTGTTTTTGACCGATCGATACACGATACGAAATCAAAATTTCAAAACCATATCTTGGATTCTCGAAGAGAAGTTTCGCGCCAAGATTAAATTAATTTTTCAAAAGAAAAGGAAAGCGGCCTTTCTGTCTTCTGAAATTGCAGGTTCTGTGTGACAAGACTCAAGCATGGTGAAAGGGGGAGTACATACTATCTTTCACAAGTAGATCTTGAAGTTCAAAGAATGTTCAAGTTTGATCCAGCCATGCAAGATCTATTTCTGACAAGATTTCAAGTTGAAGATCGGACGCAGTGATGCTGAAGATTGAAGACTGAAGTTTAGTTGGATAGATAGATAGCTAGATACACTACACGTTAAGGGGGAGTTTGTTAGAGCATATTCCTATGCTATGATGTGTCTCGTGTATTGTGTCTAGACTAGAGCGTTTGTGTGAGTCTTAGTTGCTAGATTCCTTAGTGTCCGTACCATATGGTGCGCCGTACCAATTGGTACGCACGTACAAATTGGTATGTCACTTGGTACGCCATTCTTAGTGAAAGGTATAAATAGTTCGTGTTAGAGAGAGTTCAGAAGTTCTGTCATTCCTATCTCTTAAGTGTGTGTAAACAGAGTGTGTTCTCTCTCTCTCTCTCTAGATCTTGAAACCTTTCTTTGTGAAAGCTTTATTTACTTCTCGTGTTACTTGTTTGACTAAATCATGCGGTAGTAAGATCCGTTCCATGGCATTTACAAGTTACCTCGGAAGAACAGACTGCCCGATATAACTCACAGTTACCTCGGAAGGTCATTTTACCTCAGAAGCCTATTTTACCTCGGGAGCACAGTTTTATCTCGGACAGTGGATACGCCCGAGATAACTCAAGTTACTTCGGTAAGGCGAGTTATCTCGGACATCAACTTGACCTGCTCCACTTTTCTCTGACATATTTGATCCAGTTTCCCGCCATTCTCCTGACATGGAGCTAACACGATTATCTTCTAGACTAGTTTAATATTATTCTAGTTCATGTATCTTTACTTGACGGTCTAGATGATCGTTAGAGAAATCAAGGGTTCTCCTGATTTCTTAGGGCACTATATATAGACACTTGTAACGATGCTTTAAACAAGCAAGTGTAAATCACACTATAATGTACTTCGAATCTGCAAGTTATAATACATTGCTCAGTTTTATTCATATTATTGTTATACTTGTCTTGTATTCGATTTCATATTACTCTACTTCAAACAGGGCATAAGAATTAACTTGTTTCCGCCTGGTTAATTATAAGTAAAACCTTGTGATTGGTTCAACTCTGTAACCAAGAACGAAACCATCAACATCAAGTATATCTACTGAAGGTCCTACTGCTCCTTCATCAAGCTCAAAGCCACAAAGCCATGCAACTGCTGTTGTTGCAAATCAAACCAGTTGTGTTGATTGGGAGAGTTCTCACCAGTAAATCATGCTAAAATGGAAAAAGAAATCTCTTACTCTGATGAGAACTCCTCTACTTCATCCATGGATACCTCTTCAAACTATGAGGTAAACACTGAAATCCCAAATGAAGTTCTTTCTCTTCTTTGTAAAACTGAATGTGTCGAGCAGATAGAAAATTATAGAAAACATAACCTTGAACTCATTGAGGAAATGACAAGTCTAAAAGAGATCAGACAATACCCTAGAAAGGCTGATATTGCTTACAACAATAAGATTGAAGAACTAATCAAAAGTATTAAATCATTAAAACATGAAAAATCCAATCTTGTTACACAAATCAAGGATCTGCTCTCTAAACTAGATTTTGCAAACAAAGAAAATGAGGAAATTAAATCTGAATTGAGTATATGTGAAATCAAATTTTTTTTTGCTAGTGCTGACTGTGAAAAACTACAGGCAAGCAATGAGAAACACCTGAAATTGTGGCAAAGTCAGAAAGCAACAGGGAATCATCTAAATAATGGAATTGGGTAAAATAAGGCTACTTATCCTGATTCATACATTGAGTGTGTGAAAAAGGTTAAGAATGAAGAAACTAAAATTCAACTTACACCTGATCCCATTATTTCTAAATCCATTGAGATGTCAGAGTTAAAAACTGAGAAAGTGCCATCAGTAACTGTTGTTTCAAATGAATCTCAGAATCACAACAACTTTGGTAAAAACAATAAAACTCTTTGGAAATTAAAAGACATCAAAGAAACTGAATCTTGCTCCCAGCAAAACTCTTCAAATGAGAAAATTATTTATGTTTCAAAAATGTCTGAGTTTAAAATGATAAGGAATGTTTTATTTGTGGAAAAATTGGTCATCTTGCTATGAGTTGTCATCACAATCCTTTTTGTATTAGCCAAGCTGGCAAAAGTCAAACAGTTGAAAAAAGGGAAACTAAATTAGAATTTGTTTGTGAAATTTTTGAAAAAGTCAACTCTGAAGAATCAAAAAGTCAAAGTAAATACCACTCAGAACAAACAAAATCAAACTCAGTAAACAAACAAATATTTGAAAAATTCAGCAATCATGACTTTGAGAAATCTGAACAGCTTCAAGTCACTAAAACTCAGAAGAAACAAAAACCTAGGAGTAATTATGCTCCTGAAGGAAGAAAATTTGATTCCGAGATAAAAATTATCTCGGAAGACAAAATTCATGATCCCGAGGTAAAAATTACCTCGGAGGGACAAAAACACTCTGGCAAGCAACAAAATGAAAGAAAAAGGGCACCCGAGATAAAAGTTATCTTAGGAGGCAAAATTTTTGTACCCGAGGTAAAAGTTACCTCGGACAACAAAAGTTATTCCGGAAAGAACTCCAGGCCTGTAAACAACAGTATTTGTCCTAATCAAACTAAAACTGTTTCAAATAATCAAAAGAAACAAGTGTTTCAGAGATAATTTTCAGATTTCGATCCCACAAGTTCAAATTTCAAACTAAAATTCTCTGAAACATCAAAAGAAAGAAAACAAATGGAATATAGATCAAGAAGGAATTTCACAAAACAAAAGGCCATAGACTTTCAGTCTGAAATAAACTCTTTTTCTATTGCCCAAAACAGTCTAAATTCTTCAATCAATGATCACTCAAAGGCTGTATCTTCAAAAACTGAAGAAGTGACTCAAATATAGGGCATAGAAGATTAGGTCATGTGAACTTTAAAACTTGATTTGGTTAAAGGTTTACCAAACAAAACATTCACAAGTACTAAACAATGTATTGCTTGCCTTAAAGGAAAGCAACACAAATCTTCTCATAAGCCCAAATTGGAAAGCTCAATCTCAAGTCCTTTAGAACTGCTACATATGGACTTATTTGGTCCTACAAGAGTAACGAGCTTAGGGAAAAAGTCTTTTTGTTTTGTAATAACTGATGAATTTTCAAGATACACCTGAGTATTCTTTCTTGCAACTTAAGATGAAACCTCAGAGATTTTAAAAGCACTAATTACTCAGCTTGAATATCAGTCTAATTTAAAAATCAAAACAATAAGAAGTGACAATGGTATAGAGTTTAAGAATTATGCATTAAACTCTTTCTGTGAAGAAAAAGGAATTGCTAGGCAATTCAGTGCAGCTAGAACTCCTCAGCAAAATGGTGTTGCTGAGAGAAGAAATAGAACTTTAATTGAGGCTGCAAGATCTATGTTGGCTGAATCAAAATTACTTGTAACATTTTGGGCTGAAGTAGTAAACACTGCATGCTATGTACAACACATGATTTTAATTGTAAAAGGTCAAAACATGTAACAACTCGGTCAATCCATATTCATTTAAATCCGACCCGATTTCGGAATTCTATTTTAATTATTTTTATTTCCATTAAACCAAAAAACTTGAGCAAACCAAACATCTATAGTGCTTGTGGGGAATAACAGTTATACACACGAGTAAATAAATGTAAGGTTT